>CM031859.1:83447353-83534054 GCA_018697195.1 Certhia americana | reverse complement strand
CATCTCATCTCATCTCATCTCATCTCATCTCATCTCATCTCATCTCACTCTTTGGAGAACTCTTTCCTCCTTTCTGCCTCCACTCCTGCAACTATCCCTCTCCTCTGCTGAGTGATTTCCTGGGTTCTTGGAAATTCCCATTCATTCTTCTCTGCTTTTAGTGGCCAGCATGATCCTGCATGTAATAAGAAAGGATGGCAGTCAAGAAACCAAGAGGTTTCAAGGCAGAAAAGAAAGAAGCAAGCTGATAATGGAAATTTCAGCGGAATATTAAACATTCTGACATTCATATATATTTCCAGGCTCAGCTTATCTTACAGCTCACCCAGCTATATTCAGACATTGGTATAATCACTTTCAAATAAAAGTAGGATTAAACTATGAACAAATAATTAAATAAAATTCAAACAGTCTCAGTGTTGAAGAGGTTTGCGCTAAAACCAGCACTTATGTAAACATGTAATTTCTGTCTTTTTAGTGCTCGTTTCTTGGTGTAGTCTTTCTTATATCAGACATTTCAGAGAAAAATAGATTTTATTGTTCCTCCAGATATTTCTTTAGAAAGCTTCTTTGTAAAGAGAGGATACTTAAGTGGAATAGATACAGGTATAACAAAGAGCCAAAAAGATTAAACATTATTTTTTCAAAGTTTCAGCTGTGCGCCATCTTAACTAACTCCATGTGTGTCCTTGTACATTTTGCTTATTGAAGCAAACCTGTGCAATGTTGAACTCTTTTGCTCCTCAATGCAGAGGTGTCTGTCTGATAGCAGCAATTATATGTAAAAATTATTCTATTGAAAGAGCAGAAACTGTATAAAGATTACTCTGAATGAAAGTGCCAGTTTTTACTATTTTATTTAAGCTTCTAAATTGTGAATTATATTCTGGAAAGAACTTCCAGAGAACTGAAACTTTCCAGTATTAAAGCAATTGGAAACACTTACTCATTTTACTTTTACTTAGAAATGTTTTGCTTAGAAACAAAACAAAAATTTTTGGGGGAACTTTATAGCTGTTCTCTGTTCAATTAAAGTTTTAGAGATGTTGTCAAATGTGCTTGTTAGAAGAAAGAATGCAGACAATACTAGCCTATTACTTGTGACAATTCCATATTTATTTAATGGGTGCCTTAGCCAAACAACGAGTTATGTCACCGAATGTAAGTCAAGATTGTGTGGTTTTGTAACAAAGATTAATAGTCAAAAGTTACAGACAGGGTGTTTAAGATTTGAGCAGTAGCTATGTATTCAATGGTGTTCTGAATGTAAGCCTCTATTTTTATTTTCTTTTTCATAAATCCCAAAATGGTCAGCTCATTTGAAATCCAAAGTTCTGTCAGTGGATTGACTTTATTTCCCATTTAAATTCTTGACATATTGTTTTCCTTCTTAGTAGCCTTCCAAGCTTCTTGAGTCCCTTTTCATTAACTTGTCAGGTGTTGAAATTTTGTGTCACCTCACCACATAATTTTGACCATTCAGTCTTCTCTAGGTTCACATTACCTTCATCTGAGCTTCCCCCAAAATAGCCTTGTAGTACATACCTCACACACTGGTTTGTCAGCCCAAAGATTTTACTTTCCCAGCAAGTAAATTTCCTTAGCAAGGAAGATTATTTCAAAACTTAATAAATGCTCACCTTTTTCACAACATGTCACCCGAAACACTTTGAATATCCATTATGAGATTTTGTGTTTGGAGAAGTTATTTAAAATGGCATGAAGTAAAGTAGAAAAGTTCGGGGGATTTTTTTTAATCAAATTGCATATTAATTATCTTGAATTTTTTCTGCAAGCAAATTCTTTCAACAATTTCTCACTATTTGTGAACCTGCTGGACTAACCATCAATCGGATGAGTGGAGAAGTCCTTCTTCCAGTGTTTTGTGGTTTCTGCATCATCAGTGTGAGAGAAACACTTCTCTCCTCCTAACTAAATGTCTCAGAAAAACTGAAGCAGCTATCCATTTCCTTCAATGTAGGGTGCCCCCATGTGAAGATCCACACTGGAAAGAACTTGACCCACTACCTGCCAGCTGGGCAGGTGCACGATCCTTGCAGAGACATTGTTTTCAAGCAGCTGCTCTTTTTTTCCCCTCTCTTAAAGTTTATGAAAGGATTCTGTCTCAGTTTTATTTTCATGTTTCTGTTTTAAAATTCTTGTTATTTTATGTTTTTATATTTTGCTTGATTTAATGTTCCTCTAAATTGCTGCACAAGCAACATAAAAGACATGAATAGAATAAGGGAATGTCAGGCACAAACATAAAGAGGGAAGAATGACATCAGATATTGACTGTAACTGCAAGAAATTAATGGCTGTTTGTTGACAGAAAGACATAAATTGTGACTAAAGCCACTGTGTATAAAGCTGAACAGAAAATAAGTTTTACACAGAAATCTTCTCAATTGCAGGCTAAACCATCACATTGGTTTAACACAGTGCAGGTTACTTGCCAAAAATATGAATGAGATTTATGTATCCAGCTCTGCAGTACAGAGTGAAGGTTTACACAATGAAGTTTTTTCACACATAATGTTAAGAAGGGGCTGGAAATTGGGTCCCTTCGTTGTGTACCCCCTCTGTAAATATCTCCCATGCCCAAAGATAAATCCCCTGATACACATATCAGAGAAACATAGAATTGGGTTAGAAGGGACCTTTAAAGGTCATCTAATCCAACCCCACTCCAATGAGCAGGGACATCTTCAATGAAATCAGGTATGTGTGAAGACAAGTAATCAAAGTCAGGTCTTGTTCTTTTCCTGTCTCCATCAATTATTTTTCTTAATTATCTTGTTGTTCAAGCCTTGTGATTTCTGTAATTTACTATTGATGACAGTTTGCTGCTGAACTGAGTAATACTGTGCTGCTGAAGTGCCCTGTACTTGATCGTACCAGACACTCCCTGGTCTTGGTCTGTCTGTGCGACTTGATTCCTTGCTATTCCCTGACTCTATCATCAAATCTCCTCCTATAAATCCTGGGCTTGTGGAGAGAAGAACAAAGCCACATCCAAGAACTGCAAATAGCTGACAATATTGTGCCAATTTGCAAAGAAGGTTTACATCGACATATTCATTTCTTGATCCATAACTCTACCATTTTTTCTGATGAAGGAAATGGTTTTATTTATTTGTCCTTGGTAGCGTTTGAAGCGTAGGGCTCATTGCTGATGGGTTGGAGTCTTCTGGAGTCTATAGGCTGTTTTAGGGGGCAATCACAAATCTAAGTGTGGGGTGGGAGATGGTAGAGCTCAACTTCAATTATGATCTTTTGAATCCTAAAGCCCATTAATATCCTGTCCAATATTTAAGGTTGTGATTCTTCTCAAGGACCTGTGCATGAAACCTGTTCTTGATGCTGAAATCTAAACAGATCAACAGTTCTCATGCATGCTTATTAAGCATAAAAATGATAGGAAATAAAAATAATAGGCAAGAAAGAAGAGGGACACCCAGTAATTCTGTATCACATTTGTGTCTGCAGTGACTTCTGTGAAATGTCACTCACTTTTCTCCTCCAAGAAAAAACCCACTACCTCTGCAGACAGGGCAGACACTTTGCTTCATCTGTCTCTCTGAGTAATACAGTGCTTCTGTGGTGAGAGTTGCTGCTCAGATGATAAAAGCATCTGAGATGACAAAAACAGTATTTAGGCAAATGTAATGAATTTTGAGAAGAAACAGAGAAATAATTATTTTCAGGATACTAGTCCTCATGGTATACACTGTTTTCCTCAGAGTTTTTGCCTGGAACTTGCTCTAGTTAAATGTTTAAAGCAAGCACGTATCTCTTGGTTAAAAATGTATTATAAATTCATGATTTTTTGATTTCTGCAGAAGCTCCTTACTAGAGTTATTAAATCATATTTTATGCCCTTTTCACTTTAATCTTTGAGCAAACCCAACTCATGCACACCTGATTTGCCATCACACAAACTGAAGCAGAGTTTTGGTGATTCAGATCAAATATCTAATTGTGCCTAGGGTCCTGCATCTTGAACAGATGGTTTTCTTCTTATCCATTCATCTTTACAATGCATAGATTTATATTTCCTACTGAGAAGCTTTTTGTAACATACAGGCATATTTCCAGAAAGCAGAAAAAAATAGTTTATTAGTGTGCAAAACAGATCCTTGTATATGTCAGTGCAGTGTGTGGGAATTGTTTGACTGGAATGCCTGGAGAGGAGCAAATTCCAATTAATGTCTTTCCTGTGATAGGGCATTTAAAAGTTTTCACTTAGTGAGGTAGCACTTCCTGGCTAACTAATTCTCACCTAAGACAAAAGTAATGGCTCTTCCTCCCAGTTAGTGATTTTTGTGGCATTAGTACCTTCTTTGTACTTCCAAAGCCTCTATCTCTCTGTTGGATTTAACTGACCAATCAGCTAAGTTATCTGGGACAGAATAGGGAGAGTGAAAAAGCAGGATGGAAAGATGAAAGAGTATTATCTGTAAAGCTTCCTTTCCCTAAGACATTTCTTTCCCCTTGTGCTTAAGATAATTTTTCTCCTCACCCTTAAGTTTTGGGTTTTTTTGTTTGTTTTTTTTAATAATTCAGACTGCATATTTCTTTCCTCCGTCTAAATTTCTTCTCTATCTATATATGACCTCTAAAATTTGAGGAAATGTCAACAGAGGCTCATGAGTTCATCATGTTATCTCTGTAGATCACCAGTTTTCTCTGTAAGGGATTAGTATGTTGTTTTTTATTTTCCTCTGTTTTTGGAAAGTGGTGTAGTGCAAACCGCAACTTTTTCAAGCTAGAAGGGCAGAGTACCTCTGGCACTTCTTGTCACTTTAAAATAGAAAGTCAATTTCTGGGGGCAGGAATTTGGCTGCTCTCAGAAGAGGGGGTTGGACTTGATCTTAATTCAGTTCAGGACTTTTTCAGGGGTGGTTACAGTCCTCAGCAGCTATTTAAATCTACCCAGGTGCCTCCAGCCAAACAGTCACACAACGTAATTTTACAGAGCTTTTGATATCTCATTCTGGGAAGCCTTGTCATTGTTATAATGAGTCAAAACTGAAATGGTCACAATGTTGGCCTGATACTTTAAAGGGACTGTCATGCTTACACTGCTCACATGGCACCAAGACATATCAGGGAAGGATGATGCTCCCCTTCTCTCCTATCATGGAAAGATAAGCTTTGAATTGTCTTTCTCACAAACTGGGGGATAATCAATTATGAATCATCCCAGACCTCTGGTACTGCTCATCAAAAGGACCCCACTTTTCAAACCATCAAGACAAAGAAAACAAAGTGAGAAGATCCTCTGCCAACACCCCAGAAGACACCCTGGAGTGAGTTACCAAGTGTGTTTGCACCCTTTATGTGGGAGGCAGGCAACATTCAGTTAATTAATGTTTAATTTGTTGTTTATTACAGCACATATGTTCCTCAAGGGAAGAAAAAAAGTGAACTAGGGTCTTGCTGTGAATATTTTTCCTTGCTCTGACCTGAAGTAAGGTTGACTGCAACAGCAACCACATTTTTTAATGCTCTCAGTTACTTCCACATATAGAACAGACACTTCATCTACCACACAACACTTGGCAATAGAGAACATTTTTTTCCATCAGTGTAATAGAGGCATATTGGGAATGACAACAAAACTTGAATCTAAGGTCTAACAAAATATATTCCTTAGATCCTACTAAACTTTTACAGTCTCAGAAAATGTAATGGAAACATGATTTAACTGTGACATTCTTTGCCTCTTAAACAATGAAGAATAGTAACTTTTTTTTTTAAAGGAAAATACTTTTCAAATAAATTCTAGATCCTCCATAGAGAGAATTTGCTAACATAATTGCAATTCTCGTTGCAAAATTGACCAGAGCAGTTCAAGAAAAAATTGCACATTGGTAAATTCCCTGTAGTATGTACCTTTCAAGTGTAATGTGCATCCTTTTGCAAGCAGCTAGCACAGGGTCACTGGTTTTCTAAGACATCAGGAACAGGCATAAGTAAGACAGAGTCAGTGTCCTGAATCTCTGCAGAGAGGTGAATTGAATCTTTAGGGAATGGGTGGCTATTCTTTTTATAACCCTGGTCTAAAATGCAGATCTCTATGACACAGGTAGGCAGACCTGTGAAGAAAACTCAGATTTATTAATCTCCTTATAATCATCTTTACAGACAGAAAATGCACATTTGGCCTGGACTCCCTTATTCTCCCCCATCCAAGTAAGGGTACAGTTTATTTCACAAAATAAACAGGAGAAAAAAGTCACTCACCACAGAGTGAATATTCACAAAGTTATTTCACAGAACCTTCACTACCACAGAGGCATTATTGGAGTCTGTTATTCACTTCTTTATGGAGACACAAAACCACATAATGGATACCATGAGACCTTTATTACCACTTTTTGCATCTTTTTGGGGCTGGTTTAGACATTTTTATAGGTGTCCTCTGGTTGGTTCATGCTCCCTAGACTTGTCTCTGCACAAGTCTTGAATAGTAGAATGGTACCAGTCCTGCTGTATGTGGTTTTTTACCATGGTTTAGGGGCCTAAGAGTTAGTAATTTTGATCTTACTCTTTTTCATTTGACTGGGCCTAGAAGCTGGAGTTGGAGAGAGCCTGACCACTCATACTCAATGCAGAGCTTCTCTATGGGGTATTTGCCAGGGCATTATCCAGAGAAGCTGGATGACTGCAAATGACTGCAGCGGTAGAGCTGAAAATGTTTCCTTTCAGGACACTGCATCAGGAGCACAGCACACAGGCTGTGTGCACACCCTGCCCACATTCACTCTGTCAGGTCGCATACATCTGCTGCATTGAAGTGCAGTCACTTCACAGCTGAAGTGATAAGCAACAGCAGTTTCCAAGGGGGGAATGTGAACAATGTCACCTTTCCCGCCTTTGATAAAGACTTTGTGTCAGGTTCTTGAGGAAACTTTGACTTGCAGCAGCCTCCTGGATCTGACAACTAGGCTCTGCAACCCGGACATCCAATATTCATCTGAATAGATCTTCCCTTTGGGACCATCTTCACTAATATAAACAGTATATTCAGACTCAATCTCATTTTACTCAAAATTGTTTGCTTTTCTTTAAGATACGTTTGACAACAGTTTTAGGAAATAGTGCCATTATTGCAGAAGTTGTGTGATGTGCACAGTGCTGATGTAGAGTAATATGGGGGAGGACTAGCTAAAGTTTTCAAGGGTTGCATTTGTATTACACTTTCTTTTTCTATAGAAATGAAGCCTTTTTGAATCTAACTCTTTCATACATGTTCCCTGAAACCTCAGCCAGCCTCTAGAGCATAAAAAAGTGGCCTGATCTACATGCATTCACAGCCTTGCATCAGTGATATTTCTCCTGATCAGGAACTCAGGCAGTTAGCTGAAGTTCATAGTAGTAAGGGGAAGCCTGAGTCTTAATCATTAGATATTTATTGGTCTTTTTGAAGCATATTTACGCCACTTGCTTGACAAAGACTAACAAAATACTGTTTCTTCAGATTGTATTTGCTATCTATTTCAGTTTAATTGCTTCCCACCAAAGGAACTTCCCTCATTTGCACTCTGAATCTAGTTAATATATAATTGTACTTCCATTTTTCTTAAACAATTTTCACAATTAGGTAGGGCTTTTTTTCTGTCATCAGAGATAGGAGCTTGTGTGTACAAGCATTCAGCTGGAATTATGGCACAGTTTCCAAGTATTTCAGTTGAACTGCAGTACATGTGAGATCTTGACTTAGTTTTCCGTGCTAATTTGAGGCTTGATTTAGGTGTTTAGATATAGCACTGAACTAGAATTGGCAATTGTATAGTTAAACGAAATTTAATTTGGTCTATTTAATTTTCACAATTGTTTTTGGACACCCTGTGACTTAATCCATCTTAAGAAAACTGTAATATGGTTGCAACATACTGAACTGATAGCTTTCATATGAAAATCAGTAGAAATCATATTTTAAAGGAGGTCTATTTTCAATATAAAACTCTCTCATAGTAGAAAAATAAGGCTATTTTTAATTTTCATCAAAATTTCAGGTTCAGACAGCCTAAGTATGTATGAGAAGAGCTCATAAACCTCTGTAACACTTTTACCCCTGACTGACTTCCCCTTTCTGAGTGAAAGTAAAGAAAACTACTTCCTGAGGGTCTATGCATATTAATATCATTATTTCTTGCCTCATATCTTGGTCTACCTATATAGTTTCCAAAACTTGACCTGATAGAACCACTTGTTTCACATCAGGATTAAAAACAGGTGGCAGAGTTGAGATTTAGGTTTAAATTTTAGATTAGGACTATCTCTCGGGCTGAAAATCAGAAGGAAAAAAAATACCAATTAATTTTAAATAAATAAATTGGGAAAAGGTAGAGAGCAAAGCTGTTTCTTTTTCTGGAAAGCACCTTGTGTTTCTAGCTGGGTTAGATTTGTAGTTAACTCTCTTAGCTCTTGTACTGCACCTGAGGAAAGCTGTACTCTGTGTGAGAGTAGATAAATGAGGTTCACAGCAAATGGGTTCCTTTTCAGCACCAGGGGTGCTTTCTTGCTGCATGAAAAGAATGTACTTGACAGTACATATGCCTATTTGGCTAAATTATTAAAATACACACCTCAAAGAGAAGGAAATTTATCAAACATCAAAGAAAATGACCAGCTTTATGTGTTCAGTAAGGTCTGATCCAAAATCCACTGAGGGAGGTGAAGTACATTTCTGTGTGATTTGAAGGGCTTTGGTCCGTGAAATGTCAATGGTTTGACAACTCAGATCAAAGTTTCATGGACATTTACATGCCTGACAGTGCAGTTGAGTTCTTAGTGGGCTTTTTTGCCTGGCCTGAGCAGCTTTGGTGTCTGTCTGTTATGGGAAGTGGTAACATCAGCTCCCTAAATCATCAGTTTTGCAAAGTTGTCCCCTTTATCCAGGAATAAGGGTGTTTTCTGTCACATAATTTCACTCTTGGCCTGTCTCAGTAGGACTGCAAATGTCATGTGGATGCATAAGGGTAAACACCTGCACCAACAAAGGCATTTCCAATTTAAGTAACTGGATAGTCCAAAAATTGAGTGGAAGTCTTAATTAATTATTTAAACTGAGAGTGAGTTTTGTGTCCCATGACCAGATTTTGTGCCAAGTCATGGTGTAGTTCTTGCTGTTTATTCCCTGGCTTATGTCCCTTTGCATGCTGTCTGTGGCTGAACCATGGTCTTTGTGTAAATGAACAGATCTTGTTTCCAGACAGAAATATTAATTGAGAGTGACACAGCTGCTTTTTGGTGTCTGCCTGTGTGTCATACTGTTGTGCAGGCAGTGATGGGAGCTGGACCTGCAGCCACCACTGCACTGAGCCCCCACACAAATGCAGGTGTGGGAGGGGAAAGGGTTGTGCCCTGGATCTTAGCCCTGAATGCTGCTTTTTCTTTAATATCTGCCTCTATTTTTGTTCCTCTCTTTAAGCAATGGTGTGTTTGATCAAAAGGAATGTGCTGCCAAAATTAGAACATATATATAGATGTATATAAATGTCCCTTTCTTTGCCTGCTTACATTAGAGAAAGGCACTTGCACAAATCACGTGAGAACAGAAATAATTAGGTATGTGATTGCACATCAGGCTTCCCTAAATACATTCTCATCAGACATTCAGGAAACATTACGATTTTATTACCAAGGGAAGACTTTGCTTTTATTATTTTTGTAGGGGTAATTGTTCTGGGTTCTATAAAATACAATCTTCTAACTAAAGAGTGTGTTTGTTTTGAAACCTTTGGCATGAAAGAAATTAACATTTCAGTTTCACAGCTTTTACAATTGCAGTGGGTATCTCTATTAGCTGGTGTGAATCAGGGAGTTCCTGTTATGTTTATTTGTTTAGTAGCACCCGCCTCAGGTTTACAACTCTCGTGGTTAATACACTAGTATAAGATTCTGGGAAAGCATTCCAAAATAATTTGCACACTTCAGTGATGTCCCACAAAATTTTTTGTCTTGCTTGGTGATGTTAAAGTCATCAGCCCATATTTTACTTCCTTCCCAGAATAGTAAGGGAAAAGATGATCAAAAATTCCTTCTGCCCCTTTTGGCTCCCTCACCAATTCCCTTTCTGAGTTCCCTCCTTTTCTTTTTCCTATTTTTTTCTCTGCTGTCTTGTTTTCATTCAAATTCTCTGTTCTTATAGACATGTGAGTCTCAAAACCCTTTGTGATGTTCCTTTAATTCTGTTTTCTTGTTTCATGCATTTGCTGCCTGTACTCTCTCCACATTTGGTTTTTTTGGCTCTGTCATTTCTCTTTTTGTTTGCTTTTGTTTGTTTTTTTTTTGGGTGGGGGGCAGTTTGGGTGTGTGTTGTGGTTTTTTGTTGGGGCTTTATTATATTAATTTTGCTGGGTTCCCTGTCTTTTCCCAGCAACCTTGGAAGATGTGACAGAACTACCTCTATTTGCTTCTCTTTCTCCTCTTCAAACCAGGAATTGATTTCTTAGGATGGGTTGCAAAGAAGTTAGGCAGCATGAAGGGAATCAACACCCAGGGGAATTTGTTCCCTATGCTTTCCTGCAGCACCATCTACTCCTACATTGCTGTAGCATGGGAGCATATGTGAGATCTAAAGACAGGGATGCTTTAGGGTGCCTTCAGCCCTCATTTTTATCCCTTTATAAAGCAGGATGGTGTCATCTTGATGACATCTATTTGCAGCAGGTGTAAGTGATTCTGTAGCCAGGTCTTAGGAAGGAATAGAAACTTCCAGTTAAATTACAGCAGTATAAAGTGAAATGATAGAGATATCTATTAATTTAATGGACACTCCAGGGATGACTGGAGTAGGTCCCTTGTGGCTTCTTGGGTCATCACACATCCCAAAGCTCTGAAGGCTCTGCTGCTGGGGAGACTGTTCAGACCAAAATTATGATCAGAGGGCCCAAATCTCTACATCAGCACATATTAATTCACCTGTCTGACAACCCACCTAGCTTATAAATTCTTTAGACAAGTAAGGTTCCATTTGTAATGTACTTGGTCATGTGTGGAGTACTGCAACCTTTGAAAGACCCCAAAGTCTCTGAGGCATCTGTCCAGAACAGCTGCCACAGAACTTGTATGCATCCCTGTATATGTATGTACATCAGCATTTGTATATATTCATACATTTATCAAGGCCTTATACATGACTAAAGTTCATCTTATAATGCCCAGCTATATCTTCTCTCTCAGTATCCTCTACTTTTAATATTTTCAGCTTCCTTATTCTTATGAAAACAATTACTCTCTCCACAGTTTTTCATCACCTGTATAGTAATTGTCAATGTCTTCTAAATATCCCATTTTATTCCTAGTTACAGAGACAATGATTTCCAGGTACAAGAGAAACGTGGAGGTGTTTCAGGCTTCTGCTCTGATGGCCTCATGTTCAATGCTATGTACAGAAATCAGAAAAAGAAAGCAAGAATTGCTCATTCTGGTTTGTACATTTATGTGTCTGGTTTCTTAGAGATTTCTGTAGCTATTTCAGAATAATTTCCTTTTAACTTCTAGGGAGTATTTACTTGCTCTGTAGTGAACCAAATTCCAAGCCTTATTGTAAGTCTTTCTTATGCCTGTAACCACAAAGGCGTTTTCTGTCTCCCCTCTAATACAACTGTGATAAAGACACAGCAGTGGATCAGTATCCAAGTTCTTATGAAATTCGTATTTTTCCCTTATTCTGCTCTGAAACTGAGCTTGCATTGAATAATGTTAGATAAAGGTAACGTCTCTTGAGGCAGATCATGTAATGGTAGGACAGATATCTGAGGAAGACCCAATGAGCTGAAAAAAATAGCAGCACAAGAAATTCATTTAATTTGACATAGCTATGAATATTTGACATTTTATAAGGAAATACAGAAATTAAGGCCCTCTTACTGACTGCGATTCTCTAGGAAGTACAGATTTTCTTTAATGTGTAATCTCTGTGAACACAGAGGTTGAGGAGGCTGGTGAAGAGAAGTAGCATCTCATGCAAAGATTGCCCAACCCCTATAGAGCAAATTTATTGCAAAAATTGAATTCCCAAAGTTTTTGCATTGGGTGTTAAAATATTGAGCTGCATCACACATGCCTTGCAATGAATGCTCAGCTTTTAGTACATGAGAAATTTTTCTTACATCTATACTTATTGCTTACATGCTCTGTTTTCTTCAGTGTCTCTGAGCAGAATAAATGCAGAGGGAAGATACTCTGAGATGCCCTGGACATACAAGGTCTGACTGAAGGTCAGGTCTCACCTCCTTTTTTGGGAGTTGAAAGCGCAGAGAACAGTGAATACCATGTCAAAATACTATCTACAGAAGCTGTTCTTAAAATGCTCTCTTTCTTCATGCTGTTCTTGAGATAACCTGAAACCTCTGAAATTACTCTGTGTACCCTGTTGCTCCTCATAGCCAAGTAGTTCTTGCTGTGCATCTTTCTGATCACAGTTTAAATTTATGTGCTTTGACTTAGTTCTTGCATTCACTGATTTTTTTTAAGACAGCTGTCATTTGTCTCTGATTTCTCTTTATTATTTTCTTTTTTCTCTTACTTTATGAAGTAAATAAGGAAGGAGATGTGGAGTAAGAATTAAGAAGATATGGACTAATTTTTTCCTTCCTTCTTCTCCTCTGATAGACTGAAATAAGAACAGAGGCTGAGAGAGGAATCCAAATCACTTGTTTTCCTGACACTGCTACTCTGCAGTACTGCAACATATCCTCTTCCTCCTTTATTTGGATGTGCCTACCTGGGTTTTGAATGGAAGCAGGAACCTCACTCATGCATGTCCTTCAGCGGCTTCTAAGGTCTCAGGCAGGAGCCAGAAAGAATTTGTTGAATATCCTCTCTACATATCCACACTTTTTTGGCATTAGTCTCAGGAAGATGGGATCAGAGAGTGTAGACCTGAGCAATAATTTGGGAGCAGTAAGGAGCCCATCTTCCCCAAGCTGGGCCCAGCAGAGCAGGCAGAAATCAGACACTGCATTGCCTCTGAGGCTTTCACACCCCTTTCGATTTCCTGTTCCTTTCTGCATCAAACTTTAATAATACTCAGGCTCCAAGTCAGATCCTAAGTCATACTTAGTTTGTGGCTTTTCTTCTTTTCTAACCAAAATATTTTGTTGAAATAGCATTAGGAATAAAACCTGCACTTTTTGCATCATGCTTAAACCTCTTTCTTATTAAGAAAAAAATATCACCTTGTATTATTTCTTTTGTTCTGTGTACTGCAAGCCCTGTGTTACAATCTTAACTCATTTCATAGGTCTGGGATTGTTCCTTTTAATTGCCTGATCCCATCCTTGGAAAACTTAGTAGCTTTCAGACAATTGTGACCACAACTAAATGCTTTGTGGCTCGGAAGAATTCTTCCCACAATTTGCAAGGTAGATTATTGAGGTTATTGACAGATTCATTCCTTTGATACCTCCATGCTATAATGTGACAACTGTTAGCAAACACAGACTTTATGGTAATGGCTGTAGTTTTGATACAAAACAAGAGATTCTCACTTATGCCATGTACTTTTAATTTAGTTACAAACTTTTAACCATTCAGTTTCATGGCTGAGACAAGCAATTTTGGAAGGACTAGAATGATTCCTGAACAGCTTAAGGAGCTGACCTTGTCCTACATGTGAGCTGACCTTGTCCATTGTGTGCTAGAGTCTTCTCACATGATTAGCATAAGACTGATTTCACAGCATTATCTCTGGTTGATAAATATTGTCTGAGGGTTACCTGTCCCCAGTCTCTCATGATTCCTCTCTCCTTAAAGGTTAAAAAATGCCAAACAACCTTCTCTTCCTCCAAACTATTTTTCTAAGTGACAATTAGGAAGCAAACTAAGATCTATATGACATGAAGACAAATGACTCAGCTGGTGCAGACATGAGATTGGCAGGAGGGACACTGCAGCTGGTCCCAGCCAGGGCAGTGTAGAGCCTGACCTCTCTTATGTTGCTTCTATTGCCTGTGAAATTCCAGCAGATGATCACAGCCAACAGCATCCTCACCAAAGAGGGACCCTCTGCTGCATGGCAAGTGCACATAACCTCTTTGAATAATGAAGAATACTGGCATCTCTTATTCTGTGTTGGAATGGTCAAAATATAGAATAAAGACTCCTATTCACACTCCTCTTGTGCCATGTCTTTATTGCACTAGGCATCTGCTGCCTCTCTGGATTTCAGTGGTGACTGGGAGAGTTCAGGCAGAGTGAATCAATGGCAGAGGTTGCAGACCCACCAGGATGTGGTCCTCATGGGCAGGTTGCAGAGTACTGCTGCCTTCAGGTGTACTGTGGAAGCTAATGCCATAATTTTCCTCAAAGCAAGAGAACTGGGAAAGCACTGCCAAGGAAACCTCTCTGTTCTGATGAATACTGTGCTGAAAGAGATATCTACTAAATAAGAATTTTATTTGCTTTTTTGTTTGTTTGTTTGTTGAGTTAATAGATTACACTGGTCTCAAATAGTACTCATTTGTCCCCAGTAGAACCAGTCTACTTGGCTGGGAGAAACTTCTGCTATTCCTAATTCTGAGTTTTCTGAACAGGAGATGCCCAGCTGTAATTTATAATTATCACTTTGAAGTTTTTATAACATACCAAAGTCTTTTAAGTAACAAAATGAGGTGTGGTCATTTTTTAAAAACAGTAGCAGTTAAAGATATAAAGAGAGTAGGGAGTGAATGCACCATCACTTGAAATCTTTAAATCAAAATTTAATCATTGACTGCCTTTATAAAATATATATTTTTTTCAACACCCAATATTATGATGATAGATGCAGGAGCCACAGAGAGGATTTCTGAAACTGAGGTTGTGCAGAAGGTCAAATGAGATGGTCATAATGATCCCTTCTGGTCTTACCCTATCAATCAAAGGGCATTAAATTTTACTCACTGAGCTGGACATGTGATTATGCAAAACAGAAGTACAAGGATTTTCCTGCTTGTAAAGGGAGAGCCTGAAAGAATAATAACCCTGGGATAAAAATATTATGCTGACCTTCTTTCAGAGCATCTACAAAGTTACAGTGGGTCCTCATAAGGTTAGCACAAGTATCCTGGTTATTCCAGATGAGGTGAATGAATAGAATGGAGCAGATTATGAATATATAATTTACTCTGTGACCTGAAATAACCTTTTCCTGGTATTTGGAAACCCTTCTGCATTTAGCTGCAAGATGGACAATGAAACATTTTTGTGGAGTTGTTGAAGTATTTTTACAAAGTTCATCCTCCTATTTTCATTGTGATATTAGTCTATGCTTTTTGTAACAGTATACTGCAAAAGGGACCTTCTGTGATGCTTTTGTCTCATCAAGACCCTCAAAACAAAACCTTTTTCCTTTTACTGCACTGTGAAACAGTGCCTAGTCTCTGTTGCCTGCCTATGTCTAGAAATTTGGATTAAGTGTTCCCCATGCTAAGATGCAAGAAACTGAAAGAAAGCACATTTAGTTTGTCTGTTGGCTGGAACTGCTTTTAAAAGCAGAGAGATGTGTGGGTGGAGGATGTGAGAAAGAGATTTTGTACTGGCATATACATGTGTAAACAGATATTCAATGGTTTGTAAAGAGCTGAGCTGTACAACACTCAAGAAATATACAATCTTTCCCCAAATCTCCAATGTTTGAAAGATGGTTGAAAGACAATTGTTTTCATCAGTAGGGCCACAGATCAAAGTTTTTTTAAACTATCTTTGAATCAGTGTAATTGATTGGTATCCATTGATTAAAGAGTCATGTGGACCATTGCTGACAACTTCAGTTTGGAAGGGAGTGGGCAGGGAATGGGAATCACCAATGTCTACAAGCACAAGCTAAATTGTATTGTCAGTCAGATGGCCAAAGGCTTCAGTGTTTTTTCTTCTAGACATGGAAAGGAGAATGATGTTTGTAGCAGGTGAAGTTGTTCTGGAAGTCTCAAAAACATCTCAATTTTATTTTTGTCTTGCTCTGCCATCCTAGTTCAGTTTTGTTAGGTTTTGACATCTGGCTCTGTACATCAAAGGAGAGGGTTTCCATTACAAAATTTCTGTATCAAGCTAGGTCTTTTAAGTGATTGACTCTGTTCAAGGAAACTTGTATGAATGTGATTGTAAGGATTTTATGAGCTTTATGAGTCTATTTTCATAGAGATATTATGCATTCTGTTGGGGAAAAGGATTTCCTGCATCACTGAAAGCTTCAGCAGTTCAGCAAGATTCACAGAGCAAAGGTTAGCCATCTGTAATCCTGGTCTTTCATGTATTTTCTAGATCTAAGTCAAGAATGGAAAATGGAACCTTGAGAGCTCTTCCAGGAGTGAGCATTGTGGAACTATGAGATAGGTCTATGAGATGATCACAACCTTTTCTTGTGGCTCTTAGGGTCTGGTGGGATTTCTGTGTAGGCATAAATAGCAGCAGATGTAGCTCAAACACCCTTGTTGACTGACTGGGAGCTAGGGCAGGATTGGAGAGAGAGGAGGCCTGAGCAAGAAAGATGAGTGGAAGTAGTAACCTGCTAGGATGACCAAGAAAGAAAGCTGTTGGTTCACTGAAAAGCTCCTTCCTTGGGAGCAAAGCAATACGTAAATACAATGGATGGCTAAGGAAGAGGAGAAGCTAAGGGGCAAATGCCAGGGAATTCTGATTAAATTTTAAAGGGCATCACAGAAAGCTGGAAAGCACCCTGGCCTTGCACATACAACACCACAGCCTCATGTAAACCATTTTTTGTATGATTTTACTTTTTTCCAGGGTTGTATCATCTTCCATTTTTCATTGCGATTTTTCACTGCCAAAACTTTAGCTGGTGAAAGATTTCTGGAAGATTTTTGGAGTGCATTGATGGAGTACACTGATTTTTGACACTGCAAGCAATATTTTGCTTTCAAATCAGACTCTAAAACATTAGTCTCAGAGTCTATTATTAATTTGTCATGTCATTAAGAGATGTTTTTTCTGTCTGTGATGCACTGACATTTATTTTATAAGGCACTGACATAATTAGAGCTTTGATTTGATTTTTCAGTGAACATGCTTGGCCCAGGATTTCCAGTAGTTATGTTTAAAGTTAGTTTTCTAAGTTCATGTTTCAGTCATCTATAACTGAAGTAATTTCTTAATATTTTAACACCCAGTTTGGCAGCTTTCAACTTCTCAAGTCTTCCTTTGGCCAGGCCACTTGCTTCAGTGCCTAGTAAGATTACTGACTGTAGTAACTCTTGGCCTTCCTCCCAAGAAGAACCCTTCAGCACTGTTCTGCATAGAGCCAGCGAGAGCTGAATAGGCTGAAAAATAGGCAACTGCTCTCTGGGTGCAGTCCTTCCTCATTTGTTTAACCACAGCCTGGGTCCTGTGTGTGCTAAGTCTGCAGCTTGCACCTTAGGGATACAGAGAGAGTCACTGTGAATGCAGCAGGCACAGGTCAAAGAAGTGAGACTGGCAACTGCAAGGGATCTAAAGTTTGCAGCAAAATCTTCCCCTTCAAGAGAACCCCATGTATTCTTCTATGTAGTCATTCACAAAAATATCTTCAAAATTTTCAGTTCAGTCTGGTCTGACTTTCTAGGGGCCAAATTTGATACCTGCATATTATTTGGGTGACCTGGTTCTTCTACCTGCGCTGGATAGCCTCTTGAGTACATCTGACGTTTCCACCAGGAGTAAGGAGTAAACGAGCAGAGTAACTAGGCTAGATGAGGCTATAAAACTATACTTCTTACCCTTTAGACTGAAATACTACCGATCTTTCTGAGCTCTTGGCCTTTTTTTCACACTGGGATGTTTACAAAGCATCAGAAGATTTTACTCTTTAGATCTCGAGTGCTTTAAAAGAGGTGTACTTTACATCAAATACAAAGGACCTCAGAATCAGACCTTACATGTTTAATCTGGATGTGCAGAAGCAGACTGTTCCACTGCTCATGCCTCAGTGCATTAACTAATCTTTAAAGAACAGGGATTAAGGAGAAGCTTTGCCCATGAACAGGTTAGCCCTGGCTGTCTAGCACAGGCTGCACAAACTCATTCAGATTCCTCAGAGGTGTGTAGTGCTGATCACTGACCAGACACAGAACACTTGATTAAATGGACCATAGGTGTGACCCAGGGCCACAGTTTTCAGGTAAATTTCCACTGCAAAATGATCTACTTTCTTGGTTTGCTTTTGTGAGTTTTTTTGGTGTTTGTTTTTCTCTATTCCTTCCATGTGCATTATTAGTTGTTCTTTCTGTTGATATATTGATACCGATGTGTAGTAAGTTGAACAAGATGGATTTTTTCCTCCTCTTTTATAGTCAGTGCTTATCTTTTCCCTGGCTCTGTCTAGAAGCCTCTTCAACTAAGAGAGGCAGAAGAAAAAGTGTTTGTGTCACAAGGGCTGGAGAGAGGAACCCACCGGTAAATGGGAAAGGCTGATCAATCGTCATGAGTTCTTTTACATCAGTTCAAGTTTTATTTAGACACTGCAATACTGTTCAGTGCAAAGGGAGAACTACTACTACTTTCTTCCCATCAGCATTAGAAATAATGCTATTTAACATATGCAACCCCTGTACATGTTCTTCTCTTTGTCATTTAAGTTTCTAAAATGTAGCAAGGGATAATTGTTTCCAGTATTAAATAGAATGAATGGAGCTGACAGTGCTATTAGAATCATAGAACGGTTTAGGTCAGAAAAGACTTTTGAGATCATCAAACCCAACTGTTAACACAGCACTGCCAGATCCACCACTAAACTGTGGATGGATCTGTGTCCCTAAGCACCACATATGGTTTTTATCTATCTTTTCCTACATCGATACAGATATATATCACTTCCACTATAACATTTCAAGCATCGGCACCACCTGAGAGCTCTTTGCAACTGCAGCTTGTGCATTTTGCAGTAAAATTTCTCTCCTCTCTTCCCTCCTCTTCCTCCGCCCCCAGAGGACTGACAGGCTTTCTACTGACAAATGTTGAGTGTAGCTCCTGAGGATTTAGCATGTCAGGCTGTGTCTACACAGCTTAGGTTTCTATTATTATGCAATGGCTTAGAGGGCAGTGCTTTGCCACATAATTTCAGAGCCAATCTCTGTTAGAACCAGGAGTTTGGATGCCTCTTTCTGTACCAACTATTTGCATCCTGCCCACTTAGGACTCCTCCCTGACACTCTTACTTGTTTATTAGTTTCTTTTTGTACCCTTGTTTCATCTGGTTTCTAGTTTTCTTCCCTCTCCTATGCTACATATGTATTTATTTCAGAGGTGAGGGGTCCGACTGAGTCGTGCCTGCACGGATTCCTATGCAGTACAAAGCACTTGCTGTATGTTGCATCGTCAGAAGAGGTAAGAAGAAATTCCTGAAGCTGCCTGCTAGTTCTCTCGGGTTTTTCACTCTCTCTCTCTCTTTTTTTTTTTTTTTTTTTTTTTCCTGGTGTGTGCACATTGCTTGTCTTACAAGCCGTGCAGGCTCTGCCATCTAGAGCACTTTGTGAGATCACTCCACTTTGCTGTTTTTCCTTCTTCCATCGCTGCGTGACTGTGTGTGTCTGTACCTCCCTGCCTCTCTTCCCCCCGCGGTACGACTCGGCCCCCCACCCCAACACACACGCACATACACAGAACCTGGGCTTGCCTGTATGAACTTGAAGACTTGCAATACTGAAATGCATGTGTTATCTTGGGATGCACTAGGATCAGAATGCTCGAAAAGCCTGCAGGCTGCTTAGTCCTCCAAGACTGGGTTTTTAAAATCACACAGGAAAAGAACAAGTTATTCACTTTTTAAAATTCTTTTTCTTTTTCTTTTTTTTTTTTTTTTTTTTTTTTTTTTGTGCTTTGGATATTACTGAACAAGGAGTATCAGGGATTGACACGCTCGGACTTCACTGAATCAGGCTGCATCTGACAAACAATCTTGTCTGCATTTTGGTCTGCTAGAGATCAGCTGGGATTTTTCTGATTCTATCTTCTTTTGAGAAAAAGGATGCATGGAATAGAAAGAAGGTCTAAGTGCCTGTCTGAGACTATTTTACCAAACCTGGGATAAATGTTACTTCTCAAAGGTAAGTGCAAGGTTTTTTTCCTGTATATGTATAAACTGAGTAGTTATAACGTAAACTATATATAGATATGTATCCAAAACATTTTATAGAGAGCTACCTCTGATGGCAAAAAATGTCTCAGTCATGCATTGGAGAAATGTATAACTTTATTTCTCTTTTCATGTTAGCTTAGATAAGATTGTTCATGTAGAGTAATGGATCTCAGTTTGCTTTCTGCCTCTCATAGTATGAAAAGGCACTTCAAAACCAGTGTTTTTTTAAGAGTCAATAGGAATTTTTTATGATAGAAAGATGTTTAAAAGAAAGGATAGTGACAGAAAAGATGTATAAAAGAAAGGATAATAATTTGGTTTCTATTAAAGGAAGAATTGAGGAATAGAGTAAAGCTGTGAAAGCAGTTTCAGCTTTCTGAGGAATTAGTAAATCCTACAAAGCTAAAGAAGAACTTTGCTGGACAGATCAATTCTGCTGTGTATAAAATCAGAGAGTAAAAGAGTGAGGACCTTGGCAAATGTCATTTGAAGAAACAGAAGGTATAGGAACAGCTAGAGAAGGGAAGGGAGTGAGGGATGTGGAGGGGCAGTGGGCATCCACTTGAGTGCCTGCTGTCACAGGGGCTGTTCTTGGTGAGGCGATGCTGCTGGGGATGGATGTCCAGAACTGGCAAGGTGGGCATGGGGGGATGGGGCACACAAACAGGTATCTGCTATGTCATGTCTGTCTGACGTCAGCAGACATATATGCTCTCAGCAAGATTAAATGGACTGAGAATTGGGATGGGGGAAGCATCTAAGTGGCAACACAGTACAAGATACAGCAAAATGGAAACTGAGTCTCTCTCTGATTTTCATGGACATATGCACATGTTTGGGACACAGAACAAGTGCATGACTGAATAAAAGAAAGGAACTAATGGGGTAAAGGAAATTGGCAGTGAAGTCAACAAGTCCCAGCATGGTAGATTAATGACTGGAAATGTAAAATGGTCAGTTGTGGTAGTGTATGTAAGGAAGGGTTCGTAAACTGGGTAACTCTTATCTGCACAGAAGAGACAAATAGTATTGATTTAAAGCAAGAATTATTTTTTCTTTTCAGACTGCCTGATCTAGTATTTTTGGGGCAGTGCCATGGAGATATCAAAAAGAATAAGGTTTATTTAATATATTCCATCTTTGGGATTACTATGACAGAAAAACTCTTTTCATGAGAAGAGGGAGGGAAACAGTAAGCATCACTTCAGTCTATGAAGTCACAGATAATTAAATTGACATATCTTAACTTCATAATACAATGTTCAGCATGGGTAAGTCCAGCAGATGCAACACAATTGTCGTGAGGATTTTCTCTTTCTCTGGAAAAAGGAAACATTGCCATTCAGGGGATCAATTTCTTACTGGACCTTGTTGTGTACAGAGGCTGTACTAAGGCAAATTTAGGCTTGTGATGAGAAAGAAGAGAGACTAATAATTACTTCCACTCTTGCCGTGTTTCAGGCTGGTTGCAGTCTCCTTGTTTACAGCTTGCTATGTGTCAGTGGTGAGTTTGCATTGCCCACAGATCACCACTTGAGCACAACAGAGTGCTTCTCCTGTGCGCTGTGCTCAGAGCTGCCACATCGCAGCAGCATGAAGAAGAGCTCCAGACCTTTCCTGAAACTGCTTCTAATTCTCAGGGAGAGAGGGGATGCAAAAAATAAGCAATGCCAGGAGTCAGGCAGCAAAAACTCATGCTGAACCAAGCTGTTTTAACCCATGAAACCCAGCAAGGATCTGCACCACCTCTTGGAGCATAGACAGTGTCTGATCTGCTCTCCCGAGCACAGCTCTGGTTTCTTTAGAGTAACTGGACCAGGCGTGGCCCACTATCTGGCTGTGTAGGGCACTGGTACACAGGCAAGCTGGCTCCCCTTGGTGCAACATAAAGGGTGAGAAATGTGACCCAGCCTCAGAGCCCTGTTTGCTGCTGTCCTCTCTGTCCCATGCTGTACTTCACAGCTTCGGTGCTTCTTGTTTCAATTTACAGTTGGGCCATAACTGATCATTTTTCCTAATGGGAAGTACAAATGGCATGTGTAGCCCTGCCCCGTAGCCTCCACTCTGCCTGTTGCTCAGGTGGACCCTAGCTGACAGCTCCCAGCAATCCTAGTCAGAGTGATTTTGCTCCCCTTCTTTCCTGAGGAATCTGACCACTGACTCAAGTTTGCAATGTAATGATTAGAGAGACCCATTTGATCCACCCCCTCCCCACACTTTCTTTTTTTTTTTTTTGTTCTTGTGGGCAAAAATCAAAATGGAAGGATGATTCAAAATTATCAAGGTTTAACTGGTAGTGGGCGGGAATATATTTCAAGTGACTTAGCTCCCTGCTGAGGGGTTGTGGACTGAAAACCCTTGAGGCTGCATTTGCTACCCACCATCACAGAGGGGAGGGAGGGGATGATGACAGTGCCTGTTCACTCCCAAATTGCATTTTGCATTGCTAATGCATTTCTGCCTTGACCTACAAAGATCACCTGTGGGAGAAGAGGGGTAATTTGTTCCAACTGTGTACTCAGTCTCTTTCTTTCTGGCCTGGACACTCAGTTTTACTTTCTTCATGTTTGTCCAAGTGCACTGTCATGGGTTTGTTTTTGTGGAGAGGCTAGTTATCTTCTAGGTGCTGACCAGAAAAGCAGTAACATTATTTTTGAAGGAAGACATCTATGGCTCCTTCAAGCCAGTCCGGGTGACTGGAATTTACTGCCCAACACCAAATAATCCATTGCTTGTATTGCCTTTTCCTCTTTGCTTTAGAATTTCCTCTTTGCATATAGAATTTGACTGCAGCAAGGGGCTGGGATTTACTCTGTCAGTGTCCAGAGGCCACATGTGCTTGAAAGGGGCTGAACAGCTCCCAGTTATCAACTGAAACTTGTGACAAAAGACAAGGTTTCATCTGAGTGCACTGGAATAAAAACAAACCCCACAAACCACAAATCAGTGTGATGCAGTGCTGCAGTAAAGTGCCAGCTGTTACTCTCTGCCCAACCCAGCTCCATCAGGATGTAAAGAGAGAGGAAAGCCTGTAAGTGATATTTTTCATTCTAGGAATTCGAACTAACTCCTGCATGGGTCAGTGACAAACCTTGGCATGAAATTAACGTATGTAAATATGTCATTACAAGGGCCACAGTGATGTGACATGGAACACTGGGAAAAGATCATGTCATTTAAAAGTGTTTCTGCATCCCTTGGATCAGAGATTGTCACCTTACTTCAGATTATTTATATGATATTGTTTCTGATTTTTCTCTCTTTCTGTCACTTTCTTTGTCTTACCCATGATATGGGTCTCTGATGATATCCTCATCTTTATGAAAAAACACTGATGACAAATACAGGATACCAACTTCAACATACAAAATGAGCAGCAGCAGTAAAAGTGAGAAAACATCTTTTCAGTTAGAAAAAAATGCTGATTTGAAAACATGGGAGAAAGGAAAAGATGTGCTGTCAGGGTCTGCCCCCATGCAGCATCATTAGTGACCTATATAGAAGGCAGAGCTGAGTGGGAGTTTTCCAGTATAAATGTATTTGTTTTTCACAGGAAAAAAATATTTTTAACAGACAAAAACATGATTGGGAAATGGTCAGTCTTATGAATTTCCTGACTGAAAAACTGTAGGGACAAAATTTCCAGAACATCTTATCTAAAATTCTTTATGGAAGAGTAATTATATTATTTCTTTCCAGTTCATGCATTTCGTATGAAAACTGAAAATAATTCATAGGAAACTTGATCATAAAATCTCATTTTGCTAAAGGACAAGCAAATCTGTGAGTTGAACTAGAATTAAACATTTTTGGCTCATTAGAAGGCTTGCATACCTTCAGTTTGGGACAAGGAAACTGTAGACATTGTCATTTTGACTCAAGGAACCAGAAAACTTTTTCCTGCCAAGCCTTAGCTGGAAGTCAATTTATTTCACCAAATGGGATTATTCCAGGGGTATCTTACCAACAAATGCTGTGAGATATCAAGGCCTCTGAGAGCTTGCTCTTGAAATCATTTCTTCAGCTATGGAAAACTTGTTCTGAGAGGATATGGCAGCTAAATAACAGCAGGTAGGAGGGGGTAGTTGCAGCAACAGTATAAGCAGTACAATGGAGCACTTAGGAAGCTTCTGCTAATCACACCTCAGGAAGGAACAGGTCTCTAATCCTCTGGCAGATCTGCTGCCACTGTGGGGTTATGGAAAAAGGTGAGATAAGGAGAGGGTCCTGGAATAGCAGTAAATCCAGGGTCCTCGACAATGGTTGGTCAGAAGGTGAGAGGTAGGGCCAGTGCATCCCAGTGCATAGCAAGGCAGGTTCTGAGCAGAACAGAAGCTGGATTAAGGATAAAATCAACAGAAAGTACATGATGGCTGAAAGCATCTTGTCTATTTTAATAGAGCTAATGTTGCACTGAAAGTCCCAGGAAAACACATGTGTGACACTGATGCAGAAATCACCAGTGTGACTCTTTTCCTGAAGCCAGAAGAGGTAGGTCAGAATGGTGAATAGATCTTTATGTGCAGGACAGAGACAAATTGCTGCAGTTGTCCAGTTAGGAATGGAGAGTGAGCTGACTTGGTTGGGAGAAGGAAAGACTATGGAAACCCTAAATGTAACCAAGTCACATGGATTGTGGTGATCAGTCATGACTGAGATTGAAGAAAATACATGCATTAGTGGAGAAGTAAGGAATTTTTCCTCTCCTGCCTTTAGAGGAGAAATTTGCTTTAACAGTCTGAGGAGCTAAGGGGCTCAAAATGGCACCAGTTACCAAGAGCCCTTAGACATTCTTTTGTCATGTCTAAGCTCCTCAGAAAAGCTTCAGTATACATGTTGGTCAGAATGAGTAATCCTCCTTTTGTTACAGACTAAAACTAAGAACGGGAAAGGAAGATGATGTCTTAAACATGCCACATCCTCTGCTGCAGTGGCAGGACGGATATCAGCAAGAGAGCAGAACCTGTATGGGTGCTAGAAAGAAAGAACTGGCTGTACCAGGATTTAGATTAGATCCCTCAGTTAACAGCCTTTAAAAAAAATCCATCTGCCTTTTCAGTACAAAATGAAAACAATGAGCAGTCAAACGGCAAAAGGAAAAGTCGAAAGTAAAAAATGCCTGTCATGGCTTGTTCAGCATTCCCCATCTGGTTTAAAAGTAGCTAACAACAAATGTCTGTCTCCTTAGAGATAAATATCAAAACCTTCCCAATCATTCAGAAGAGATTTGATCTCCTTCCCTTTTAAATATTCCTGTGAACAGGTAAACACATGTGATACTCAGAAAGCTCTGCATGGTTTGGGTGTGAAACCAGTATGCTAAACTGAGAAAGAAAAAAGTCAAACTGTATTGATAGAAAATAAATTATCTGGACTAAGACCATTTTGTTGGTTTCCTAAATTGAGGAGTAGTTGGCATTTTGTATGAATTATCTTAAGTGTAAGTGAATGTTATCACTGCTGCTGGCAGATATTTACTGTATATTGGTTTTTAAATAAGGGTACAACATTGATTACTTGCTCTCCAAACTATTGACTGCACTTTCTCCCTGTTGTCAGGTCAGATAACTTATCTCCTCTGGAAATGCTCAGCAGAAAAATGGGAAAATTTGTTTGTTCACAGAAATTCTCATGGAGAAGAAGATCAAGGGGTTTTGGTTTTTTGTTTGTTTGGTTTGCGGTTTTCTTTGAAAGCTGCCTATAATCAAAATATCTTGTAATTATCCCTGAAAATTGACAAATTCCTCTGTGAGTGTTCACTAATCCCATTTCACATGACCAAGTAGCCCACTGAGCCATGAATGCTTCAGTTGACACCCACTTTGGAAGGATAGTGTGACCTTTCCTTATAGCACAGCTACATCTTCTGTTCACGGCTCCACAGATGCATTTTGATAGTGATACCTTCTTGAGATGAGGGGGAAGGTTGCTCATGGACTTCACAGTTATACCGTGTGGCCAGGAGTGTCACACAAAGAGAATGAGCTTTTCCCCATCCCTGGTCTCCCATCACCCTACCCTGACTGGATCCAAAAGGCCTCTGGCTGGTGGGAGAAGTCTCAAGGGCATTAATTAATAATGATTTCTTTTAGATCCAGGGGTGGGTGACAGCAATTTCATGTGAGCTGGAGAGAATTGGTCACTGACAGAGAGTCAGAGCAGAGAAGCTGAAGCACAGCCTGAGGGATATTCTTGAGAGCAAATACCCTGAGAACAAAGAGAATAACATTGGGAGAAAAATTGGAGAACTTGTGTAAGATGAAGAGGAAAACGGAAAGCAAAACCAGCTGTGGTAAAGCTAAGAAGATATTTCTGTCTCTAGTTATTAGTACAATCCTTTTTGCCACTGAGCCAGAATACAAGGCTAGGTTAAAGACACACTTGTGATGCATGTCTTTGGTCACGCTGTACATAGTTGATAGCTCTTTCAGCCACTCTAGGTTGTTTTATTTTTCATATCTAACCTGTTTTAGACTTTTGGTGAAGATGAGAAAATGTACTCAAGCCCTTTGTGCATTTGTTTCTGTTGTCTCAATCTTTTACCTCCCTGGACCAGTGAGTTGAGTGAAGAAGCAATTTTTTTTTTATTTTTCTTAAGGACTGAACACAAAGAGTTTCTTACCATCAGCTAATACTTATAACCACTCAATTCCTCGTAGAACCTAGCAACAAGCTTCCAAGTTAATGTGAGACCCTCTAGAATACACCAGGTCCCTCTTATGATATCCTTTCCAGGGAGAGTGCAACTGATGGACTGAGATATTTCCCTTCTGTGCTGGATGTCTAATGGTTGCATTTCATGATCATCTTAGTGTTTTTATTTACCTCTTTTACAACTTTTTCATTTGTCTAATGCTAAGAGCAGCAAAGCAGAGGTCTGTGACGAGCTTGTGGGTCTATGTCTTACAAGACCTCACTACGTTTCAGATTGTGCCAAGAAAAAGAAGCAATCCATGCTCACGTAAGAAGGCTGAGATAGGACATGGTGATTTTCTGTGCATTGGTGACTTCTATCCGATGTCAGTGTCCTCCTGCAGAATGGAAAAATCAAAGTTATGCCACATTCTGTCTCATCGATAAGATTTACATTTAAAAATAAATAATGCCCTTGGGACAAGTACCAGCTGCTGCAGTTCTTTCCAGCACAGCTCATTGATCTTGTCCTCTCATTTGACATACCTTGCTACTCCCATGGTGCTGTAGTTAGCATTAAATCACAGAGAGATCACGTAGTGACCTAACTGAAACTCAGACCTAGATGAGGTAGACTTTGTATGCAGATATACCAGTCCTTACACCACCATCTCACCACACAGTGGAGAAAGACTTGAGAACAAAGTCTTTGTTAGGCTGTGCTCTCTCTATCTCTTACACAGACTTTTTGCTTATTTTATGTTAGTCTAATCATGTACACTTTAAGGAATTGTTTTCAATTTTTTTTTTTTTTTGATAGCAGGTGTTGTTTTATCATGAAATGGTGATGAGCTTAATACCTGTGATAAAACTGCAGTATTCCACAGAAGTCCTGTTATAGAAATCAAGTCTCTTATAGGAAATCCTAAATAAAAAGCCTCCCAAGTTTAGTACATGATGTAATTTTCTCACAATCATTCCTCACATTTCTCACAATCATTCCTCTCTTTTCTTTATATTGACAAGTACATGAAAAGCAAAAATGAACTCTGCAGCCAGCTGTTCTTCCTAAAAATGTCTTGTCTTGCTAGCTCGGGTAAAAAGCAAATTGCACTTTGAGACTTCATTTCTGCAGCAAGTTCTGTTTTCAGAAGGACAGTTCTTATTTCAAGATGGGAAGCTGGGGTGTGTTCCTTCCCCAAGCTGATTATACCATGTTTGAAGAGACTTTAGTCATAGGGTGGAAAAAACATTTAAGAACAAAAGAACACAGTTTTGGACCTTTGCTTCCATTCCTTCCACTTCTGATTAAATTTTCAAAGCCTTTCCAACATTTAAACAAAACATTATCTGAGAACTGTTTAGAAAGAATATGGGATCTTAGATCGTCATTCTCAGAATAATTTCCACTTTATTTCAAAACAATCTCTCCTGTAGCTATAAATTTATTTTGTAATGTATTTTGTGCTCCTTCTATTGTTGCATCTTTTTCTTAAAAAAAAAAAAAAAAAAAAAAAAGTTTTTATTTCTTTAGTCTTACATGGAACAAGAAAAAAACATTTGCCTTGCCAACACACAGTTCTTTTTGTTTGACCATGTCACAGAATAACAAATAAGCGTTATTTGTATAAGAACTCTTATAGGGCACCAAGTAGTAAAATCATATTTACCTCACACAAGGAAAGGATATTTGAGCTTACTGGTAGGCCTTTGTAAGTTGATGCTTAGGAGAAAGTTAATTCTTTATAATTCTGTTGATAAATGCTAAACTTTGAGTGACATTAACTGATATTGGTCACTGGGATTTCCATTAATTTTTCTGAGATTGTTTGACTAGTGTGGTATTCAAATGTCCATGCTTTCAGGTTTTTTAGCCATTCAGAGAAACAGCAGTATCCTGGGATGAGATAAAAAAATAAAGTAAGAATTAAATCATAGAAAACATTTTTTGAATTTGATACTTCTAACCAACATTAAAAATTAATAAAAATAAAATGTAGACTATATCACAGTAAGTGTATTTTAAAATTGATAGCCAGTAAATGCTGGCATCTCACAGGGGAAAGGAATGGCAGTACCACCCCTTTGACGTTCGTGTGCATTAAAGTATTTTCATTTATTTGCAGGACAAAACTGAGGAAGAAAACATAACCTTTCAAGCAAGGCTTTGGTCTTAAAGAAAAAGTAGGCCTGCAAGAAGCAATGTGTGCAGGACTTACTAAGGTTTACAAAAACCTTGCAAAAGTTGACTGCAAATTAAAAAGAAAAATCAACTTTCAGTGTGTTTAATTTTTGAGAAATTTTCCCCTTTCGTACATTATACATTAGGAAACTTCTAAAATGGAAATGGTAATTTGAAATTAAATGCTTGGGTAATTATATTTCTACTTCAGATTCAATAAATGTTGTTGGAAAGGTGAAATGAGTCTAACTGAAACAAAGGATCTTTTCCCCATTTAAATTAAAAAGTGGCAAGTCAAATGTATTTTTGATTCTTTTTAATCCCTTTTACTTCCATTGTTGAAATAATTAAACATATATGTATAATGTATACGTAGGGTTCGATGCATTCTTGGCCATGGGTAAAAACTTTACTTTTCACTTCTGCCTTTGTAACAGGAGGTATTGGTAGCTGATGTCAGACTGACTTGAGCCTAGCAGTACTGACATTTATGAAGTGTTTATAGACTAGTGAAGATAACGGATCCACTCAGGGGAGTACCTGTGTCAACAAAAGGAGACACACGACCAAATGAGAGCTGGTGAACAGTTCCAGTCAGCCTGGGATGTGGACAAGCTCAAGAAGTGGGCCCACAGGAGTCTCATGAGGTTTAACAGGACCAGTTGCTGGTGTTGCACCCGGATGGAGCAACCCTGGTATCAACACAGGCTGGGGGATGGATGGGTCAAGAGCAGCCCTGCTGAGAAGGATTTAGGAATTATGATGGGTGAAAGACTGGACATGAGCCAGCCATGTCCAGTCAGCACTCACAGACCAGAAAGCCAAACATGTCCTGGGCTGCATTCTGCCTCACTGATCCCCTCTGCTGAGAGCCCACCTGCAGTGCTGCCTCCAGCTCTGGGGTCCCCAGCACATGAAGGACATGGACCTGTTAGAAAATATCCACAAGAAGGTCATCAAGTTGATTTGAGGATGAAGTGCCTCTTCTGTGAGGAAAGTTTGGGAGAACTGGGATTGTTCAGCCTGGAAAAGAGAAGGTTTAAGGATAACATGGCTGTGGTCTTCCAGTACCTGAAGGGAATCTATATGAAAGATGGAGAGGGACTTTTTACAAGGCCAGATAGTGACAGGATAAGGGGTAAAGGCTTCAAACCAAGAGAGGAGAGGTTTAGCTCAGATATTAGGAAAAAGTTCTTCCCTGAGAGCATGGTGAAGCACTGGAACAGGTTGTCCAGAGAAGAAGTGGATGCTCCATCCCTGGAAGAGTTCAAGACCAGTTGGGATGGGGCTCTGAGCAACTAGGTCTAGTGGAATTGTATCCGTCCTTGGCAGGGGGCTTGGAGCTAGCTGATCTCTAAGGTCCCTTTTAACCATAACCATTCTACAATTCTATGAACTTTTTTCATTAGGGAATAGGTTTTGCCCAAATTAGCTTCCTGAGTATACTGTGGGAGGGGTGTATGTGTACTATTCAGCAATACCTTCATATGTTCTGTCTTCTAAAATATTTTTGGCTGGAATGTTTATGAGTTTTGTTTCTAAATGAAATTGAACTTTATATCATGTTTAAAGCTTTAATGTGGCATTTTGTGCTATTTTTACGAAAAATAACTTATATTTTCTGGAAAGCAGATATTCTTCAAATTTTAATGAGACAGTCTAATCTAAATAAGTCAAAATTCTGTCTTAATTTCTGATAACACCACTTCTCTTTGTAGAATTGTTTTTTTTTTCCTTTCTTTTTGTTTTGTTTTGGTTTTTTTGTTGCCCTGGTAGGTCTGTTCTTTGTGGATGGTTATGCACAAAGGGAACAGAGAGTTCAAATGCCTTTCCAAATAAAACAGGCTGTAAAAATGCTGAATTTACTTTAAGATTCACAGGACAGGTAATATGAAGGTAAAATGGCAAGGAACACGTGGCATTTGAGTGGGAGGCTTGTACCAAGGCAAAGCAGACCATTATGATTCTGAATTAACCTCTGAAATATTATCTATGTAGAAGAAAGGGGGACTGAGAGGGGACACAAGTGCTCATCAATGAATTAAGAAGGAGTTCACTGTCAATGCGCTGTGATAGCTGAAGAGTAAAAGAAGCAGATGAGAAATGTAAGAAAGTTTCCTGTGGTAGAGGAGCCACCTGCAGCAGCTCGATACCCTTCATACTAAAAATGCTGTTGAGTGGTCCGTGGTTCATTTTCTCTTACGTGCAAAAGTGAACCTGCATCTACTCCCCTTTGAAATGTGTTAGGGACTATCATTATCATGTGATTCATCATTCCTAGCCATGGCAAAAGGGAATGAGGAGCTCCTGACTGTTTATGTCAAAATATTCCTAAGAGTGCAAAGCTTTTGGAGAGTGTATGCTGGCATGTTGACACTGCAGTAAATACTCCCTTTGCTTTTAGCATATCTTGCACTCAGGACTCTGAGCAAATGAATTGATCCTTGATGGTTTCCATGTAAGTTGGGGTAGCATTACTGTTCCCTAATTGAGAGAATTGGCACATGGGTTTTGGTTTAAACTGCTCTGTGATCACGCACAGTGCCTACAGCAGAGCTGTTGTTCGGGTCAGCAGCCAAACTGGGTTTTGTCATCCTGCTGAGGCTGAGGCAATGGTGAGGTGGTGCTAAACCAGAGGAATGGAAAGCAGATCAAATCCCAGAGCTGTACTGCAACAGCAACAGAGTGAGCTGTGCCTACACGAGTCAGCCCAATGGAGAGTTCATTTAGGCTTTTCACTTCAGAAAGACTATTATGAAAACAGTACTCAAATAGCAAGACTTAGCTAAAGTAGGACTCACTGAATCCTTTTGTACAATTTTTACATGCTCTAATAGAGTTGAAGAAAATAGTCATCACATGCATTATCTTCCTGCTTATTTTTGCTATGCTTATTTAATAGTCATTTGGGAGGGTTATGGATATACCAGCAACAGGAATTATTTAAAAAAAAAAAAAAAAAAAAAGCAATAGCTATACTAAGCTTTCCATCTTGATTGGGATGCTAGAAATCATCCAAGCATACATCCACGCAAACCCACTCTTCCTTATGTATATTTTACTTATTGTCATGAATTGGCATACTGAATTACTGATGAAATTCACACTAGGAGAAATTCAAATGATATAATTATTTTACTCCAGTGATGGACTGAAACCTTTTAGTCATACTACATACACAATTTTTCTACTTTGATTATGGCACACCTAAGATTTATTTGGCCTCTTAATTTTTAGGGCTCCTTTTTTCAGCTGAAGTTCTGAAGGCTGTAATTTATGTCAGCTCATGGCTGATTTATTCCTTCATTTTTCATATGAGGAGACCAAGAGCTTCTCACCTTTCTCTCCTTATTGTGCAGGTATACATAACCTCAGCCTTTGATAGTGAAAATGGTCAATCTAGCAAAATCAGAAAGTTCAGGTGACCTAAGATCATTGATCTAGTTATTCACAGAGGAAATATGCAAACTGCTCATAAGTGGTTCATATGAAAATAAAAAAAAAATAAAAAAAATTTATACTTTAGAAGATTTATAGTTATGTACACTCAGAAAAAAAGAGAAAATCCTAAGTCCCTTGATCAAAGCTTTTCTTACCACTTTTACAGGGCAGCCTTTAAACCTACACTGACAAACAAACAAACAAAAAGCCATCAAACCCAATAAAGTTCTGTACTGCAGCTGTTGATCAACCATTTCACATTTGGTGCAGTTTGTCTGGATTGCAGCTAGTCCCTCCTACTAAGACTACAATCCAGTCTCAGCTGTCCAAACCTCAGTTACCCAAAACAGGATGATGGTCCTCTGTGTCTGTTAGCTGCACTGATAATTCCCGTAATTACTTGGACATGCTCCATCTCCCATGACATTCAGTTGAATGAAGCTGCACTGCCTGTTAAAAACTTCATTTTAATGTCTCATTCTAATTTCCCCCAATAATACATTCAGCAGCAGCATGTTTACTTGTTCCTCTTGATGTGAAAGCTTCTAAAATATGACTACAGCAGAGACAAAACCAACAATAAATATTCAAAAAAATCACCAGTGTGATTAGCACACATAATCCATAAGAGAAGTAAGAAGAGCAGTAGTTATTAAATATAGATGGTTTACTCACTATATCATCAATAAACATGTGATTTGTGATTTCCTGAGACTTTTTAGGTGATGATTCATTCATGATTTTATTTATTTTACTGTATAATGAAGCAGAATAGCAGAAGGAAGAGATTTTAGCTGACGCCACAAACATCTTATTTGCTGAGATGTCTTCCTGTACTTTCTAGCTCGAGAAATGAAAGTGAGGGGTCTAGTCCCTCTAATACTGGACATCCCTGGAAAACGTTGTGTGGGCTTTTCTGTTTGGTACAAAGTGGTACTGCTCTGTAGGTACTGCAGATGATTGCCCAGTGGCAGTAAATTGTCTATTGCCCTCGGTGATAAGCAGTTACTAACAGAGATCCACCAGTACAATTCTCTGTCTACTAAGGCCCATTTGGGTGCAGCTTCAGCTGTTGAGACTTCAGTGCTCTCATCAATGATGTTGCACCGTTCTGGTCCTAGAAGGGGAACTGAAAAAAATGCAGAGAAGGAGAGCATGGATGGATGGATAAGCTTTTAAACAAAGAATGATTGGATACTGCAGCTTGGAAGGAATTTAGTTTGATATGATAAAGATATCTAAGACCATGAAAAATATTTTTATTCCTTGTCTCTTCAAATAGAAGCCTTAGAGGACAACAGATTAAACAGGCAAGTGACAGGTCCAGAGAAAAAAAAAAAAAAAAAAAGAGAAACATTTCGTATCTTGGGAATGAAAAGCTGTGAAACCCTTTCCTGCAGGATTCAGGGGCTTCTAATTGTTTTCTTTTATTCATAGACCATTTGGAGAACTAAATAAAGGGAAAACATGGTGTTTTTTTACATGCAAAAGCATCTTCAGCAAACGTTAGCAGCAGCTAAGAGGCCAAGAGAGAGAGTATTCTGGGAAATTATCACCAAAGGCTTGCAGTGCTTTTAAGTTTTTTGATTGTTTCCCCTATTAGCTAATAGCAGAGACAAGATAGTGGGCTGGATATACCATAGATGTGACACGATTCAGATTTGTTCGGGTTGATTTGACTCAAGATCCCAATTCCTATGGTGCTCACGGCAGAGAAGTGAGTCCACAGCTGTGCACCAGCAGGGTGTAAAGAGGTGCAAATTACTCAGTGCTTGTACATGTGGGCAGAAACAGTGATCTTCTACCAGGATACAGAGATAAAGCTTCACTGCTGTATTGACTAAGTTATTAGCACCCTGGATTCTGAAACTATGCTGATATAATCATGGTCTCTTGTTCAAAAATTTCAGATAGCTTTTATAGTGTTTCACTCCTAGTTAGGTGAAAATTGGTCTCTCTGCACTTTGGGCATCTTCAATAGTTTCGGTGGCTGGCTGTGTTGGTGTGAACACGAGGAAGTTGCTGCTGAGCTCTGGCAGCTGGAACAGATAGGCATTCATCTACTTGTTGAGAAAAAATTTTAAGTGGTGTTATGAGCCTCTTAAGCTGGAAAATGGAGAAGGAGTGTTCTTTCTCTCTGGTGAAACTGTTCTTCTAGAAATCTAATTATGATAGCATCTGAGTGTACAGACAAGAGATCTCTTGGAAGGCTGTAGTTTCTGATGGTGCAGGAGTCTGAGCTCTTGTACGTAGTGCTCAATCCTATAACAAGTTAGAAGAATATGCCAAATAGGGGAAACTCTTTCAAGTAGGCATCTGACCAATAAACCGATACCATTTCTATAGCTTTTATTGATTTAATTTAGGATTTATGGTGCATTTAGTATCTGACTGACCTGAATTTCATATTGGAGGAATTATCCACTGGCACCTGCCTTGTATTACCAAGGAACTTTTTGCTTGTGCTGGTGGAGGATCCTTCAGAGGAGAGTTTTCAGACAGACAAGAATAGAGGGAAGCCTCTAAACTAAGACAAAATAGGGTGTGGGGAAGAGTAAAGAACTATCAACAAGATAGCATGTCAGAAGAGCTCATTTCTTTCTGGGTTTGTGTGTCTTTTTTTGTCAAATTTCTTTAGTGATAAACCACAAATAGAATTCTCAAGACTCAGCACATCAGAAGGCTGGTATACAGAAGAAATATATTAAATGTGCTATAAATTATATATTAAAATATGCCTTTATTTCCAGTAATTTTTCTTAGGCTAAATTTTTTAAAACTTTTATTCAGGCGTTGCCAAGGTGCTCTGAAAGCCTGTTATTTTATGAAATAGTTGGGTCCCAGGAGGGAATTGTTTAACCAAAATCCTCAAGTCTGTTTTGTGTGTTTTGAATGATATATAAATGAATTTATGAGACTCCCTTCTTGGATAGATTCATAGGCATTGACCATTGGGTTTTGACCTGCAATATAAGAAATTATGACTGCATTGCCTTTCTTCCTTGGATCACCCCATTCAACTCTACCCTATACTCTATTGTTGTTTCTCTCTGGTTTTGTTTTTAATGACCAGAATATCTACATTTGTGTTATGTGTAGGATTAAATGAAACTTTTCCCCAAGAGAAAACTGCACTGATTCTTCTTCTAATACAACCATTTACAGAAGTGCTAATGCATCCTAGGAAACATGAAAGAACAATACCATTTTTAGAAATTGTTCTAGAGAGTTATCAGATTTTTTTTTTCCTTTTTTTCTTTTTTTTTTTTCTTTCCTGCCCAATATTTCAAGAACTATCTTTAGGCTGAACAGAAAGAAAAGATTTATTGGCAGCAAGATTCATTAGACTGTGAAATAATCTCCTCAGGAAAGTTGATAGAAACTTTGAGGTTTTAAAAGTAGCTTATTGGGCGCAGGGGAACTCAAACCTTTTAACGTACTGAATGAGATAAGAAATGTGTTAGAAGAGAGAAGATGGACTAACTGGCTTGATAATGCCATCTTTTGATGTATAGTTTCTATAGATATTTGCACAGAAACTAGCATTGCTAATTAACTGCTCATCTGCTCCATGTACTTATGGTTTACCAGCTATAGTCAATTCCCATCTGTCACTTGAGGACAATTAAGTGGGCTGAGAAGCATCATTTTATGACTGCACCTGACTAGGAGGAGATATTCCAGATGGACAGCATGGGAATCAGGAGAAACCTAGAAAAGGAAGGGGAGGAGGCTGTCTTTTCAACAGGCAGTTGCAAGTTGTTGTAAGCCTGTTCATATAAAGCAAAGAGCCTGTTCATATAAAGCAAAGAAAACATGTTCTGTCTGAAGTGGCACTGATAGAATCATACAAAACTCATACATGAGCTCCCAGGAACACAAGTGCTTTGTGGTTTTATTCAGACTGATACAGTTCTTGTCTTCAATTTTGTATGAGTTTTGACACCATAGACCATGGAAAATTGCCATAGCTGACCAAAACCCAAAAAATGGCATGAACAATATTGGAGGTGAGGAAGAGATGATATAACCTATGCTATCAAGTGAGACACAAAAGCCTGGAAGAGAGTTAGGATTAGGGGTACTGCAGCACAGGTCGATACTGGTTGTGACTGGGACATGATCCTAGGGAGTGAACAACTCCATCATTATATAACCAGGATCAAATTTTCATGGTATTGTCATGGCTCGCACTTTGTGCATTTTCATTCAGGCTGCTCTTGCTGTCAGCTGCCTGTAGCTTGCAACGTGGCCCTTTCATTTGAGTTAGAAAATATGTGGTGAATAATTATATTTGTCCGTAAATATAATGTTTTCTCAAAACTCTTCAAGCAGCATCAGTGTCCCTTTAGAGGCCATTTTCAAAGCTTACAGCAGTGTGCTTGGGTAATGAGGTAATGATAGTGCCTCAATTATGTGCTGCAAGTGAGGATGAAGCCTTTAACTGCCATTCAGCTTTAGAATTACTGCTGCAATTTTAAAAGTATCTACCCTCCTTTCTCTTTAAGCAAAATCACTCACCCCATTTGTCAAGATAATGATATCCATGACCAAGCAGGCCCTCTCCTTCCAGTGATAGCTTCCTTCAGAAGGATGCCATTAACAGCCTCATTTTGTATCACCTGAATCAATGTAGTTTAATTTATCTCAATTCTATTATTTTTGGCTGTTATTCATTATGTCTGTCCGTTATGCATGACCAGGAGACTGAAAGAAGGGCAATTGTGCCATATCAGCCTTTGGGCTGACACTTCCCAGAAGAGATTTTTACATATATATATATATATATATATATATATATATATATATATATATATATTTGTATACACACACCCAGAGAGATAAATTTTATATGGACATATATATGTCTTTTATCTATAAATAGATGTACATGTGTCTAGGTTTGAAAAGAGAGGTGTCTACTAAAGAAGGCAGGAGTCTCCCTTGAAATAAAATGTAAACACCCTCCTTCCATATTATTATAATTTTGATATGGGGATAGGAATAACAGTTCTTTTTTAGGAAAATTAAGATTAAAATGCAGTAATACAAAAAACAAGCCACTGTCAGCATCAGAATACAACCTGACACCCATTTGGTTGTGGTGTTGGTAGCAATGCGATTAAATGGTGGCTGCATCCTGGAGTGATAGATGTGGTTCTGTTGAAGCACTGATCCAGTAGAAAGGTGTAAGTTTCATCCGAAGGTCCAGTGGTGATAGATGGGCCTGGTCTCCCTCTGAGAATCCAGTGGAAAAGGCTACCTTTGTGTTCCAAATCTCAGATTTTATCTAGGTAGGAAATGCTTGCCTCCTCCCCCTGTGTGGAGCATCTCTCAATGGGATGGTGTAATTTTATCAGCCATGCAGTGAGACTCAATGGCCCATTAACAGAAGATACCTCCCTGGAGGAGGATGGGTTGTGGAAGAGAGAAAGAACACTGCCCCACCTGGTTTTTAGCAGCTGGCCCATTAGCAGAGGATTATCCCCCCCTACACTCCTGGAGTTGTGAGGGATGGGTCATAGAAGAGATAAAGAACATTGCTCTATCTGGTATCCACAGATGGTGATAGATTACGTACTGCAACACAAGACAACATGGAAGAGAGGTTTGCTTCTTGGCAGGCAAAAAAGAAGGACTTTAACTTTTTCTGGTAGTAAATTTTGCAAATTCTGTCAGGGTGACAGTGGGCTCTGTGGTCCTTTCTGCAAGGGCTGCACTCAAGCCAGAAAGACACATCAGTGGCAGAAGGAATCTGCTTCCCCTCTGTGGGAAAACACAAATGTCTGAATTCTCTGCTCTGCTCTTGCTTGCACATCTCAATGGGGAAAAGTTTCAAATAATATCACTTCTCTTTTGTAGAGCTGAGGGGTCTTGTAAGGTGGCTGTGAAGAAACAGTAGGTAATAATGACCTGTTAAGTATTCAGAAATCGTCACTCTGAGCATCAGATGAGAGATCTTAGTGTGGTATAATCTACCTTTTGTAGCACTGCCTATTTCTAGGCTTCTTCTCCAGTTTCTAAGCTATTGTGAGCCATCTTTAAACAAAAATAAAAATTCTTTCCTAACCATGTGATTCCAAGAGCCCTGTGCTCCCAGGGCTCATGTGTCCATGGTCCCTGTGCAGCTGGAGAAACGACCATGTGACGTTATTTACTCTGTGCATTTCAAACTGAATCAAGACAGTTTCTCAAAACAAGGCTGTGCAGTATTGGTTTTGAGTTTATTTTTTGGGTTTTTAGTCTCTTGGGTTTTGTGGGTTGTTTTGTTGTTTGGGTGTTTTTTTCACTGTAGTATATGAAATATACTTTTAAAAATTGTTGCTTAAGTATTCTGAGAGCCAGACTTGAGCATCAGTTTACCTGTTTATTCAGGAAAACCATGACATGGAATGGATTCCTGCAGAGAGAGAGACTCATTTGCCTTATCCTACCAATCAAGACAAGAAAGATGAAATAAAAGCCAGCAACTTAACAGGTAGAAAAACAAATTAAAATACTTTCTTGCCTAAGCAAAAGGATTCGTGTAATGAATATAGGAGAAAATTTTGAAGAAGATTTTATTTAAATTGGCCTCTTCACAATTTAAAAGACATACTTGAACAGATTTTTCTCGACCACCAAAGTCATCTTTCTAACCTGCACATCACTTTTCAGATTTAAAAATATTTTTTTCTTCTTGTATCATTCCCTGCTAATTTGAGACTCTAAGGTCTTTCATAGCTCTGCATGAGGAGTGTCATATGTATTTTAACATTCTTTTTTAATGATGTTCTCTCTCTAATACAGAGATTCTATCAAAACAAAAATCATTTTTGATGCCTGTATCTGGCATAAGCACAGCCTGAGACAAAGTGATGAATAACAGGGAAGAATAATCAGGTGTATTTTGGCGTACTAGATACCCAGTTTCAAATGACTGTGATTACACTTTTCTCCCCTGTTACTTTTGTCACTAACATAACACCAAGCACATTTCCTTCAAAAAATACATTTTGAGCCTATTTGAGAGAATAAGTTAGGGTCAGATTTTTCAAATATGCTCAGCATACTGAACACAGATGGGGTGCTAAGTGCTCTGGTGTTTTGTGGGTTGTTTTTTGTTTGCTTTTCTTTTTCCTTTTTTATTAATGATCCCAAAATAGAACTTACAAGCATAAAATTACTTTGAAAATTCAGCTGCTGTGTAAAAAACCTGTTGCTCAGGTCTGCAATAGCTGGTTCTTAATAACTTTTTTTTTTTTTTTCATTTTGGAAAAGTACTTTGGCTGCAGCATTTTCAGGCATTTCCCCAACTGGCCAAATTCTGCTCTCATTGAAATCCGTGAAAACAATTTTATCTTAAATTGATGTTATCTGATGTGGGTTTTGTGTCCTGCTTGTCTTCTTTACCCTTTATCCACAGGTATATGTTTAGGAATAAACTTCACCTGAGCTTCCTGAGGACTGAAACCTCAGTGCATGTCCCAGCCCTTTGCTCCTGTGCTGTGGATGGATCAGGCACTTGTGATACCCAGTGACTCACACCTGTACACGCTCACACATGTACTAATTATGGCTTTTCCTTAAACCTAAATAAACATCTGGGGGTAGATGGCTGTTGAGGGGTTTTCCATATGCAATCCTTTAGGATTGGTGAGGAGAAATACACTTACATGATGGAGCTGTGCTCAGCTATAGTAGATGAAGCACTCAGCAAGGAAGATATCAATAGTAAGCATGAAGAGTTATGTCTCAGAACTGTCTAAGTCTTTTGATTCATCCACAAGGGTCACCAGATGACAAGTTAATATGTGAATGTCTAAATTATAGGCCTCAAAAATGAGATCAAAGTCACTGCTAGCCACGCTTGTCATTGTTGATGAAAAACAGAGGGGTCATTCAGTGTGCTCTTCTATTTTAACTTTGCATCCTTTCCTTATTTTTGCCCCACTGGTTTCAATTGAAAAAAAAAATTCTGCATCAATTGTTTCTGAAACCTTTACCTACAGCTCAGACACTGTGTTTTTCTACACTATGGCCATTTCCCTTTAAATTACTTGCTATTTTTCATTCTGAAACAACTTGTCCCTGGGACTGTTTTTGTACCACAGGCGCAGAAATGGACCAGTGACTAACTGATTCACTCTCTAAGACATCATTTTATCCATCTGTGCTATGACGATACCCTTTTTTATTTGATTGTGTTCCTTGAACTCTCTAAATGCTAATTTAGGAAATTATTTGCTTGGCATTTTTTAAGCTTTTGTGTTGTTGTTATCACTATTATTTATAGAGACAATGAGCATAAGGAGATATTTGGAATCTTTCTTTGTTTTGTTTTTTTTTCTCAGTTTATGAAAAGGTTTTTATTTTTAATAGGTGAACTTAAGACAAAAGAGACCAGATCCTAGCACATTACTGTTATGGTAAATGCATACGTAATTCCTTGACTTATTACAAGCTACTACAAATCTGTATGGTTTTTCTCCACCTCTTTTAACCTCCTACATTCTTAGAGCATATGTTGAGAATGCCACCCGTAGCAAAAGATCAGTGTAAAGCATCTGTTGCAAATTATCCAGCTGAGATTGATTGATTTTTCAATTTATGCATTTAAGTCTCTTGGTTTAGATTTCAGCCTAGACCTCAACTGAATTTCAATAATGACACATGCCAGACTTACATGCTAGAGAGCTCCTGAAATTCAGTAAATCCAACATTGGTAATTAATTGATATTTAGACACTGGTTGACCTTACCCCTTCCTAATAAACCTCTAGGAAACTAATAGGTTAAGACATAAAGAACCTTTCTGAAATGTCTCTTGTGGATTAAACTTCCAGGGGTGGCAGGCACTGAAGCTTGCAACCTTCCTGTGTTTACAGGTGTCTTGTTTCAGAATTCCCTGTGCTTCTGAGGTCTGCAGCACTCCTTCTAGGATTGTTTAAACAGGATTTATAGCCAAGCAGTAAACCAAACTAGCAGTAAAAAATCTTAAATCATTGTACTAGGCAGTCTTCTAAGCTGTACTGGAAAAGTAATCACTTTCACTTATGAGTCTTGATTTATTTTTTTTTCTGACAGAACCCTGTACTTTGGTAGCATTTTAGTCAACTTCTTTTGTTGTGGCAATAACCGTGTTTTACCTAGATTTCTTCCTCTATTTCTGCCAGTATTTTTTGCTATTTAAAGGGAATCTCATTAGTTCAACAAAGTTACTAAGATAAAGCAGGAAATCCAGCTTTGACTGTATCATTTGGAGGAAGGGATGAAGGTACCTTGTAAGCCAATCAAGTGAATTGGATAGTTTTCCACACATCAGTAGGAACATCGGATACTTGACCAGAAAGACAATTTTCAAGTTTGAAATCTGCTTCTGTTCCTTATGGAAATGTGAAAAAGTAATTTCTTACCACTTCTGTGAAATGTTTGTAGAGGGGCCAGAAAGGGAGATGTTAATGTGGGTAGCAAGAAGTCTAGCCATACAAAACAGTTGCAGACAATGTAGAGTACCAGTACCCTTGTTTTGGGGGTTTTTTTGGAGGTTTTTGTTTGGTTGGTTGGTTTGGTGTTTTAGGTTTGTTTACTGGTTTTGTTTCTGTGTGCAATGAAAATTTAGAAATATGGACCTTCCTTTCACAGACTACAGACTCTGTGTCTGATTTTCTCTACCCAAAAGAGACAAAATGACTGTGTAGAGCTTTCACTGATATGTTATGAAACTGCAAAGCCTGATGAATAGGCAACTGCAGTTTGTTTACAGAATTGTGGCACAGAAAGTCACCACAACTTTGAAACTAAGCAGAGATCCATACATTGAATAGCAGATCTGTGAGGCATTGTTGCAAACTGTAGTGCAAGGAATCAAGAGTAACCTTCCCCTGAGATTACAGGTAATTTTTATGTTTCTGACTTCCTGTTAAATGAAAAACCTGCAGTTACAAGTTAGTTCACAGTGAAAAGAAAAACTTATTACCGGTGGAACCATTGAATCTGGGGAAGATTCAAGCCATGTTGCAGGTGAATACCCAATCTCAATTACTGGCTGCAGAGTCAGGGAAACCGGGCTTTCTCACAGCACCAAGACAGGAAAAGAAGAGCTCTCATATTGCAGGAGGTCTGTCTCCACAACCACAGGAGAGAACGGAAAGGAGGTGGGCACACGGCCAGGATTTCTCCCTCACTCAGCTCCTCAGGAACAGGAGCGCAGACGACCATTGTAGCCACTGACCCACAGGGCAGGAAAGCCCTGGGGAGGTGCTGTCACCAGCGCAGCGTGCTGCTGCCTCCCTTGCAATGGGTGCTTTGCTCTTTCAGTCACCTGCTGTTTGTTGGGACCTAAGCCTTCCTTGATGCACTGCATTCCAGCAGGTGCCTTTGTTTCCTGTAGCATGTATTTCCTTTACATTGTCTAATGCTGCCCTGCCTATACTGTGGTAAGCAAAGAGTAAATCCTTTATAAGTGACTACATGACAAGCACAAGAGAGACACAAGAGACACTGTCCTATTCTTGTGGCTGAGAAGGGATTTAAGCTCTGTACAATGTGCCACAAAAGATTTCATGCAGTGGTTGGAGTTGCATTATTTGTAACCAGAAATAACCGTGACAAAGACAGTTAAATACTGCATCTGTTTTTGTAACCTGGATTCATGTTTTGTGATGAAGAACAGGGAGACAAAAAGAGTCAGTCTTATGACAATGGTGCTGTATGTCATGTTTTATAATATTTATCTATAAAGAGAGACCTTCATTTGAACTGGGCAATTGTGATAAAGCAACAGAGACTTGCAGAGAAATGTCTTTATATTTTTGGTTATAGTTTTGGGTTTTTTAGGTAAATTGTTCCTCCAGTTTCTGCTTTGAGGAAGATAATTCATACTCTCCTAATTTGGTAGGGAATGCATTAATTTTTTTTGCTTGGTAAATCATGTAACAGATTGGTTTCATTTCATAGAGGAACAAGGAAAGGAGTAACAGGCTTAGAGGACAGAAAAAATGTCCTGTCTCCTGTTAAACTTAATTCAAGTAAACCTAAACCTTCAATTATGGCTCAACAATGGCTGAATGAGTCTTTCCTTTCCCCAAGTTCTAGCAGATATCCTAGTTGCTGACAGCAATTCCTGAATCTCACTAGAGCAGATAATTTGAGCTAAATCATACATTGTCCGCTCATCTCACGTTCAGAAGGCGAGGAGGTGATAAGTATTTTCTGAGGTGTTTCTGATATATGTGTTTCCCTGAGGTTGTGAACACTGATTACAGAAGCAAGTCAGAGTCCATGGAAAGGGAGTTTTCTGCTAGATAAACCTCTACAGTGTGTTTTCACTGCAGGTTGAAGAGTGACTTCTCTCAGAAAGGAGAAACAGTATTGACTTTAAAGGGGGCCCTCAGAGTTAAGGACAAAAGGCTTTTTTGTCTTTAAACCATTACTGTACTGGGCTAGATACCTACTTGCCCTGCAGACCAATTTTGTGCTTTCAGAAATCTTCCTCTTGCTCCCATGAGGAGAGGTGAGATAACCAGAGCTGGGTGTTCAGTTGGAATGCCACAGAAAGCCTTGTCCCCCTGATGTAGAGCGGGAACCTGGATTCCTGTTTCCCATCTTCAGGCAAGTCACTTTCATCTCTTGACTGCTCTGAAGTTTGCTTATGGTTGTTTTTACTGCACATGCGCCTTTAAAAACAGGCAGATGTCCAGGCTGGTGAGGGCAAGTGAGCAAGCATGACCAGCAAGAGCTGCTTTTCTAGTAACAATATCTGAGTTAGGAAGAGCAGAGACCAGCTCTCCTGCCTTGGGTAAATGGCAGTCTGAACTGGCAGGAAACTAAAGAGCTCTGGGCTGGTTTTTTGTTCCCCTCTTTTTGGCTTTCAACAGAATAAGTGGAGAAGTTTGCCGCTCTGTTTATTACTAGCCTCTCCCAAAAGGAACAAACAGCCTATCCAGTTGTGGAGGGGGAATTTACCTTATCTGGACGGCATGAAACTGGCTGGAGGCTGTCACACTGGAATATTAGAGAAGGTCCCATTATGTTCTACTTGAGGTGATACCTGTCCCTTTAAAAACTGGAATGTTTGTCAAGACATTTAAACCCATACATTATGAAGAAAAAAATCATATTGTATTTAATAAAATATTCCAGGCTGCCTTCTTTTTTTTCTTTTTATTGAAATCCCTGCCCCCAAAAAACCTGTTTCAGCTTGAAAAATCTCATTCTGAATCAGAAATACTTTCGGGGAAACAAATTTAACTAGCGAGAACCTATTATCTACACATCTGTAGCTGTGTAATCACACTTCAGATGATTGACTGTCACTTCCATGTCTCTATAGGAAGATTGTGTCTTTTCTTTCCATAACTAAAACTGAAACTAACGCTATCAGATATTCTGTGTTTGTCTAATCTGGAGTCTAAAGTTCTCTTGCAGAAGAGCACTGTAGACAAGATCTGAAATGATATGTCCTTAGAAAGGGGAAATGTTTACTTGGGAGTAATAACTAAACAATTGTGACTTTCTGTTGCATTGCAATATGACTTGGAACAAACAAAACATTTTGGGCCATAAAGTTTTATTCACCTTACAAAGAATCAGTTTTGGAGTCTTCTTAATGGGTTTTGTTTCTTTAGCATTAGAAGCTTTTTCAAGATGTATCCAGTTTGTTTAAACTACTGATATGATGGTATGAAATTTCTGTGTTCACATCTCCTGTCTGATGAGCAGAGGGAGATGGATGAGGAAATATATTGGAATTTATTTTTTCCAATTCAAAGCACACAACTTTGTCTAATTAGCCTGAAGATGTTTGTATACTTGTGGAAATGGAGGTGTGAATTGGGGATAATCAATTTTGACTGCATAGACCATCTCTAGGTGATGAGGGAAAAAGAAGAAGAAAAAATTCCAAACAGAAAAAAACACTACATTAAATATTATCTTATTCTGCTCCTGTTGTGGAAAACCATTTTGCTACTAAGAAAAGTAAATGCTGCACAAACTTTGAGCTACTATGACTTTTATTGTTATTTGACAGATGGATGTGCTTGTTTTTAATGGTCCTGTTTTGCCTTGATTATCTGCATCTTGTCACTTCTGGCTGAGCACAAGGAACATGTTGGCACATTTCACTGCGGACTACCTGTCGGTAGGAATATGCTTACAAACACTAATGTTGCAGCTGGAGTTAGCATATTTTTTATGACTTGATTGAAGCACAGAATTGCTTTCTGGGCCCTGTGAACTTACTAGTTTCTACAGGAAGTATCTTAGCAAGACAGGAGCTCCTTGCTCCTAGCATCCTCCTGGGGGCACACAATGTGAGGCTGTATGATGCTTGAGTGCCAGCCTCAGTCATTAATGAGTCCCTCCTACTTCACACTGGCACCTGCTTAGCCAGAATTTAATTTGGTTTTTCGCAAAGAACGGAGGCTAACTCCAGGTTTCTGGACATTGTTCCTCTGCTTAGTAATGTAGCACCCGTTTATGCCCATGTACTCTTATTTTGTGTTGTGGATTTTGGTGGTGCTAGCCAACAAAATTCTCCAGGCTGACTTTAGGCTTAAGCAAAGTGGGCATTTGCCAGCAAAGCAACTGTGGGGCAAAAGACCAGCTTGTGATTCTCTGTGCTGTTCTTAGGAGCCTGCAAAACTGAGCCTCAGAAAGGGCTTATTCTGCAGAAATACAGCAACCATCCTCTCCCTTGCAAACAGAAAATGTGGCTCTCTTGATCTCTCCTCTTTTTCTGTCTTTTATCTGTATCTTATTTCTTTCCATAGCTGGAGTTATGTATCCCTGTTAGAGACTTAAGTTTTCATCCTTGGAAAAGTTAAATTCTCACTGCATTTCTCAAAAGCATTGAGGTGGCCTCATCTGTCACTGTATATCTGGATTCTTCTACCCTACTTACACAGCTCTGCAGTTTCTGAGAGTTATGGGTGCACTGTAGCAAATGATTTGCTTTCCCACATCCCTTCACAGAAGAATGAGTGGGTTTTTTCCTCATGTAGCATTCAGCCCCTGTTAAAGCATCCATATTTCTATGTTCCCAAAACATCCAAAACCTGATGGTGTCTTTACCATGCTTTGCCTCACCTTTCTTCTCTCCATGCCCTTTCTGAATGGGCAGCACAGAAAGCTCTGCATATGGGGTTTTGCACATGCAGCATGAACACTGCCAATTGCACATGCAGTGGAGCTTTTTCATCCCAAAAGAATGAGGGAGGACCTAACACTGTGTTAAATGGAGTGCAAAAATAGACTGGTGACTCCATAATACAACTCCCCCTCTGCAGAAGCACAGCATGCTTGAGCAGCATAAAGGGAATAATGACAGCAGGCAAGTCCCTGCACAGGGACTCTCTGGATTTTGGAGTGGTGTGGGAGCACCTCGATTCTGGAGCAGAACAGCTGTTTCACAGTGTCCAAACAGCAGTAGACCAATCAGAGGAAGTACCAGTCTCATGGAAAACTTGGGAAAAGTTTGGCCAGCTTTCTGCATTCAATGTTGTGGCTCTTAACAGAGAGCTGTAAGTGACACACGTGATTGTTTTGTTGGTTCTCTGTCAGCTGCCAAAGAAAGTGGCGTGGATCCCGTGGGTGACATGCAGCTGCTGAGCCAGCCAGCTCTCAGGCCAGCCTGGCTTCCTGCCACCCACATGCTGGCTGAGCCCTGGCTTCTGGGGATGGATTTCAGTGGGTGGGTTTTCTTCTTGTTGAGGGGTATATTAGTTTTGCATCCTGCCATGCCTCTGACTGGTGTCTATTCTGTGATATTGTGGAGCAATCTCTTCAAAACAGCTTGATGTGAATGTCTCTGGGTAAATAGTCTCCTGCTTTTAAATGCTGTAAATGTACCCAAAATGAGCTGTGCAGTGCATGACCATTAGCATTTGTTAAAGAAGTGGGATGTGCTAGGTCCCAAACAAGCAGATTTCTATATCATGCAGTTTTCCTCACACCTGCTAGTCTGGCTTTTCTCCAGACAGCTCAGCATGAGGACAGAGGTCAAATGGCTTTCCTAGGTAGTCTTTGATACTAACCCTGTGGTCTCCAACTATGAGTTCTTCAGGTATTTTTTTTAGAGCAATTTCAATACACCACATCCATCCATCTATCTATCTATCTATCTATCTATCTATCTATCTATCTATCTATCTATCTATCTATCTATCTAATCTATTTAAACTCCTGAGTTTTGTGTTGGTGGAATATTCTTTCTTTTTCATTGTTGGCAAAAACCCCTGAGTAAGTTGCAGAGAAACAAGTCCCAGGAGCATGATAACATGGTTCGCTCACAGTTACTGCTGCTGTGTGTGTACACACATAGATGTATGTACATCTGCTTTATCCAGAATAGTGGTGATCATAAACATTACTGCCAGTAGTTTTCTTAGGAGTTTAAATGGGCTGAAACAATAAATTTACTAGTTCAGATTTCTTTCCTGAGTTCCAGCTGGTAGCCCACAAATAATACTATAGTTTGAATTGCAAGGGTTCTATTTAAAACTGGACAGTTTTTTTTTTTGCATTAATCATCTGAGCTCATGAATATTCTCATCTTGTTAAGACTGTACTAGGCAGTAGAAACCTCCTGAATCTAAAAAACCAAAAAAAACCAAGAAAAGAGCAGAGAACATCATCTCATACCTCTGTTTAGTATGATCTCAACTTCAATCATGCTTCTAATTGTTCATTAATTGAACAGCAAGACAATTTTACCTCGTTCTGGCTTCCTTTAAAGCAAAGCCAGGCTCTTTTCAGCGGTGCCAGGGATAGGATGAGAGGTAATAGACAGGAACAGAAGAGGCTGTATCAGAGCATGTGGAAACACTTTTTCCCTCTGAGTGTAACCAGGCATAGCAACAGGCTACCCAGAGAGGATGTGGTGTCTCCATCCTTGTAGGTGTTCAAAACCCACCTGGACATGATCCTGAGCCTCTGGCTCTGGGTGGTCCTGCTTGAGCAGGGGGATGGAAAAGATGACCTCCAAAGCTCCCTTCCACTCTCAACTGCTCTGTGATTTTATGATCACAGCTCTTGTCCCTCTTCACCTTTACATAATTTCTCCCAAGCAGAGCAGGTGATGAAAGGGAAAGACACAGAATGATAGGGGAAACCTTTAGGAATTGGATAGGGAGACATGTTGGAGCTCCTGAAATGTTAGGAAACAATAGGTTGTCACAAAAAAAACCCTGGAAATGCAGTGCAGCAGAATGCCAGGGACTGACCCAGATGCAGGAGGATCAGTCCAGAAAACTCATTAAGCCTTCACTGCTGTGGATGTGAACACCAATGATTTGCACATGGACGTAGGTTTATAAGGAGCTTCTTGGATATTGAGTCCTCTTCCTTTATATGTAATAATGCAGCTGTTGTATAGAGCAAAACTGTAATGCTAAACATCAAGAACACAGGTTTCCTGACAGTTCTCGGCATTGAGGTGACTTTTGCTCCATAGATAGGAATGGATCATTTGGCAACATGGTCTCTTGCAGCTCCTGGAGGCATCTAATGTCCTGATCCTGGGAGCTGCACGAGAGTGTCAGCCCAGATGTGTAAGGAAATACAAGCTGAGAAAAGAGCTTCTATTAGTATATAACCTGCAGAATATCAAAAGAAGCTGTATGAGTAAGCATCCTATGTTCATCACCTTAGCATAATCAGGAATGTTGCTTTATTTATTTTTCCTTTTCTTTTCTTTTTATTCTCCTACCCCACTCCTTCCCATGTTAATGTCATTATGCTTTTTCTATGTGTGACCTGGGGGTAGTCACTGTTGCTTTCACTATGGAAAAAATCCCTCCATACCACAAAACAGGTTGAGGCTGTACCCATTCGATATTTTTTAGTTGAGTTCTGTTTGTTCAGTAATCTGCCCAGTGGTGACAGGTGCCACTCTTCTGGAGAGAGATTACATTGAAGTGTGAAAAGAGTCCTTTCAGCAGGCTTATATATTAATAATAGCTAGCTGTGTTAATGCTTAATTCTCCTTTATTCCTTTTTTTTTTTTTTTAAATCTTTATTGAATAAAAATATGAAACACTGATGTTGCTATGGCCACTTGGAGTTTAATCAGAATATGAACTGTGTTATTTATCTATTCTTATTAGCAGTAACTTTTTTGGTTTCCAGAGTATTGTTCCTGAAACTATTTTCTTTAAAAGAGGCTAGGCCATCTCTTTACAATGAACAGGAGTAATTTTCTGTTTAATGTGTGGAGTGTGGAGTTTTGTTTATTGGGGTTTTTTTTTGGTTTGGGTTTTTTTTTTTTTTTTTTTGGTTGGTTGGTTTTTTTGGGGGGGTATTTTGGGGTTTTTTTTTCCTTTTTTTTTTTTTTTTTTTTTGTTTTTTTTTTTTTTTTTTTGTAATCTATTCTTAAAGAATAGAATTTTGTTGCAAATTAGATGCATCAGTGGAGCTGTCACCACTCAAGGTAAGAGAAGTTCCTTGAGAGTCTGCTGATATGTGTGTGTATGAGGCAGATAATGTTAGGGGCTGGCATATCCTGGCTACTGGGAGGGAATGTTTCAGAAGTTCCCACATCAAAAAGTATTGCTGCTGTCAGCAGGTGAGGGTAGCATGCTCAATACAGGGACTGAAAAGGATTTTTTTTGATTTGGTTTCTCCTAGTAAGGAACTTTTCAGAATATGAGTGTCTGGTGGAAAAACACTAAGATGCACAACATAAATGCCTAAGTGGATTGGGAGTAAAAAGAGGTCTGCCAGTAAAGCCTGTGCTCTTTTACTGTCATCTTTCTAGTGCATGCTTGGTCTTTTGATGATAGTTGTGGCTGAATATAGGCCTAATGTACCCCAGTCCTGATCTCAAATCCCAACCACTCTCTTCTTCCCATCCTTCTAGAACTTGTACTGCACATCCCACTAATACTGCAGTAACACTTTGAACTTCTCTCTTTTGGTAGCCTCCTCCCATGGATTCCATTAGTTCACAAATTCTTGAAACTAAATATTCTTCCTTAACTGATTCTCCATGTCTCCATTGTGTTTCTAATTTTAAATTTGTTAGTATACCTTAGTGTAGACTTGAAGTTTCCCATTAAGACCTGCCTCCTGTTTCCTGGGAAAGTGTCCTCTGAAGTAACCTCAGATTGCCCACTGAAATTTCTAATGTAAAAGAATGGCTCTGGAATATCCAGAGAAAGTTGATGTGTCTCCTAGAGATGCTCAAATGTTCTACACAGCATTTCTTAAATGTTGCATTATGTTTTCCCTGTGGCACTCACATAATCTTGTTTCAGTAATTGAAAGTTACAGAAATTGGAGCTTTATCATTTAATAACCTTCCTACTTGCTGTTTGCTCAGATGACTATGATCTAGTTAAAAACATTATGTAAATGTATTTATAAACAAAAAGTAATCAACCTGTAGAGGAAGGAAAGCCAAAGCAGGAACACACTAAAAGTAAGAGACAAAAATATTATACCTGAGACTTGAATTCAGAAATACTGATCAGTCCCAATTTTGTGTGAAAACAGTGGATGTGCTGACTATGTAACAACCATAAAAATCTTGCCTTCTTGTAAAGTGTTAACTTTAGTAATGAGGTATTTTGACTGACATCAAGTGAGAGCAGCTTAATACCTGACTAATATCTTATTAGGACACTTTATTTGCACTTGTCAAAAAGATGTTTTCTTCTGTCTTTTATGTCTGTGATCTAACATTCAGTCCTCTACTACAGATTGTAGTGCATTTTTTTGAAGTTCTGAAATATAAATCATCAGCAGAAATGAAATAAAAGTAAATCACTGGCTACTTCAGTGAGGGGGAGGACTAGGGCCCCTGTTTGGTTCTCAGACTGAACATGCAGCTCTGAGCCACTGCATATTTCAAGTGGTTATGAAGTTGTACATTACCAGCAGAAGTCTCTTAGTGTGAATGTGCGAGTACTTGATAAAGACCTGGAGGTTTTGTCAATCATAAAAGAAAAAATTGATGTCTCTTTACAAAGTTTATTTTCAGGAAGAGTGAACATGAGGCATAATTTAACCTGTTTTGGGGTAATTGGCACTGTTATTATGGTAATAGGAGGTATTGGTTGCTGGGATAATTCAGTACTTGGAAAAAGGTATCAAAGGTTTCAGTACAATATAACTTCCTGTTTTTTTAATAGAGGAGTGTGATACTGGATCAACAAACCCTACATAAAGAAACATTCTCATGCCCGCTGCTGACAGTAAAGGACACAGTATTATTGGGAGAGGTGCCAAACACACCACTCTAATTATGCAATGCACAAACATCCTAAAAGGATAGTTAGAGATGATTATATTTCTGTCCACTCCTTAGGTGATTAATTGAATGCTGTTCTGGGACCAACGAAGTCCATCTTTTCACATGCTCTCTCATGACTGTTTTTCAAAAAAGTCCATAAATCCTTGGACTTTTCCTTCTGACATTAAGACTTAGTTAACAGTTCTACCTCTATACATTCAACAAGCTTTGCCCAGTCTCTATTCACAGAAGTTTCTAAATTAATGTGTAAGGCAGATGTAGAGAGAACATGATTTCTGTCCCCAGCCATCTCCTTCCCAGGGCAGTAGGTACAAATTTTATTGGAAATTGCTGCTGGCAGTATGTGCCACTTATTTTCCTTTAATCCTGTTTTCATCTCACCTCATAATGATTTCAGGAATGTTTTTAGTTTCTAAAGCCAAGGAAACAGTTTCTTCCTGGCGGAAATAGCATTGGCTGTTAAATAAAAAGAAATGTGCTTTTCTGGCTAAGCTTTATGAAGATGATTGTACAATCTGTACTGTATGCTTGGAAACTGCTGCAACAAGACGTGTGCCATATGGTGTATATGGCATTCCCTTACCTCAAGTGTTCCCTTACTCAGGCTGGCATGGTTGGTAATGAGCTCATTTTTGAATAAGGGAAACATGGGTGATTTTTGTCTTTTTTGAGTGCAGGTTGGGGTAGGTGAGAGGAGGAAAGCAGAAATTTCTACATGTAAGAACAGGGCAAAGAAATGTAGTCATTCCTCACCCTTGCTGGTTCTCTGATCAGCTTGAAGTCTATAGCAATCAGGAACTTCATTAGGAAAAAAAATGAGAGACTATTGGGCTGAGGTTAAGTTAACATGATGTCATGATAGGAAAATAGAATTTAAGTAAGAATGGTTTCTGTTTCTCTTTCCCTCTGGCAGAGGCATAGTCCATAAATATGTGGGAAATGAACACAACAGGCAGGTGAAATGTGATATCAGCTCTCTTTTACTGTGTGAAAAGAGAATGGGAGGAGGCTCGTAACTTTGGGAAACACTTCTGCATGTTGCATTCTTCTTGGAAGTCACCTTAGAGAAAACTCCAGAAGTGGGATACAGCGGAATTGAAATTAAAATTTTCTCTACCTGTGTGCTCCTAAAAACCATAGACAGAGAGGTTTCATAGTTTTAAATCCATTTAGACTATCACAGCTCTCAGAGAATGTGGGTTTAGCATGTCACCATACATTCCTGATATTTCCCTAAATAGAAATAACCAGTTCAGGGAAATTGATACCTTGTAAGACCAAGATGACACAAAACATTGTTTTGGACTCTCTCCTATTAGATGTACTTGTTCATGTGTATCCTGATAAAGGATGGTCTCTCAGAAATAGGCAATTAATGGACCACTTGTGCCTATGAAAGCTTGAGATGGCATTTTTCTCTCTTACCAAGATATTGCATTCTATATTTACTAAAAATGAAGTCCATTCAAAGTAGCATGCAGTGACATGTCAGGCACATTAGGGATAAATGTCTATGATGTACTGTCTCAGGCAGAAGTCTAGAATCTGGATAAAAGGTTCTTGAATTTCCATATTTTTACTAATCGATTCTAGTGTTCTAACACAGGATAAATTATGGGACTAAAAGGAATACTTTGATCCTGAATAAAAGAATATCCTTTGTCAACAGCCAAAATATAATTTTTTGCTACAGCTTATAAGTGTTACAAAGCCTGTGTAGAATTTTCTATCAAGAAGCTTGACACTATCCTGAAACAATGAGTGGATTGTGGAAAACGGAGGCATACTGGGGACTAAAACTGTAATTGTGGATAGAGCAAGCTGCATGATAAGTAAGGTGTAATTAGCAGCACACACTTTTTCATATATGGAACAAAACTTGTCTGCAGTCCCATTGTAGTTACACCATGAACACTATTTGGGTAGCCAAGAGCTGGCATGTGAGGAGTCTCCTGCAGGATTGCTTCTGCCATGACAGGTGTGGTGTGTTGTCTTGGAAAACAAATTGAGCACAGGATGATGATGCAAAGCCCCAAGCTCCTTTCTTGAATGCAGATGGTCCTCCCTGAGGTTTAGAGTTATCTTTGCTGAATTTTGGGTTCTCACTTTCATTACTTGGGGATGAATATGAATAGAAAATGGAAAAATAGACTGCATAATTTTTGTGCTCCTGTCTTTCCATTTTAGCTAAAGACACATCAGTAAGGATTCATGACAAAATGTGTGTAGTATTAAAGGTTAAAGAATATAATTGCTAATTTAAAGAGTTTGAAGAAAGGCATCAAGAACAGAGCATTTGACTATTAGACAAACAAAAGCTGAATTTTCTAAGCTTAAATTGTCACTTTTTAAATGAAAAATAGATTTATATTGTAATGAGTGTTAAGAAACAGACCAATATCTGTGGGGTATTGAAATGAAGACAAACAGGTATTCTTTAATTTTTCATTATCTGAAGTCTCCAAAAGTTCATGAGGGTTTCTAACTGCACGTTTTTTATGGTGTGTTTGAGAAAGGAAAACATGCCTAAGCCAATGAAACATATTTGCATAGGAAAAAAAAGAACAATTTAAAGAAGAAAAAAGAATTTAAATTTCATTTAAATATATGTATATGTATGGTCAGGTTAGAAGTCAGTAAACACTTGCATGTTTCTCTATATGGAAGCAGACTTTAAATCTCTACTATTTTACTTTTCATCATTTATCAATCTGCAAAGTAGAATTTAAGATGCTGTCATGTTGATTTAGCAACAGGCCTTTTGCATAAATTTGCACTGGTGGTGTTAAGAAGAGAAGAACCAGAACCTGAAACTTCAGTATCCCTTCAGAAAACTGTCAGACAGGAATAGGTGTCCTGCTGCCACATGGGAGTGGACTTGAATTAAAATCCCAAGTTGTATTTGCACTGTGGATCACTATCTCACTTCCTGAGTTGCATAAACCTGTTCAAGGACAAGGACCATTCCACACTCTGAGGTGCAAATAGAAGCAATTTCACCAAGAAATTGGTGAAATATCGAGAACAGGAATATCTAATCAGAGGTCACCAGACTCATGTTTCCTCAGGAATACTCAATCATACTTTGCAGGACAGACTAAAACAGTAATATAGCTTGGGTGGGGGGGGGGGGTGGGGAATATAGCATGGCCTCCTTGCCCAAGAGCTTTAGAATATATTATTTTATATATATATTATATAAATATAAATATATTACAACTCCTGGGAGAAACAGCTTTCAAACAGGGTATCAAATATTAGAACAACCGGACCCATGCTTAAGACTTTTCACAATATACTGGCTTCCAGTGGAAGTCTCAATGTAAATAAAATGTTTATCTAATTTGAAAACCAAATGGCAAGTTAGATTTGTGCTTTCCTTGTAAAATTCAAAAGAAGGACAATATTCAGTTTCCACTGAGATTTTCCTTTTAGGTTTCAAATGAGGGGCTTTTGTAATGAAAAAACCCTCAGGTCTGAGGATGTATAAAGATTTTTTCCTGCTTGGGATCATGAAAGTTTATGCTTTTGTATTTTTTCCCAAAATCAGTTTGACCTCAGTCTTACCATGATTTATTGCCTACCTGCAGTTCTGTGCAGGAGGACCTAAAGACACTTTATTACCTTGTACTTCATCTTACATATGTAAGCCCAAATCTTCCTTGGGGTTCTGAGCTACAGTGGCTGAAAAATCTTCCTTGTTATGTAGATGTAAGAGGGTTTAGCTGAAAAATCACTGGATTGACTAGGGAATCTGTTTAAGATGATGTGTTTCTCTGGATAACCTCTTGACCTGAGCATACTCACTACTTTTCATGTTGTGTTACATCAAGAAAGGATGAGCTTGAGAACAATATCTTAATTGCTACTTCCAGAACTGAGATTATCAGCTTAGTATCATCGCCTTCTTGCTGTTTTACCCTTTTCACACACACCACTTTGCACATATGTAGTGTAGTCCTTGTAAGCACGTGCTCCAGCTGAAATCCAGATCTGAAAGCAGGTGTGCTGAACCCTACCATAATCTGCATCTTTTAGTTTTTAGTGTTGTCTGATCAACCTATTTGGCATGCTTCCATCCAAAACCTGAACTCTTTCTGGACTGTATTCCATTTTTACAAATACATATCAAACTACTTATTCTTTCCTCAGGAAAAAAATAGACTATGTTACAAATCTCATTTGCCACTAAAAGAATTTCATTTCAACCTTTATAGTTTTGAGTGAATGCTTAGGGATTTGTTCCCATTCTTCACAGCTCAAAAAAACCCCAAAAACATAAACAACCCCAAAAAGCAAATAATAAAGCATCTTGGCATGATAACCATTTTCTGTTTTTCTGTTGGTTTAATTTATTATTCTCTGTGTGTGTGTGGTTTGACATTCAAGCCCCTGAAGACCTTATTTTAGACTTCCTGAAATAAAATTCCACAACAACTTTCAGAGGTTTTTGGTTGAGTGAAACTTCAGGGGTCCCTCTGTTAAAATTTTACTCCTAGCACTTCACCACCGCTCTTTGAGCAGAGACTAAAGTAATTTCTCATAAGCTAAATATGACGCCGGTTCTGTGTCTTGAGTGAGGATCTCATTGTAGCAGAAAATATGGAGTCACAGTGTAAATACCTTCTGGCATCTAAAGATCAATGCTGCTTAATTTTGCAACTCTTCAAATCTTCCTTGAAGTCAGGAAATGTTGATATATTGATGATGATCAGGAGCATAACAAAGCAAAAGGCTCCAATCTGCATTAACCTAATATCAGGTGAATGCTATTTTTGGCTTCTCCAGCATTTCCAGGAACTCCTAATTCTTTTTGTCTGTTTTCTCTTTGTCCCAAAACCTTCACCACTGGTGGCTCACCCAGCAGCTGGAGGAGGCACATTAATTCCTGCAATCACCAAAGAGGCTTTTGTGCCTGTCCACAAGCCCCAGGTGCCAGCTTCATACATGTAATAACAGCCATAAAACACATGTTTCTCAAGCTTAGTGAAGTCTTAACACCATATGGATGTCAGTGTTCACAAATGAGGTGTTATTAAGTTGTCATTTGCTTACAGAAGTGAAGTGGAATGGACTGGATGAAGAGGGAGGAGTGACCTTGAGTTAATGGAGACGATTGTGACACACTGAGCAATGAATAACACCATGGCTAATAACTAGCTTGTTCTCATCCATGTCCCTTTTCAAGTGCACCTTCTTTTAATACATCAATGATCAAGTAGTCAGTACATATGGCTGGAGGCAAGGAATTAAAAGGTATAAATAACACACACTTTAATTGAAATCTAACTGTGAATGCCTGGCCTCTGTGATTAAACCTTTTATCACCTGGATTGTCCCATCACAGGTACATTCATACTACTCAGAGAACTACTTAGCTTAAAAAAAAAAGTCTTTTTTTCTTTCAGATGTCCAGATTGAATCATTTGAGAATTTCTTTGGCGGTACCAGGGCAAGTATTGTGGATATAACAAAGGCATTCTTGCATGTATGTAAAATCCTCCTGCTCAAATGCAGTTCTTGCTGGTGGCAAGAACTTTGAACATGCCAGCACTGCAAAGGGAGAGGGAGCATGAAAACTGTCATAATGGATACTGAGGGTCATCTGCCTTAGGGTTTTCCACTCCTATTATACTGGAGTCATTAATGTGGACCCGAGGGTTTCCTAAAAACAATGAAAAAACATTGGATTGGGCCAGCCTTGGTAGCATTGCCTAAGTACAAAGGCTTGATGCTGGATTTCTCCAGACTTTCTGTCTTTATCAAACTTCAGTGAAAAGGCTTGATGAGCAGGCTGCTGAGCTAGCAGTGTGACTCCTAGGGGGATTTAGCTGTGTGAGTAGATCAACATTTGCCTGAAAATAGGGGCACTAGTGTCATCCTTTACACAATGTGTAGCAGAGTGGGACCTTGATTACAGTGATGGAAACAGCAATGGGTGATATTTATTATAGATCACTTCATGGGGAGACTGCCAGCAGTGATGATGAATTAATGTTTTCCAGGGGAGAGGGATGACTGGTTGTTGCTAAGCCTCAAATTTAGGAGTTTGGTTTGTTTATAACTCTGTCTGGAAAGAGTTCTCCGAACATTATCCAAGATTTACACTTATGTGATATGATAACCAGGCTGAAAAAAACACTATTCTTGGCAGCAGTATCCAAGTATTTTTCTAGTTCAGGTGTGTCATATCTGCAGTGTGATGGACTTCTTTGAACAAGTCAGTGCTGACATAAAATTGATGCTTGGTACTCTCCAAATAAAATTATGTGGAGGAAAATATTTGTGTCCAAGCCACTAAAAAAAGCTGATTGCTGCAGAGAATGCAGAAAAATAACATTATACAAAGATCACAGTCCTGCATTAGTGCAGTGAATAACCATGATAATATATTTTAAATTACCCAGTTAAAGATATTCGGTTTCTCTTAAGGAGATTTATCAGCCAAGACAAGCTTTTGTGGAATGTTTTTGAACCTAAACTACATAAAAGAGGCCAGTAAATATAGACCACCAAAAGGAGAGAAGGGCTCTGGGAGCCATTGGAGTTGTAAATTATTCAGTTTTACTGCAGGATGCAGTTGGAAGGTTCTTGCTTGATTTAAACAGATGCTTTGTTTTCCCCTTTGTTGCCCACCGTTTGCACTTGACCTGCCAAGTATCCAAAGGCACTTGAGCCAGGTAAATCAGTATTTCTAGCACTGCAGTAAATATGCCAGTTGAATATGGCTCTGAGAAAAACACTGAATTAAAAATCTAAATGAGAAATCTTACATAACTTCTGGTGAAAGGAGGAGTTTGAAACTGGTACTGGCATTAGTTTTTCATCTATAGAAGCCAACAAGCACCACAAAGCTGTTTGATCCTTCATGAAGCACCTAAGGTTTTGAGCCTAAACTGTTTGAGCCTAAATTGTTACAGCTTTCCTAAGTTTTACAAATTTTTTACTGTATTTAAGTTGCTGTGCAGAAATATGTCTTTCAAGAGGAATGCCCTTGGTATTTGAAACAAGAGAATTTAATAAGCTAAATTATAGAAAGAAATAGATTAGGTTTTTACCCCACAGTCTTCTTTCAGAAAGGGCTCCCCAAAGCCCTTTTTAAATCAGCTGGTTCCATCCCAGGGAAGGACAGGATGAAGGCTCACCTTGTTGCAGCGTATGCCAAGATTTTCTCTAGTGTGTCTCTGTCGTCTTCTCTGAGGCTGCTTTTGCTTTGAAGCAGGGTAGGAGAAAGTAGAATCCTGCAGGGACTGTGCAGGCAAAAGTAAGCGCTCTGATGTACTTTACAGTGATTCGTGCATATATACAGGAGATATATAAAAGCTGTTTAATTGGCAAGGGGGCTGTTGGCCAAGGCACCATGGTTATGCAGTAGTACCTTGGGACCAGTACGTTCCACAAGAGCAGACAGTGTGAATTTTGAATTACTGTTGCCTCTAAAACATTATGCTGCCAATAGTGCTGTACCTTCACAAAGTAATTGTCATTCAGCACTCAGACTTTGCCAGCTATTTTGAAGTTCCACAGCAAATCAATGTGTCCTTGGTGTTTCACAACACCAGATCCTAGTGGTTCAATGTCATCCTGACACAAATGTAAGACTTTATCTTATAAAAACTTGGTAAACATGAGAACGCATATATTGTGGGGAATTATTCTCTATTACTGAACCTTGGACTGCTCAGGAGCTCACATATGCCTGTTCTATTTTTGGGACTTTTGCAATAGTGCTGAAATATTTCAGCTTGCCATGAACTTTCTTCCCATCAGTTCATACTGGGTTAGAGATGAAGCAAGGAAAAGGTATGGTCAGTGTTATGCAAAAAAAAAAAAAAAAAAAAAAAAAAAAAAAAAAAAAAAAAAAAAAATTATTGCCTCTCACTAAACTTGTGGAAGCTTATGAAATTTATTGAAGGAGGTAACCAACAAATCAAACAAATCCCCCCAAACCAGCTCTGGGTGGTTTTATCAAGCATGACCTCCTACAGGTCAGAGGTTGTAGAAGGTCTTCAGTCTAAGGCAGAATGGAGATTTACTAGAAGGTTTGAGACCTGCTTACAGCAGGGCAAGAATAAATCTGGAAAATGTATAAAAAGGGGTTATGACCCAAAATAGTCCTTGTACCCTGCAGTCTTTTTGAGTCTTGTTAACCTACAGAACGTCAGTCTGCTAAGACTCTGTTTTAAAAGTCTAAGCTGTCCTGTGATGTGTCATCCTGTCCTTGATGGAAGCATAGTGTTCACAAGACCTCCAATAGTCCTGGAAAACCCTCATTCTCAAATGCAGTATCGATCTGTGACATAATAGACATCATGAAAAAACATTCACATGAATCCCCTGGCACATGTGTAATTATATCTTGGTCAAGGAGTGTTGCCAACAGGGACAATGTCCTTGCTTGGAAGATGATCCAATTTGTTGTCTCTCCTGTGTAGAGGTGACCAATATCTTGGGCATGGTCCAACTCCATTTTCATGATGCTACCTCCAAACTGAATTTGTCATGTGTGTATAAATTTGTGCCGAACTATCTCAATTTTTGAGTGATAGTCATATTAAGAAGCAAAAGCCAAATAGAATGTAATTTCAAAAACATTTCAAGTATCTACATTAATTATCAATTGCTTCATTTCACACTGCACCCACAGTCTAGGTAAATTTTATAATATTAGACTTAGGTTCAGTATTGTCAGCAAAAGCTTGATGTAATATTACTTGAACTTATAGTCCAGGAATGAATAGTCCAGGAATGAAGTCATTGCAGCAATGGAGGAGAAAGAGTGAGTGAATTGTCTATATTAATTACTGAGCTTTTTCACAAGAAAAATTGCACATTTTTTTCTTTTTTTTCTCACATTTTCTGCAGAAAACATTGTTACCTCATATATGTAGACTATGTCTTGTTGACAGGGGGAAATTTTGCTTTCTAACTATGCTGATATCTTTAAATTGGCAAAACCCCCTGTAGTGCAAATACAGTTATTGCTAGAATAAAAGTGCTTATATTAGTATATCTTATTCCATTTCAGCAGGAGAAATAATTTACACACCCATAAATCACCTTAAGTTTTTCAGACTATATTTACCTTGACACAGAATCAGGGTAATGTGCCAGTAGGCACAGCATTATACTTGCCTATACTTGCTTGTTTTTCCAGAACAAGCAGAAGTGAGGTCTTGTCAGAAAAAAAAAGTCAGAGTTTTCTCTTTTTGGAAAATATAAAATCCTTTTGAACTCAAAAGGTAAACAAGTCTTAGCCATAAACCTTTACCTGAAATCTAGACATTTAATTTTTTGAATTCTTCCCGTGTCTCTCCAGAGATGCTTAGATTGTTTATGTTTCCAATCTGCTCTGTACTCGGAACACCCTGTGTGAAACTCACCTTCCAGCTTCACATCCTTGTCTTGCAGGCATGTTATAGTTCATCATTGATGTCCTTGGCAAAGGACAAAGGAGCCAGGTGCTGAATGCAGCTCAAAAGGGAGGACTTCTATTGCCTGAAAAGACATGGAGGTACTTACATGTGAAAAATAGGAGAGAAAAGATATTTGCTATTCATAACTTTATAAAAACCAAACATTTGCTCTTGTTCTTAATAAAATAAATCATATAAAATTATCCTTTGAAAGGAAAGGACACTTTGGAGAGGAAAAAACCAAAAATCCCCCAAACACATTTTTCTTGATTAAAGACCCTATTTCCCTTTCTTCATCAAAAGAAATGGATGTAGGAGAAAAGGCACTGATGAACCTGATCAACTTTGGTCAGGAATGTTGGGGCTACAGTCACCGATTGTAGTGTGTCCTGAGCAGTGACTGAGACCATTCACCACTTACTGCTCACTGTATGAACCCCTTCTTTCCAGTCTTTTTCACCGTGACATCCAGCATAAACACTTAAAGAGCAAACTTCAGAAAGCCATTGCAAGAGACTCCTGAAGCATCTGTTTTAAAAGCAAAGCATGTTAAACATTACTTGAAATTAACACGCTGCTTAAAAAGGATAAATCCACATGATTGTCCGAGCGGTCAGATTTCCACTTCCCTTCAGTCTGAGGTTTCACATGGTTCAGTGACAAAATCAATTGTGCTGCAAGCTGCTGACAGAAGAAGCAGCAGACAGAATGCTGTATTTGTCTGGCCACAAGTACAAGTTCAGATTTCATGTCCCACCAGAGTGGTTTTAGGCTCTTTTGCAAAGTTTTTTTTTAAGCTTTTAGGAACCAGTGTACTGTCTCCTCTCTTCTGCCTTGATATACGCTTATAATAGTATTATAAATGTTGAAAGGTAATGTTCAAAGCATCCAAAACATATTGTGCACTAGAGTCATTCAAATTAGAGTTCATTGAGTTAAATCCCTGCCAAGCAATTCCTCTGAAATTTAGAGAGTTGTATAAGCCAGAGACCCAGACAGACTGAAGCACTCATGAACTTCTACATAATTTAAATCTGGACTCAGGCATTTTATTGACATGCTTATTGATGTGAGTTTTTATTTATTTTTTTTTTAAGTCTCTGTCCCTTTATTTGCTTTTCTGAATTCTGATGCCATATTAGGAGAAAAAAACCCAAAAAACCAAAAACTGCAATTTTCACAACCTAGGTAAAAACAAGAAAAGTTAAAAAACATTAAGAAGCCTATTGTTTTTTCAGGATTCTGATTTGCATTTTGTATTTTGAAGATTTTGGGAGAAAAAAATCTGAGATTTGCCTGCTTTCAAGAATAGAGCACCCACGCCTTTTAGAGACATTCCTACTCACAATCTCATCTACAGATGGGCTGAACACTGATTATCCAAACCCTGTTTTTTTATTTGCATGATGAAGTGTCACCATGGTATTACCAGGCTTGAAGTTTCAAAAGTTATTATTTGATTGCCTTCATTTTAATACAGCTCTACCTTGGCAATCAAGTGTTTGTGAATGCCTTGACTGCAGTCAGTTTCCTGGGAGGCTGTGCCTCCAGCCAGTCATGAGGCAGGGCTGGCCTCTGGGTCTGAGCAGTAGGAAGGGGATCCTCACATGAGGTCTTCTGCAGTGCAGCCTCTGACATAGATCTTATTTGCTACTTTCTAGCCCAGACTCCCTCTCTGAGTGCTTTACTGTTGCACAGCTTTTACAGCATAGTCATGTTATCCATATTTGTGGCTGCCCCGTGCAAGTTCATAATCTCCACCCACGACTGCACAACTTTACTCCTGGTCCTTATCTCCAAATTCCTGCTCAGGCTTTTTTTTTTTTCTGAAATCATGCACTGACCTTGCTCTTCAAAATTTATTTTCCTCACTTTTACTGGGCTTCCCATACTTCTGGATTTTTGACCCTCTTTCCAGCTTAATTTTCAAACTGGATTTTCTGTCCCAGCTTCCAGACCCTGACTTCTAACCATGCTTTATGCTAAATGTAATGGTTTGCTGTGGATTTTGCCTTCTCTGTGGTCCTAGTTTGTACGTGGTTCAAATTTATTACATGGATATGCCCTGATTTTATGCTTAGTGATCCCATCTGGAGATAAGAATATTCCACATCCTTGTGAAGAAAAAGTCTACTGTTCCAAAATAAAAGCATTCACCTCCATTACCCTTGATCAGAAAGAGTATTTGGGCTACAAGGAGCTAGCTTGCCATTTTTTCCCACTGATCCCCATGGTGAGGCTAAAGGAATTGCTGTTCCCTCTTTGGCTCAGCTACTGGCCATTCTGCTGTCCATCCCTGTACTTCACTTTTATGTCCTTCTTTGACATGTGGAATGATTCTGCAGGCAGGAAATTTATGATAAAGGATCTCACAACACATTTCAAATCGTTACTGTCCCCAAGATACATTTTCCAGACAGCTGGTTCAGCATGCAAGAGCTCATAACTCAGTATTTTCCATCAATGTCTTATGCACATTAGGATTATCAAGGGGACTTTGTCAGGACCATTTTCAGAAAGAGTGAGCTAATAGAGAAATATTTGCCTCAGTTTGCAAAGAATTTGCCAAGCAATGCGTATTAATAATAATGGTGATGATGATTGTTATTGTTTGTTTCACTAGGATGTATGTCATTCAGATGTAGATTTTGGTCTGCTGTGGTAGTTATATTTGTGATCCGATATTCCCAGGGGTGTGAATGGATTGCTGTTTATACAATGCAGCTGTGTTTTGGGTAGACTGGTACATAAGCTGTGGACACATTTTTTCTCTGAGAGGCTCTGGTTTTATTTCCCTCTGACAACACCAATATGCAGCTTTTACAATTGGCATAAATGGTGGATTTTCTGCAGATTCATCAGAAAAATGAGGAACACAGAGTTTTTAAGCAATTATAACTAGTATCAATTATGAAGCTGTTATAATTATAAAGTAACACAAAATGAAAACAAAAACTGAATGAAAATTCAGGCAAAAATAAATATTTATGTCCAGAAGAGTATTTCTGGGTTGGGCCTTGTCATTCAAAGCAGATAACTAAGTTAATAATATGGAACAAATGGTTACATATTTGGCTGTAAATTATTAATATTTTAATATATTAATATATTAAGACTAACAAAATTTATATAATAATTTGCATACTATACGTCAATATATTGTGCTTCATTATATCTAACTATATAGGCCATTTTTATATTTTAAATTATTCTATATTTAATTCTATATTAAATATAAATTATGCATTTTATTTATATTTTTATTTATATTAAGACATTTAATATGATGAGGAAGATAGATTTTTTTACACTATATAATGTATTATATTAGGTCAATCTCTCATTAAAACTAGTATCATGCTCCTTGCAGCAGCTAAAATCTCCACCTGGAGATATGGATGAAATACACTCTGAAAGTATTTAGGCAGTGGTGGCTCTCCATTATCAAGGAACAGGAAATGAAAGGTGACATTTCTCACTGTGTAGACTGGGTCAATGGAGTTGGATGGAAGAATTGATATCATCCCAAAAACTAAAGCTCTTGACTTGCTCGGTTCTCTGCAATGATAGAAGGATCCATGTAGAGAATGCTGGTACTTAAACCACCTCTTTAAAGGGGATATAGTTTGAAATCCCTGTCTAACACTAACATACCCCTAATTAGTGGGAGAGGCAGAAACATCTGAATGCGCAAGAAGACAGGCCAGTCAGAGATGTTTTCAGAGATAACACCCTCTGAAAAAGTAGACACCTGTTTTTTCTGCTCTTTGGTTTAGGAAAGCCTGGAAATGAGAGACCACTGTATACAGAACCAGCCTCACAGTGCTTTCAAGGAATATCTAGTTGGGGTGTTTGTGGGTGGGGGGAGAGGGAAGAAAAAGCAAGAACAGGCAAATACAACATAACCAAACCCCAAATCAACAAAAAGCAAACTGAACAATAACAAAATCCATTAAAATTTCCCCAATAAACAACTTTACTCCCCAAAGCACACCCCTCCCGCCAAACAACATACTATATGTCAATTTCTGAAACATTCCAAGTGTTGACTAAATGTATATTGTCCTGTTGCCCAAGAAGCTTGGACATGATTAGAGGTCTAGATGCTTTTGTTTTGGGAACTCTCACTTCTTCTGAGAGACCAGGTCTTTATTTCTCATCATGTATGCTGAGATACCAATCATGCATAGGCCCTAAGAAGCTGCCAGTTGCTATTAAAATCCCCTGGCTGTCTGTTACAATATTCACTTCAACCTCTGTCTTTGATGGAATGCATGCATCAGTTTTCCACAAATGAGTGAGCAAATACAGCAACCACTTCTGTTCTTGCTGTATGCAGCATATGGGATCCAAACATGAAAATATTCATACCATTCCCATGGACAGTTTTATTATTTTCTTTGTTTCTGTGTACCTTGAAGGTTCATTGGAGGAGCTGATTGAAAAAAGGGAGGGTCAAAGATTGCAAACATCAGAAACAGGAAAGTTAACACAGAAAATAGTTTATGACTGAAACCCTGATGTTATAATGCTGAGAGAAGGTGAATGGCATCAGGAGGTGCTACATGGTTGAAGAGCCCAAACTCATCAGAATAATGGGGGCTCATCTTAAGGTAGCTATTAGTGTGCCATCAGAACACAGATGTTTTGCCTTTTCGTTTAATTTCCTCTCTGTCTCCATTGTTATTCAAGGATTCTTCACATCCCAACACTATGCAGCATTACAGCAGGTCTTTTTGTGTGTGCTTTCACATGCCTGTGTCTTCACATATGCACAGACAGTGTGATACATGAAGGTTTCCTGAGCTGAAACATTAGGTACATTCAGACCTGTAGAGTCAATTTATAAAGCAGATCAAACTAGATTGCCATAATCCTATAAATCTATACATTGACCTTGTGTATCAGAGTCTTCTGTAAGCTACAGATAGGATAGTAAGGATTTGCCAGCGTGGGCTTGGAATGATTGCATTACTCACAGGTAAATAAACTGAGTTGTCTCTAAGAACAAAAAGAATGTCAACAAGGACAACACATCCAACAGATGGCATTCAGTTTCTAAGCAGCCATTCAGGCTAAAAATCTGTGTCTGTATTTGTGTTCAGGAGTGGGGAAGGGGTTCCATGGGGCCAGCCAGTGTAGCAGTGGGACCTTTTTGTATGCACCATGGATAAAGACATGACACTAATAAAGTTTGGATGCAGTCACCCGTTAGATGGTTTTGTGTTTTTTTCCCTCAGTTACAGTTTGTGATTTTCGAAAATGCCTTATTGCTGCTAGTGTCACCTCTGCAGGTATTTGGCTGCAGGGGTAGCAGAGTGCTCTACATGAGGCATGGGGCTTTATGCTCACCTTATCTGTTTCATGTCCCTTTCCTTTCCCTGGTTTGCAATATCCTACCAGACCTAATCCACAGTCACAGACGTAAGAGCTTTATCCCATGGCTGTACTGTCCCCAGTGGTTCATCTCGGACTAATCCAGTGTCAGTATAAAAACAGCTTTCTCACTTTGCAGAGAGGCTTTCAGCAGCTTCTTACTGGATCCAGACAGCAGGAACTGTGTGGTGCCAGAAGCAGGGTTGTGATGCACCCTTGGCTCTTGGAAAAGCAAGAAAACCAATGAAGAAGCCTTAAATGTCCTCTAGCTTCTTCCATCTGTGCACTGATTCTGGAATATGAGTCAGATCACAACATATTGTGAGCAGAGAAAGCAGAATTTATGATGATTTTTGCTCATGAGGCGATAAAGGTGAAATTCCATAAATGCATAAGGATATATATATATTTAAAATTGAAGGAATTTCAGTAACTTTATTTTTGTGAAGTTCAGGTGAGTTAGAAAGGATCTGTGATTTTGAGTTACAAATATCAGGATACTGTCACTGATTCCAGTGTGAGCTGAAAAGCTTCACCATTTCTGAGAACTGGAACACACCAATAGGGTTCAAGGTCAGCATCTAAATCCAAAAAAAATCTTGGGGAAAAGTGATGCCCGTGTTTTGTTGTAGGTCATGTGGCCATCAATCCAAAGAAAGAAGCCAGGAATCCTGACTCTAGCTCCTAAAAAGCTGTTTCAGCCAGTTTTCACTTCTACACATAGCAATGGAAAATAAAAACATCTCTGTGGCCAATCCATAGAGGAGAATTTGTTCAAATCATGGGAGCATTGTGGTGTGTGCGTGTGCTCTCTCCTTTTGGCTCATGGGCTGTTCCATGTGGTTAACAGCTTGGCAAAGGAAAAATTGATTAGGGTGAGCAGCTTGTGAATCTCAAAGCATTTTGATTTTCAATTTAGATAAATATCAGAAAGGTCAGATGCTTCTAAAGAATTTCTCCCATCCCTTAACTGGAGAAATCAAATTGACAGGTGTGTCATGTAGAGAACTACACTGCAAATTGTATCAGAAGTGTCAGGTGGTACCACATTTTTGAATAAATAAGGACATACTCTGATTATCTGAATCTGCAAGACATATTCCTGATTTGATAGGAGAGCTGGCAAAGTTCTGATGGGGAAAAAACCCCTAACCCTAACACCTTTACTTATTTGATATCCTGGTTTTCGCTGAGATAGGGTTCTTCTTTTGTTGTTGGTGTTTTTTTTTTTTTTTTTTTTTTTTTTTTTTTTTTTTGTTTTTTTGTTTTTTTAAACTTCTAGAATGTTCTATTTTGGAAAATTAATAGTCCTAGACTTCTTTAGAAGTTTCCTAAATTCTAAAATTTATGCTGTATTCCCCAAGTTTTGCTCAGTCAATACCCATGTGTCTCAAGTGACAATTCTTACTCCAAGAAGGTGCTCCACCACCTGGTCCATCATCAGGAGACTCCTGCTTCCACCACATCCTTCTACTTAGACATGATTGCAGTTGAAATACTCTTTCTTTTGTCTCATTAAGCCATTGTTTTAGAAGTTACTGCACAATTTATAATTCAGAGCAATTACTTTTGAATGAGAACATATTGTTCTTTAGTAGTTAAATCATTGCAGCCGGCCCTTGTTAACCTTTCCTATAAACTTTTCAACTTTGGGGTCATGAAAGTTTCCAAAAAATAAATTATTCAGTGCAAAGTCCTGGCAGGTAACAAAACTTTAGGAATGGGAATTTCCCCGATCAGATAAATATTTTTTTTAGTGGTATTGGTTTCTGAAATTCTTGTGGAAATATTTTATCTGTGTCAAAAATTCAGATGCTGTATTGGGATGGTGTCTTGTTCTCTGATTTCTTCACACTGTGAAATCTTTCTGGCTTGACTTTCCTAAACCATCTAAAACAGCAGACCCTGAAATTAATCCATAACTTCAGTCTTTTAATAAAAGAGTATTTGTTTATCACTGCCCATCATCTTTCTTAGTTTTTAACATCAATAGTAAATGTGGGTGTCAAAAACTACTCCAATACTATGTACAAATGAATTACCCAATATCTTAATTCCCAGGGGCAGAAGCAATTCAAATAAAGTTATTTCATCTCTCAACAACATCAAAGGTATCCTGACACTGATGCTAAGAACAACTATAAGCAACTAGTAGGAGTAGACAGAGTATCAGTGCAGGAGACAATGGGTAAAAATTCTGCAAAATTTTTTGTTTATTTATTCATTATTATTTGTTTGTTTGGTTTTTTTTAATAAGTCATTTCAGTGTGTCTCTCACATTTGATTATTGGGCTTTTGGTAGAATCCAGAAGGAGATGGAAATTGTTGAACTTGAGTATTTTAAGGAGAATTCATCAAGAAAGCCAGCAGAGGTGATGATGGTCCATCTGGGTACCAGCTCTCTCCTAATCTCAGGCATTTCTCAGCATTGCCCTGTAATACTCTTACACTCAAGATTTCTGAAGCAACAGGCTGCACCCAGGAAATTTTCACACCCTGGGAGCTGAGAAGAGAAGTAGAAACAGACTGATCCATCACCAAGGTGACCCTTTCTCTCTTGTGGTACCTTCTGGAAGTGTAGGATTACTCTTTACCTTCAGTTTTGTCTGTGGGAATAGAGTCCTCTTTTTCACTCGTAAATAAAGTTGTTGTCAAAAAATAATAATCTCTTCTATTTGAACATCTATTTTGAAAGCAGTAAAATGGTACCCTTATGCAAATTTACTGGAAATATTTATTCGAATAATTTCCAGAAGTGCTTTAGTGGATTTAATTGGAGCCACTGTAATGAAGTTAGTAATGCCACAGACTTCTGCTGCAGTGTGAGTGTACTTGTAGAAACAGAAGTGGATTTGGTGAATTTGTGCTGCCTTCCGTCCAAAAGCAGGCAGGAAGGAAAAACAGTAGAAAGACTTCCACTTGTTCACTTCTTAAACTAAGTGACTATTTAATTTCTCCAGATATTCATGTTGTTAGGGTTTTTTTTCAGTACTTTCTGCTGATGGCTGGAAATTCCATTGCTCAATATGGTCCAGTACCAAGAACTTGTGAATGATTTGAGGGGGAGATTATTCTTTTACTTTGGGCTGTATAACATGATATCAGTAAGAATAGCAGTAGGATCCCCCATCACTGTGTACAGGGCTTTGTTCCAGGCTGTGGACAAGGTGGACCATGATCTGTGTTCCCATTTTACAAATATCTATATTCTGGCTCTGACGTTCATGTATTTCTCAGCAAGCTGCCAAGAAATAAAAATAAAATTAAAAAAAAAAAAAAAAAAAAAAAAGTGTGAAAAGGGAAAACTTAAAAGACTGTGAATCATGTCTCAGGAGCTGCTAATGATCACCCTTCAGCTGCCAGCACAATGCCTGTAAATGCCTATTTAGGAAAGGAGCAACATGAATTCTAATGCAAGTGATCAGCACTCTTGTGGTTAGTAGTTACACATGTGGTGCCATTTTGTGAGGTTAAATCACATCTCTTTTTTCTCAACTAAGTGTTCAGAATGATTTTGTCTTTTTCTTTTTTTTTTTTTTTCATTGCTCATTAGAGAAATCAGAAGTGGGAAAAAGCTGCTGCAGTTGATGTATGCACACTCCGATAGCAGGAAAGTTAGAACAGATTAGATTATTTCATTTGAAAGGGATTTACAACGATCTTCTGGTCCAACAGCCTGACCAATTCATGGCTGACCCAAAACTAAAACACTTTGTTAAGGGCATGGTTCAAAGGCCTCTTAACCCCTGATGGGCTTGGGGCATCAATCACCTCTCTAGGGTTCCTGTTCCAATGTTTGACCATCTTTTCAATAAAGAAATGCATCCAAATGTCCAGTCAGACAGCTTTTCTCAGAAGTGAATTATACCGTATAATCCATTTTTTATACAGCTTCCAACCAAATCCATTCATGATTTTTGTCAATATTAAAAAAAATAAAGAATATAAAATCCTATAAATGAATCAAAGCTTATTTAAATTAACTTGTTTCTAATTCAGAATAGGAAGTATTAATCCTTGATGCTTTTCAAAGACTGAATTTTTTTTCTCCTATGCTTGGACCTGTATGTGCCAAAGGTCAGTCTTGAGCACTGTTTCTCAAACCACATACTGTACTTTTGAGTTGAGTTGATCTGTTTCAATATGCAAACAAGAATTAGAGCTTTGGGCTAATGTTCAACCTCATCAGTATTGTTTGAAAGGCTGGGTATTTCCCCTGAAACTGTCTATGATGGAAGACTCAAAGTTGCCCAGAACACTTACATTTTAATAATGACACAACACTGAAGGAAGATAACCTCTGTCCCTATAACGTGTCACTAAAAGGTTAAGGGAGATCTGAGGTGGGCAGCTGAGACTTTCTGTTGCAAGATTTCTGAATGTTTTGATGGCTAAAGAGGCCAAGTTTGAGATATTTATCAATTTATTATTTGCAGGTTTGGGTTTCTTTCTAATGTAAAGGACATAAAAGGAGCTGCTCCAGGAAAAGTATTGCTGTCAGGAGTCTGTAGTGAAAAATAATTTAGGAAAGATTATGCTCCATTTTATCTGTAACTAAACTCTTATGTGGTCATTAGCTCCTCCTTTCATCAGCTCTTCTCCTCGGTATAGTCCCTGACACTGTTTGCAGTTAAACTCTCGAAGCAGGGGATGTTTCCTTTTCCTTCTCCTCCTCTACTATTTTCTAAGGGACACTCCAGTTTCACAGGGATTGTCCCAGTAAGGTGGATCACAGGTATTCAGTCAGAGGGAGAACTTCCCTGACCAGGAGTGTTTGGAGAAAGCAGCTCTCCAGCAGTGCCATGAGCTCACAGAGTAGGCTCATTATAATGTGCTCTTTTCCCTCCTTTTAGTCTATTACTTCAGTCTTCATCACTTCCCTAACCAGAAAAATAACTAGACAATAGACATACTTGCAGGTCAAATGCCATGCCAAAATATTAATATCCCAAATAATAAACCTAAACTAAAATGTGTTTCATTTCAACTGAGGGGAAGACTTCAGGGTCCACTGACTCTCATTGTTGCAGCAGTCAGGTAACAAGTTCAGCAGCATCTCACCAAGCCACCTGCCTTAGGAGGTGGGATAATAGGCAGGCAATTGGACATTTCCTTGCCAGTAATGCTCCTGCAGATTTCAGATACATTAAGTGGTGGTTTTTCAACATAAAATAATTCTGTGGACATTTCCGTGCAGCTGCTTTCTGACAATGGTGATTAACAGAAACAGGCTGGGAAACATGCTTAGAGCTCAAAAGAAAGGCTGAGGAAGGCAAACAGTACAAAGATGGGGTGGGAGGAAGAACTGTGTTAAACAGGAATCTGTGAAAGAATTTTTGTATTCCTAATGCTTTGATCATGTAGAAGCCCTTTTCCAAAACCCTCTTGACCTTTGTTTCTCTTATTTGGTGGAAAAAACCCAGCAAATCCATAAACAACCACTAGACAGGACTGTCTAATGTGTTTTTCACTGTATCAAATACTAATTTTTTTTATTAATAATTCAATTAATTTCTTCTCCTTCCTGACTTGCTCATATTGTACTCTCATGCTGGAATCAACACTTTCTATTCTGAGCTCTCAAAGATGATGACACCTTGCTGTTAAATAGACAGGTATGGATTTTAAAAGCAAATTGCATATAATTTCTTTCACTAGTGATTTTGTCATGCATAGAGACATCCCTGAATATGATTATGGATAGATAAATATGTACATTTTGTGTATACCTAATGGGCTTCTTTGTGATACTAAGAAACCCATTAATGATTTCTTCTGACTGTCTGACTGTTAAGAGATGTGGTATCAAACTAACAATGTGAAATCAACCAGGATGTTATTTTCACTCTGACCACTGATTTGACTTTTCAAGTTTTCTTATCAAAAAATGCAAATGTCCCAGCAGTATTTTGTTAAGGGGTATTTTGATATTTTGATTGAGCCTAGGATATGAAATCAAAGGGGAGCTCTCTTGGCTCAATGTAAATAACTTATACAGAGTGTATAAGATTGCAAAAGAGCGGTATAGATCTGCACTTTTAATGTTATAACTCAAAATGGTGCAGAAGACAGAGGTGCAAAACTAGATTATTAAAGGTCATCCACAATCTGTTAGTAAGTTATGGAAAATTTCCCCAAAATAATATTATCATCAACCATTTTGTTTATATACATAATCTGAGCCATATTTGCTGTAAATATGGGCTTTTTAAAAATTAGTTTAGTTACGTTTAGGGTTATGAAGTGGGTTGCATAAGGACAGTCGAATTTTAGGTTTTAACATGGCAGAGAAAATGTCTTCTTGCTGTGTACTTATTCACAGCCCAAACTTCATCATTGGCATGTTCATAAAATCCTGGCAGTCTTTTAAGATGTCTGCTCCCTGGAAGTGTTCCTTGAAAAAATATCAAGGAACAACTTTCATCTTCTCTTTTATCTAAGGTCCCTCTAGGTATTTGCAAGGGTTTATTTGTGCAAATGGTCACCCAATTTCCTCTTTTGATCACTTGAAACAGGGGAATAGTGAGAGATTAGCCTTTACAAATACTTAGCTGCTGTTAACATTGGGGGAACTTCAGGAACGAAAAAACCTCTGTGAAAAATGAACAAGTAGCTGCAAAACAACAGACCTGATGTGCACTATGTATGAATGAATAGTGCATCTAGGGAGGTTTTTTTGCTGCTTTTTGGCTTATTCTGTTTATTTTTATACAATTTCGAATGACAAAGCACCCAAGAAAGATATTATTTGAGACAATGCTTGAATTTTAGAAAAAAAAAGTCCCTGCAATCAGAGGAAAGGAAATCAATCCCCAAAACCATGTAGTGCTGGTTTTGAGGCTTGTATGTCTGTGTCTGCACTGAGGAAATTTTTTGTTTTCCTCATCCCTTCTTCAAAGTTTTCAAGGTAGGCAGTCTCTCCGAATGAACTGGAATTGTCTTCCTGCACATTTACTCCAATATCCTCTCAAAGGATGAGTAGCACACCTGGGACCGGTGCCTTGTAAATACACTTGACATCTGTTTCCATAAAATTTCCATTTACCAGTAATCTGTGCCAAGACACTCTCCCTAGTAGCTGTCTGCTGTAACAATTACTGGAGATTGTGTTGAGCAGAGTGGTGGTGGAATGGTTCACTTAGTTCCAGCCTCTTGGCTTTGTTACTGAAGACCTGGGGCTGCAGCTGTGGTACAGTTTACAGCAGAAAATGGCTTTTCATTCATTTACTCCCAGGAGGCTGAAGCAGTTTTATAAGGTTTATGCATTTGACAAGATCAAAGGGCTGGAGAGTGAAAGGAGCTGCTCAGACTTATTAGCATTATTATTAATTCAAATGACAGTTTATGGTCAGCAGTGCTTTTCTTGATGAATGGCAGGGTTCTTCAACCCCATTCATAAATTCCTTTAAAAATATTTGTGGTAGAGGTGATTGACAGCTCTTTGGATGTTTTAAAAAAGAATGGGAGTCTGTTGCACAAAATGACCATGCATCTTGACTAAAGTTTGCCACCTGCTTTTTTCTTGCCCAAATTCATCCTATTCTAAAATGTTTTCTTATCAGGTGTTCTATCTCATCTTTTTCATCTACAGTCAGAATTGTGATGGAAAGTTGCCTTACTTTTTAACTCAAGTGATAACCCATCCTAGAAGCTAAGTTAACATTCCACAAATCTCACATTGCTCCATTGACTGCTGGGACAATATTCTGACATCTTAATATAAAGTATTGCTAACCTGTTTCTGAAATTCACAGAGAATTTAAGCCTACAAAACTAGCTAGCATTTCATGTCAGTGTGATTTAATTATGATGAATATTTCAACATTTTAACAAGCATTTTAACACCAAAGCTCTGGACTCAAATTTAAGCAAGTGATACTATAATTCTTGGCATGTACCCCGATCCTGAAAAAATAGAAAAACTCTAAAAGTCTAGTATGCATATGGATAATTAAGGAGACAAGGTGGATGAGAGGTTTAAAACCCACTCAGAATTAGGACATGTGTATTCAATGTGCTCCAAAATTATGTTCTTTGTATTTATTGCATACATGGTTTGCTTCTGCTAGGAAAAAAAAAAGAACAAAAACAAACAACAAACAACAACAACAACAACAACAAAAAAAACAGACAGGAAGTGGCATCATTTCAACAAGAAGGTACTTAAGTAAATCTGCAAAGAAAATAGGTGCATTCCTGTTGTATTATTGAATCTAATATCATCCTTGAAAGTCAGATGGTTTTCTAAAAAAAAAAAAAAAAAAAAGAAAAGCAGAAAATTGCTGTGGTATTTGTGAATGAGAAAAGCTTTGTGCTTCACATAGTCAAAAGAGCTGAAATAAGATGAATTCAGTTTAGAGATGATTTCTTGTTTTCATAGCTTTTGCATCTGCTATTGTTTCACACAAACCAGATTTACTTTATTTGGTTCTTGGATGCAAAACAATAACATTAGGTCTTAAAAATATCCTTTTCTTTATTGCTGCTTGACTACCAAATCTTCCCAGATACTTTTTTGTTACTGGATTTATTATTAACCTTTAATCAGATAAAATCTAACTACAAATAAGTAAAAAAAAAAAAAAATTGGTCACCTGGACACAAAATTAAAATAACACCTTGACTTGGAGTATATTATTTTAGGTTTACTGTGACTTATCTCATCAAAAGTAATCAACTTTTTTTCTATACAGTCCCTATGTTAAATGCTCAGCAATCTGCCACAGAAATGACATTTGACTCCATGTCAAGGTTTCTTGAACTTATTCATCTTTGTGTACTTTCTCCAGCTTCAGTGAAGTATTTTTTCTTTCATTTCCTTCATTTTCTCAGCAACTTGAGCAATTCCTATCCATTTTAACCAGGCAGCAAAGGTGAAAGCACCTCTGTAATAAAAATGTGTGTGAGGAGAGCAGAGCAATTTGCAGTGTCACAACATTGTGACACTGGTATCACATCAGGAGATGCAAACACTCTGCTCCCAGGCAAAGATCATGTCATGCAGCCACTCCTGGCAACATGTCAGAACTGCTCCTGACTTGTCTTGTTCCCTGCTGCAAATGTTACACGTACCTTCAATCCTCATTATCCAACACCATTAGAATACAGGGTAGTAAAAGGCAAGAGAGAATGGGTGAGAGGGATTTTCTGCAGGTTTTTGAGAAAAATTTCCTGTGTCATGGAGGATTTTCTATTCTTAGTGTGCAATGCCCAAAGCAGTACTCTTTCTAGGACTTAACTTTCATGATTACCAACTTACTTTTTGGATAGTAGTTATGGGGTCTTTATGATATGGTCAAATCCACTTTCAGTATCTGGGAGTGACAGCTCTGCAACAGACAGAGGCAGGAAGGACAATTCACTGAGCTGCTGAGCAGCAAGAACCCAGGCTCCAGGGTTATGGTGACTGCCATGTTGTTATTTGTGGGTTAACCATGGACTTCCATTTCATAGCCACACATTGCTAAGGGAGCTGCTAACTTTGGAACCCATTAAAGGCTCCATGTGCAGTCCTTTCCTGTCCCAAGACTCCTCTTTTGTTTTTCATAACAACCATGACTGACCATACAGACTGCCCTCCTGACACGACAGTTCCATTCTTCTGCTAACATCAGGAAAGTGTTAGTTTGCCAGATTAGCACTAAAAACAGCCTTACCTAAGTAAAGAGTAACAGCCACAGGCCACAGATATGTCTGTGAATTATCTGCCAATCATCAGAAAAACCTTTACCCTAGATAGTCAGACACATGCTAAATAACTCTGGAGTCAAACATGTTTGAAAAAGGTGCTTTGCACTTTATCCAACGGATTCAGGGAGAGGGATGAGGATGGTTTTGCAGTGGACCCAAGAAAGGGATGCATCCCTCAAAGGGTTCGCATGGAAAGGCTAGATACAGATATGCATTCTTGGTAAAGACCAGGTCCATGCCTGACATGTTACTTGTACTTGACATGACCTTGCACTGAGGGCTGTGGAACACAGTTAAAGTCATTTCCTGGTGGGTGGTTAACATTTTGTAGCAGCAGAAGCCATTTGGTGGGGAACACTCTTTTTGGGAGTGATGATTTTGCTTAAGCACTCAAAGCAGATGTTGCTGTCATTAGCTGCTTCCCCTGGGGCTGTAGTAGTGCTGCTCAGCACACCTGCCCTCATGCTTGCACCCTCCACATCCCGTGCTTCAAACTTGCTAAGGTGGGGGCAGGGGAGGAGTGAAAACAGAGGAAATGGAGATGCTCTAATTCTGCAATGCTTTAAATCAGCCTTATGACACTGAATTCTGTGTGGCTGACTGGAGCAACTGATCTATGTACAACACAGAGAAGTCCCTTCCACAAACAGTATTGTCAGCAAAGAAATGCTCAGGAGTAACAATGTGAGGGCCAGGCCTTAGCATCCACCTTGAGTTCTTGACACTGAAAATTTTCTAGTGCTTTATTAATAGTGGCTGGAGTGATATTGCTTATTTAGGTGCATGAGAAGTAGAAAGAAACAAGGCATTCACTTGTTTTGGTCTGTGGGAATTAAAAAAAAAAAGAAAAAAATTGCTTCTAGTATAAACATTTTTAATCCCTGCAGTGATCATTTAGAAGATAACCGTAAAAACGTGATCCTGTTAATCCCAGTTGCTTCCTAGTTGTTGATCAGAAAACTAACCTAGGGCTATTGGGATTCTTGACACCAAATGATTCGGTAGAAACCAAGTAGCATCCTTCCTGCTCCAGCTAACAGAAAGACCAGCTTGAATGCCTGCAGTGCTTAATTTTCTAATCCAAAGGTGGGGCCATCAACTTTATCACTGTGCAGAGGATAGTGTTAATGGTTGAACTTAGCTGGCCAGTTGTGGGAGTCAGGTACAATGTGCTGTTCAGGACCAGCTCTCAGGAGTATTTGCTCTCCAGTGGGCATTGTGAGTACCTGCAGACCTCCATAACGCCTCGATCTGCACAGCTGCTTACCCTCTCCCAAACAGGTAAGGGTTAAACATGTTGATCAAGCCCTCTGTCATGAAGCCTTCTTATTAGCAGGAGAAAGGAAAACACATATCTAAACAGTTTGCAATACAGTGTGTTTGTGCAGGATATGGAAGAGCCTGTCTGCTGTTTTGAGAACTGAGGGGATAGCTCCTTTCACAGTCATTATACCTCAAAAAGGATATTTTAAAAATAATCAATTGTTTTAGTCTGAACAAAATAAAATGTCTTGTTGACTTTGTATTGTAAAAGCACTGTTGAGATTTCATTTCTTCATTTAGATATTTTGGCTGAAGTGATTTAACAAGGCATCTTTAATGTCTTGTTATGATAGAGAGAAGTGGTATGTGGTTGAGTTTACACTGTCTGCCAGGATGCTGAGGCTCAGCAGAAATAAGATAACCTCACAAATAAACAACAGATGGCCGATGGCCTAATGCTTTGATTTGGGTGTACATGACAGGGATTTATTCTTTCAACCTGGAGAAGGAGCCTCAGAAAGGCTGAAACTGCAGAAATGCATGACATGCAGACAGACACAGTTTGTTATGGGGATTTGGTCTGAGCAGATGGTATTAGAATACAGATCTATTATTAGGCATCTGCTTCACATCTCAGTTATATGATGCGTAAGACTTAGATTAAATTCCCCAAGGAATTCCTGGATCACTTACTAATTTGTGCATGTGCATCTCTATTTGTGTCATTGAATACAATAAGCTACATCCTGAGGTAAGTTACAGATATATACATTGATAGAGTGACAGCAGTGTAACTGCCAGCTTCACCTCATCTGCCTTCTCATTGCACAGAGAACTCCTCAGTAATAACTATTAGTTAAGGATTAGTACTCAGACAGAGTTTCTGTGCTCTCTGAGTAAATGTGCATGGATCCACACTCTGAGAAGGCAGCAGCATGTAAAAGTTCTGTAAGACCTGCAACCAGGTAGAAACAATATAGATTTGGATTTATTTCTGCTTTTTCTCTCTTTTCCTTCAAGTTAAGGTACATCATGGTATCAGTACCATGGATGCCTTCATGCCAGCTGCTGCTGTACTTAAGGCAGGAGCTATTCCAGGCTTTGAAAGGAGGGCTACAGAGCATCTGCAGCAATGAAAATGCCATGTCTTGCAACAAGCTAAATAATTTAGGGACTTTTGAACTCTGTCTTTTGTGTTTCCCATGTGAACAATGAAAAGCTGATCAGCAGAGCCCAATGCTTCCTTCCTTGAGGGACCAACCTCCCACTGCCCCATGTGCAGCAGGTTTGAACACAGTTCATGATTCAGCTGGAAATCTGCAGAGCCTCCCCCTGGGGGTTACCTGACAGGGTTACATGCACTAAGGGGAGGGCTCAGTAGCCCTCAGCAGTACTCAGGCCAGAAACCAGCCTTGTACCAGAGAGGGACCTGCTGATAGCTAAGAACAGCCCAGGTTGGGTCAATATACCTGCACTTCCTTCCCTCATTTCTCCACTCCCCACAAACTTCATGCAGGGGAAGGACTTTGTGCTCTGAATCTCCCTTAATTTAACACTCCTACTTGGAAATCTTAGAGCATGAGACAGGCATCCATGATACTGCACAGCTCTCCCCCCGACAGTTATGTCCAAACACTCACAAAGGCACGAGGACCACAATTTCATCTGCCTGGCCCTTCAAGGGGACAGATTGTGTGGAGGCTGAGGCAACTAGCCTACTTAATGAGAGAAAACACTCCCAACCCAGCATTTCTGTCCCTTATCTTTGAATATTTAGTAATGAACATGCTTTAGTGCAGGAAAGATGCTGCCCTAGATGTGTCTCAGTTATAGTTTGGGTCGTTGTATTATCTACTGGGTTGCAGTGAAGGAAGAAAAAGATACTGAACTTCAGCTCCAGCAAAGTGTCTCTGATAAATATGTAAAACAAAATTCTGATTACATCAAAGAAAATAATGTATCTGTTAAGCTCTACTTCTCTGAAGCAATTTCAAGCTAGTGTAAATTGCTTTATTAATAAATAAATATACAGCTTTAACAAGCAGTTCTCTCTCCTTACACAGGAAAACTAAGGGATGATATGTAACCACTGAAGTAATTCTGCCTTCGAATTCCCACCATTTACTGCAAAGCAAAAAACTCAATATTTGGCTGTCCTTGTCAAGTTTATGATGATATTTATGATCCAAGCTGCTGCGTTTAGGAATGAGTATATGTTACCCAAGTTAATAGTGTTCAAGTGTGAACAAGCTCTTACATCTCATCCCAATTAGAGTGGAAGAATAAGTGGTGAAATTCAAAAATTTACCCAAAAGTTATGTTCTTACTGCCATGACAAGTGAGCCTGTATCCTAGGGCTGGTAATGCAGGTCAGATGCTCATCCTTTGTGGCTGAAGGCAATGTCCAACTCATTACTTATTCAGTTCTTCAAAATGCATCAAGATGAGGTACACATCTGAAGATGCATCAAGATGAGGTATACAACTGAAACCACCCAAGTATGAGATTTCTTGTTGAGTTTAGTGGCTGTACATCTGTTATAATTACTTTTCTGATCAACCTGAGTACATAGTCACTGTTAGTCCAGGATTTAGTGGTGTACATAAACTTTGTAACCACAACCACATAAAAGCCCATGTCCTCATTTTTCAGTCAGACAAGTATCTCAACTACTCCAGACAATATTCAAGGGAGACTGGACACCCTTTACCCCATTCTTTCTGTGACTATTAATCAATCTGGCTCAATTAAACCCAGTTTATACAATTGCCAAATGAGAACAGCCGTATCTCTGAGCTATAGAGTAGCTACAGCCTAATTTAATTGTATGGTAGTTCTTTTTTGCTGGCTACTGAGCTGGTCTCCTGAAATGTAAGAAGACATATGATGCATTAAAGTAACATAATTAAGTTCTCTGAGGAAAGTTTTCCTTCTAAGAACAGAGTAGAGGGAGATGAGTGGAGGTCTGAGGTCCCACTAAACCTCTATGGGTGGAGAGGGGAGTTTATATCTAGGGGACTAGTCAGGCTATTTCAGCCATGAAAAAATTCAGTGGCAAACACCATCACACTGATCCAAAAAATACTGTGGATTGTCAAGTTGTGCACTTTCACTTTCCATACTAAGAATCATTCTAAGTGGAGAGAAAAAATAAATAGAAAAATGGGAATGGAGAATAAAACCCCTTTTATGAAAGATGTGTAATGAGCAGAGAAAATTGCCTCTTTTCATTACAGCCTTAAGCCTGACCTCATGCTCTCACAAGTTGTATTTTTCATTATTATCCTCAGAAATATCTTATATTCCATGTATTTATTCTTCCTTTTGAAGAAATTCAGACAATGATGGCAATGATGGTGATGAGGAACTCTGTTTTATGGAAGCTAACCTGTGGCCATCCACTCAAGGCATATAAAGAATCTAAAAGGGTTTCTCTCCCAGAATTTATAGTTAATTAACACTTTTCACCCTCAGCTGATGATATTTCAGACTAAGTAAATTGTATCTATCATTGTTCAAGTGGAACTGTCAGATACGTGAACCCCAGATTTCTTTCACTAAAAAAAAAAAAAAAATAAAAAATTCTATGGATAGATAAAGAAAGTAGGAGTCTACCCTAGCATAGGTTGCAGATGGCATAAAGAGAAAATGTCAATCTTGTATTAATCACCAGCAACAATTGTTTCACATTAAGCTTAAATCTTGGCAAGAGCATTGTATCAAAATCTCTGTGTTTTACTGAGGTGGTAGAAACTGAGGGGGAAGCATGCTGTAAGTATTTATACTTCCTTTACAATGTTAAACAGAATCAATCCCGAGTACAGCATTAGACTGCACTAAAAACAGGGCCATTTTGAAAAATGAAACTCATTGATGTAACTGAAAAATTAGTGCCATAGTGCCATATCTGGGTAAAGAGATCTAGAATGCCTAATTGTCCAGAAATACAGACTGAAATGAGCCTGAATGAGAAGAAAACATCTAATTTTTTAAAGTTTCTAAATTACATCATTTTCCTTTAATAAATGGGGGTCAAACAGCCCTACTCACTGTTCTTCAACAGCATGCACCGTTTTAGGAGATTGAATCTGAGTTGCTTATCAGTCATAGTCCAGAAGCTTATTTATGAGCTGATGTTTCCCAGGATGTGGGGTTTTTTCGTCTGTTTGTTTTCCTGTGTATGTGTGGCCCACATTGCTGAGGATGCTGCTGTGCATTTGGCTGGGTTAAAAGAGTTTCTAAAACAAATAATTAAGTTTCTATATTGTGTTATATTATTGGCTCATCTCATCATCATCCATAGGTTTTCTTGAATCTTATTTCTTCATTCTTTTCTTCCCAGTCTCTCCTTACAATAGACAGTTTACATCTCAGCTTGGTTCTTTTTGTGAAACTTAGTTCTAGGTTTTTTTCTTTTGTTTTGGAGATATTTGTTCACAATATTCCCTTGTATTGATTGTATTATCTGACTCTTAAAATGTTTCAGTTTTCCCTCCTTTTTTTTGATCAGAAAAAGGAGACTTAAAATACAACCTTTTAGGCAACAAAATTATTTCTTTCTTGTGCAATATTTTTATGAAAAATAAAATTCATTATTGACTATCAAAAATAAAGGAATAAATTAAAATTTAAGTTTTCTTCTCAAAAGCTGAAAGTTGCAGTCATTTCAAGTGTAACAAGCTTAATAACTCCAGAGTAATTATGCCAGTTTGTATTTGTCCTGGTTTAGGGAATTCTCATTTGGGAATATGAAGAAATGTGACAGAGGCTAAACCTTTCATTTTCTGCTGAACTGGTTCAGTTGGGCACTGCTTGAATATGAACTCTCAAACCTCTTCTAGGTTGGGCAGATCACTTGCCCAAAGTTGAATAATTTAAGAATTTCAGGTGCTCCTAGGAAAAGTGGTTTGAAGAGATGACATGTTTTCAAACTTGGTTGACACCCTGCATCTTAGACAAGAAGTTGACAAGACAGAGCTCCTGCTCTGCCAAGCCTCTTTTATACCTGAAAAATTAAAATCACCTTTCCTACTACGATATCTGTCAGGATAAAATATTTATCATTAGACAAAATAACTTATCCATAATTTTAGGGGTGGAAAGAAGGTAGTCTATATAGAATATATCTCATAGGAGATTGACACATCCAAAGAATCCAGCAAGGTTAATACTCTGCCTGTGCAACACTGCCTCTGAATGGAAGCTTTGTCATTGATGAGGGAAGACCCTCTCTAGCAAGTGTTTTCCTTATTGACATGATCATTTATTGTTTATTCACACTCACTATGGCAGGGAAGGCCTATTTTCTTCCAAAGAGGCTATTTATACTGCTTTTTAATTTTCCATTTCAATGGCTTTATAACTTGTCCTTCAGGTTTGCCGAGTTTTCTCTGCTAGAGGAATTTTCCTTCTCTCATAAGCAGAGAGGCACAACTTGAAAGAGAGTCCAATGTTGATCTTTTTTCTCCCAATTACAACAGATAAAAAAAAGCCCCAAGTAGTGTGAGTGAGCCTTCTGTACTTCCTGCAGAAGCCCTGCTGGCCAGTCAAGTGATTTAAACCTCAATATAAAAAGGCTTAATGAAACTGGAAGGAGTAAGAATGCAAAGCCTTCTCTACAGAGCAATGGATTCAAAAGTTTTTGGTAACTGTTTTGCTGTACAATATAGTTCTGTGCTTGTTTAGGCTTGTCAAGAGTGCAAGAGACCCCATGCACTCAGGGTCAGTGACACTGGTTGAGGAATCCAACTCCCAATCAAATGCTGACATAACTTGTTTCACTTTCTCAGCCAAGTGATTCCTGTAATTTTGCAAATCACAGCGAAGTGATTCACATAAGAAAAATTAAAAATTATTTTCATTCCTTCAGGGACCACTGTTAGCTAGAAGTCACCAAAGGAAACTTTGTGTGGCTTTTGAAGCACACAATGTTTGTGTAGGTCCAAAATAATTAAAATTCCAGATGTTCAGAGAATACATTACTGTCTTGTTCTGGTAGATTTTTTAGGATTTACTACAAGATAGGGTATTGTTCCATAAAGGGAAAGAAAAGGTTTTTTTTTATTGAAAACACTTTGGAAAGGTGACTAAGCTGTTTCATAGTAAACTACTATTTTTCTGTATGGAAAGTTAGGGCCCAGATACCTCTGTTATAAATTGTGCTGTCTGCAGCTTGGGGCACTGGGGACAAAACATCACAGCCACTACCCTCATCATCACAGCAGCCACCTCTTCAGTCTCTCATGTGCTGCAAAGATTTCTCAAGCTAGTTTTCATTACTCTGGCTGAACAAAATTTCAGGCTGCTTAAGGATCTAGAAACTGCAAAACACATTGTCCTTTCACACATCATACAGAGAACTGAGAAGGCCACTCTACTCCACATGAAGGTTCAATAAGAGCTACATTTATTTACTCTTTGCAGGCTTTGTTAGTAGATGGGAAGCAGACCATGAACAATATTTTTATCACAGAATAGCAAATTTTGGAAGGGAACTTGGAACTCAGGAGGTCTTTAGAACAGCCTCCTGCTTAAGATGGAGTCAGCTGTGAGGTTGCATCAGCTTAATCAGGGATTTATCTACTCAGGTCTTGAAAAATTCCATAGATGGACCCTGCTTCAATGCTTTGCTGTTGTCACTGAGAAAAAGTCTTCTCTTGTATCTTGAAACTCTCCTGATTTATTTAAGACAATCTTGGGTTTTTTTGTTGTCCCATCCTACTCCTCAATAAAGAGCCTGATGTTGTCTTCTCAGTTACTTTCTTGTATGTATTAGAAGGTTAGGTCCCCCTAAGTTTTCCTTCTTCATGCTTGTCATAGGTATCCCAAAATATTGCCAAGTACTCTCCTTCAAATTGCCTCAAACCTGGACAATACTGAAGATGTGTGTATGCGTCATCTTTAGTCATTGGTGCCACAGTGAAGTAATGACAAGGTTTTGGTTACTGTTATGTTATTGAGTTGGATTATTTCATAATTTGATATGTTTTACAAATAAAATAATTCCCTCTCTCATATGAGGTTAAGCACCACCAGAGTGATCCAGAAGTCTGTAGGCACTCATCAGTCTAGCTCAGTTCCCATGTTTAGTCAGATGGAAGTTCTCTGTGATTCAGTCTTATCTTTTTAACATGCAAGCTTTGTTGACTGAAGCCTTGGAGGTGACGTTCCTCTGCCTCAGCAGCACGTTGAGTCCCACTGTTTCTCTGACAATGTGGTGGGAGATGACACAGAATTACCCATTCACTCATGAGAAACAACATCTGCAAAGGTCTGAAGGCAATTTTACTTGCTGGACTATATTTTTGAGGATTTTGTTATCATTATTTCAGGAATAGGGTCTTGGCTCTCCAGTCAAGAAATCTGTGTATGAGTTAGGAGATGTGCTTTCAATCCTGCATTCCACTACCCATTTCTTTTTAGACTGTATAGGTATAAATAACAGGGCTTTTGTCTAATATTTCCTTATAGACAAAGAAAGCAAGCAGGCATTTCCAGGGAATGATCAATTCCCTTCCAAACCAGACACTGAGAACTGCTCAGCCCTATAAAACCCTCTTTTTGTTTAATGTTTCCTACAGGAAAACCTTGTTTTCTTGCTCAGGTGCACACACCTGCATTTCAGACTTCTCAAGTTAGATGAGATGAATTTTACTCTGAGCTTTTCTGAGCCTCATTTCTTGGCTTTAAACTTGTCACTGTGTCTCAGGAAGGACTAATTGAAAGGATAAGAGCCTTAGGGATTTTGAGGTATCCAGTGCCACGTAGAGCTAGGTACTGTGGTTTAGTTACATATATTCATTCATTAAGGTATAGATAAAATAACTTTGTGGAGTGAAAGCAGTACAAAGACTGTGATGGAAGATCTGTAGCTAAGGTCCTTTCAGAAAAAGGCACAACACAACCTCCAACTTCTTCCTCCAGATAAGAGCACGGAGAAAGTGACACTACCTCCCTGTGCAGGTGAATCTGCCTCTCATCAGCAGCACTGTGCTAAAAAGGAGGAACCAAATTAATAAAACTCAGAAATTCACCTCAGCTTCTTCAGTTGCAAATCATGCTTTAAATTTTTATGTGGAATGGTGTGATGGGTATAATGTACGATTTCATTTCAGGTAATTACATTCTCCCTGCTTAAAATTATCACCATAGTTTCCACTGGGAAAATGATTCTTCATTTCTCCCTCTGCGCCCCGCTGGGTAGGTACTGTTGCTGCCAGATAGTGGCTGCTGTGTGCCACCCCCATGCCCTCCACGTACATGCATATACAAATTGTGGTGATGTTAGAATGAGCCCTGCATATGCAGACTTTTGTCCTGCCTGCAACTGAAATTGGTTGGAATTGCCTGGGTGTAGCAGAGAGCAATATCTGACCTGCAGTTTTCAAACCACAGGGGATGAAAGAGGGTGGGAAAAATCAGTGCTGTAGTCAGACCTTGCATCTAGAGAACAACATTTTAATCAAGTATCCAGAGTCATATAATTCTTCATTCCCCAGTGAAGCAGATTAATATAATTTGATGGATTGTGAGACTACATAATCTGGCGGGGTGAAGAAACTTGATGGCTGCCAGGCAGTGTGAACAATCATGTGCATGTTTGCAAAGTAGTCTGGGCATCTCAGGAAGCTAACAGCCTCCCCCATGGACTACATGGTTCTGCCAAAGGTGGTTTAGTTGGGTTTTTTTACTGGAAAACAACCTAGGAGAGCTCATGTAGCCACTGCCTGTTGAAGGAGGTAGCAGCTAGAAACACACAAGGGATAGCTTGTCTTAAAACTCCAAAACAAGCTGGCAACACTTTTTTGCTAGGCACTGAGACAATAGGAAGACATGGCTATAAGCCAAGTGGATGCCAGCTTTTCCCTCTTCTGCCAAATCCACACAGAGCAAGCCTTATTCTATAGCCCTCAAGGCAAGTTCCACAATTTATTTGGGTTTAAATCTACCTAGTCCCATATGGGGTTTTGGGCTTTTTGGTTGGTTTGGTTTGTTTTTTGTTTGTTTGGTGGGGTTTTTTTTGGAGGGGGGTTGTGGGGGTGGGGAGAGTGGACACTCTATTTGGTTTGGAATTTTTTTGGTTGTTTGGCTTGGTTTGGTTTGGTTTTCCAGCTGCTATGTTTATATTCCTAGGCAGCTGCCACACTGTGGTGTGTGTTAGCAGTCCTGGAGCTGGCTTCCTCTTGGCACGAAATGAGGCAAGACCCAGGTGTTCACCCTGCAGACTGTATTGCTTCATTCTTCTCCATTCCTACAATTGATCAGTTTCCTCCTTTTTCCTTTTTCTTTTTCTTTCTTTCTTTCTTTCTTTCTTTCTTTCTTTCTTTCTTTCTTTCTTTCTTTCTTTCTTTCTTTCTTTCTTTCTTTCTTTCTTTCTTTCTTTCTTTCTTTCTTTCTTT
>CM031859.1:83306289-83446953 GCA_018697195.1 Certhia americana | reverse complement strand
TCTCTCTCTCTCTCCCTCTCTCTCCTCTTTCTTTTTTTAAATTCCCTTGCAAATGTTTCCTTCTCAAGATATATTTACATTTTATTCATGACTCTGTCAGGATTAATTTCAGTGCTTCACGCTGCCTGTGACTCCTCATGTATAATGAATGAAGCAGCAGCTGGTGCAGCTGACAGCCTGGGCACTCCAAGGGCATATACACACCAGCAACATTGGCAACTTCCTACCAGGAAGGATTTTAATACCTCTGCTGTCTGAAATGCACTTCTGGCCAGGGCACGCTTTAGGAAAGAATTGTGGCAGCTCTAAGCAGCACGTACTTTTCAAATTTCTCGCTGTTTATCTATTTAATATATTTATTGATAACAGTAAAGGCTTGATTCCATCACTGTCTTAAGGCTGCAAGATGCAGTGTCTGGACTCGATCACCTCAGAGAAATTCCTATGGAATTCCTATGGAATACCTAAGAATTCCTGTGGAATTACTTAGACATCTCATTACTGTAAGAAACTAATCCTCGATCTGGAGTGGCATACAGACACAACCTCTGTTTTTCCTTTCTGATCACACAGAATACCTTTATATCATACGCCAAGGATGCTTTCACACTTAATATGCTCTCAGAGAGTCACAATCTGATCCCTGACTCTGCCACTGGGTTCTTGAGCAGCCTTGGCATGTTATTACCCCTTGATGTTTCACGCTCTTCACATTCAAAATGGGGGTTAATATTTCTGTTTTCCTTCCAGTATTTTGCCTGTTTAGATTAGAAGCATCTGTAGAGGAGTGTATTAGATGTTTGGATGGACTCTAACACTGACATCTTGATCTTCCTGGAAGCTTTTAGGTTGAGCCATTATAAGAGAAATTATAGTAATGAAACAATGTTTTCTGGATTCCTAATTGAATTGCTACCTCAGCCATGTACAGCACTCACAGTCAAGCAAAAAAAAGAATTGCAGAATTTATCCCAACAGTTAGTGTTTGGTCTCTTTATTAAATGACGGAAACATCAATTTTGAGGTAATTTCTAAAAAAGCATTTCAGATTAATCGTTAAAGATATCAAAAGACCAAATTTTCTAGATGATCAAGTTTGCTTGTGTTTCAATATTTCTAGTTATTATGACTGCTTTAATTTTAACTCTGTAAATACTTTTAACATTTCAGCTTCTTTGGAATGTTTGGGTTGTAAAGCAACATACAGCATACCAGATTGTCATCTCGGAATTGAACTCTATTTTCAAACCATGTCAGGCAAAACCTCAGATGGCAGAACTCTCTTCCATCTTCATATTTTCTTGTGAATACAGCTCACAAGATGGGGAATGCAGTCCTTCCTAGCATCATGATCAACAATTATCTGTCTTCTGATTCATAAAAGTCATATTTCTTAGGAAAAAAAAAAATCAGTGCTGAGTCTTTTAAGATGGTGTCATTAAGATGTCTTCCAAACTACTGAGCAAATATTACTGTCTTACTTAATAATTAAATATCTAATTCCAAAGATTAGTTAGGTGAAAAACTATTCATACAAGGACTAAGGTTCTGTGCTCTGACCCTTGTTGACTGATTTTCACACTGACAATTTGACAAATGAAAGAGTTTGCTAATTTTTCACAGGTGGGGAAAATGAAGCCTGTGGTGTGCAGATGGTTTGTCATAGATCCAGTCTCCAGAAAAACCAGGATCATCACTTGGAGGGATTCTTAGCCTGCAGCACTGCGCTCAGTCCAATACGTGGTTGGCATCAGCAATCTGAAATAAATAGTGAGGTGCCACATAGCACAGAGAACACACCTTCAGGATGGATTATGCAGAGAAAATAGTTCCAGCCCTCCATTCTGCCCACTACTGCAGGAGAATACAGGGGACCTTCTCCAGCTCATTTGTCCAGTACTTTGTTAAAGCAGCTACATTCAATTACTGTAACTTCCACTATTTCTCCCTTTTCACAGTTCTTCTGTACTGGCATCTGCTTCTTGCTTTTTCTTTCTGCTAGTGTAGGACAATGCAGGAAAAATTTTGCCTTTCACAAACCAGACATCTCTTCAGTCAAGAGGTTTAGATTCATTCAGATAAGCTGTCACTAATGCGATTCATCTTAACTTTTCTGTTGTATCCTTGCAGTTTTGCAACCAAAACAAGTCTAAAAGAATTTATTAAATAGGAGAATTCAGGTGCTGGCAGGTCAGATAATTCTATTTTCTTCTTTACATATTCTGATTTTTTTTGATCCAGAATGGTTGTGACCGGGACACTAACCAAACCTCATCTCCCATGCACTAAGTTGTTCACCCTTGTGATTATCAACTTTTGTGACCCTTAACATTCTGGTTGTGGTCCAGGCTGTACTCTTAATACATTTAAAATACAAATTCTGAAATATCCCCCATTCATCTGGGTACTTTATTGGCTGTCATAATGATGTGTGTTGTTGCTATGCATGGTTAATCATCGAGGGACTGCTCTGCATGTCTGTGGACTGTTTTCTGTGCTATGTTTCCTGCTATAGGAACATACAGATTCATAATTCCCAAATTTGTGAGAGCCAAGCCTTTATTTCCTGTTAGGGAAATAAAGCCAGTTACACATATCCTGACTCCCACAAGACATTCAAAAAGACTTATTTGTTCATAATCCACTTCTTGGACTTTCACTTCCCCCAGTGAAAGTTATCTTTGTTTTTCTTTTTTTTGGTATCTGTCAAGAACATGCCATTACAGAAAGCCATAAAACCCCAGAACAGGGCATGAGTGCAATGCAATTCTTCTAACTTTCAAATTATAACATGGCAAAATCATGATGCTGAGTGACTCTGAGGACCTTGTTTGAATGTCTTCCTTATCTTATAGTAATTTATTTAGGTGCATTTGTATTGCAAAATCATAGGTTATTTGGCTGTTTGATCCCAGCAGCAAGGAAATAAGACTATTCATTTTCCTGTCATAAAAAAATAATTTAAAATCTTAGGAATATTCATTACAATATTTAGACAAAACAACTTGTCAAGACCACAGTGGATGTCTGGACTCTCCTTCCAGTACCTACCAGAGCTTAGGGAAAAGTATGGCTCAACCCCTGGAGTTGTCTATGACATTAAATATTTCCTTGAGCAAAGAGGAGACAAGAAGGCATGACTGCTGGTCTCATTTCTGATTCTGCTCCCATTAGCTCAGTTTGCTGTAGTGTTAAATGCAGGGCAGCTTATTTTAAGAAACTTGCTCACCAGTGGTAAGACAGTGGTTGTCCCAAAGCTTAGCTAGAGGGGCTGAGCAAGCCTCTCATATTGCTGGCAGGGAGCCAACCAGACTTGTGTTGTCTCACAGGTTAAAAAGTTCTTTACTGTGCTCAAAGTAGCAGCATGGACATGCACAGTGTTTTTTCCAATCTGTAATCTTGGTCGTAAATCACTTGAAATGCTCCCTGACACATGGATCTGTGGTATTTTCTCAGTCCAAGTCACCAAAGAATTCACAGAAAAATACTTTGGTTTTTAATTAAATGGCATGGTTTCATGCAGAGAAGAGTCAGAACCAAGATTCAAGAAAAACAAAACTCTTCTAGTTCAAAGGCTGGTGGAGAAGAATCAGGCAATAGGCATGCTTCTGTAAACTTTATCTGAACTGTGCCCCATGCTCTACTGAAAGGCCAAGGTGATATTTGTCTTTTTCAGAAATGAGTGATAGCTTACTTGCAAGGCTTTTCTTGCAATAATTTGTAAATATGAAAAATGCTTGAGGGCTGTTAAGCCCCCTCAGACAGTTTCAAGTAAGAAATGAGTTTCCAGGGACACTTTGGAAATACTTGTCTCCCCATCTGAGTGAGTTTGTTGTTCTCTGCTTCACATTAAGAGGAAATAACATGTTCACTGACAGAAGTGTATATCTTTTAGTTCTACTTCTAAGTCTGTGGAAGAACAGTTCCCCAGCAAGCAATCTAATTCCAGCTGGAAGCTGGATGTTGCATCCCTTTTGGGAATGCTCTCTCCCCAAAACCCCTCCCCCGGATGCATATGTATGGCTATATATAAATATCTATTTTAAAAGTAGCCTTTATTTTGAGTTTCCTATCAATCACTAATCCAAAATGTTATGGATGGAGCAAATTTGGTTCAGCAACGCTGGGATTGCTACAGTTCAGGATTTTAAATAACGCCAGAAAGGTCCCTGGGCAGCCAGATCTAATTGTTCATATTGTTACATTGCTGGAAAGGGATCTGCAGAGGGTTTGGCTTGCACACTCTCCCAGATGATCACTCAGGTGTTAGCAGCAGCCACAAAATTCTCTCAGTAGGTAGGCAAGATGAATCTACCCTACTGTAAGGATGAGGGAATTCAGCAGTACAGGTGTACACCAGTCTGTAGCTGTTCTCTTCAGTGCTAAAGGGAGTACTGACATAATTAATTTATGAGCATGACAAGAAAAATCTCTACGTCTACACACATAGCTGCTGGATTTTTTTTCCTTTCTGTTTTTCTCCAGAGTAGATGAGATTATTGCTGCATACAGGCTTTATTTGCTCCTACATATGAGAGTCTAAATTCAGAATAATAAGACAGAAATAACTGCAAGTAATCTTGATGGCCCAGTGGCAAAAGAGATCAGAGCCATAGGAGGAATTTCGTTTCCCTTTTCTTAAACTAGAATCTAAATCCATAATCCTTTTTCCTATGAAATATCTCAACATTGGACCAATAACCTCAAATAACCCATTTTCTACATAGTGCTTTTTATCCAGATCTTTAGATTCAATAACAAGTTTATTGAGTAAAAGGAGACTGCAGGCAGTATTTCTGCAGTCAGTATTTAGAGTGCATTTGATTGCATTAGTTCTTGTATATGGCATGTTACATAAGCAGAAAATGATTAAGACACATTTGTTGAACTGTTACAACTGTTGTTCTTGCCAATAATAACAGCCACCATTATGCATGTGAAATGCAATCAGCTGCTGTGCTTCAGGGTGTCAGCTGATGGCTTCTGCTGATGAAGGTGTGCAGGGGAGGGTCAGAGAGCAATTTCCTTTCCTTATGTATTGCCATAACTCAGTGGTAGAAGAAAGGTGCACATGATGAATGGCTGGTCTTACAGAGATTGGCACATTTTGCTCTGATCCAGTTCAAATTTTCCTTCATGCTTTGTCTGTGTAACTAGCACCTACTAAGGACTTCCTTTTCTCTTTATGCTTGCTTTGTCCTAAAGCACCTTTCAGAAACCTGGGGCTGCCTCTGACAGGCAGCCAGACCTTATTTGCAGTATGTTGCAAAATTCAGTGAATTAGTAACAAAGGGTAACTGTTCATGGGGCAGAATTATGGAAGAAACTGGAGCAAGATGAATGTCAATATAGCCTTCAGTAAGCACTTTCTCTTCCCAGAGCTGTCAGAAAAGTAATTGTATCTCTGATTACCCATTTTTTCCCAGAGCACCTACTGGGAACATCCTAAGCGTGTATTCTGTCTTCCTATAAGGATAATACTTATAATAATGCCATGCAGGTCCACACACCCACCCTGCCACCCACCTTCTCCTCCAGGACTTGTCCCAGCCAGCCATGAAGGCAGGTCCATCATCATTTTGACTTGTCTGTGGATCATGAAGACAGACACAGCACTACTTTAACATACACCAGCACCAAGAGAGCTTCTACAGCCGAACTCCAACTTTGCACCAGAAAAAGAGAGAGCAGATTCAGGCCAAGCTACTGTCTGTAAGTGATTAGAAGCAAATGGGATTTGGCAAATACCAAGTTGGCAGGAGGCATTAGAGAGCAGCTCTTCAGCAGTAGGTTCCCCATGGTGCTCTGAAGGGTCATTGTGTGTACTGGTGGAATTCTCACATTTTCTTGCTTCCTCCTTCCCAGAGGCATTTTGGGAGGAAGATTATTCTTTGCCACATAATCACTTCTCCCCTCCCTCTCCCCACAGTGCACTCTTCTTTCTCAGGTTTGTTTATCATGCCGAGCCATGATGCAGGGTTTTTCTGTGCTGTTTCTTCCCTGCCCCCCTTTCTCTCCTTACATAATTTTTTGTTGCAGAAGCAGAGCCTCGAGAGATTTTTGATCAGTGAAATACTTGGGGTTTCATGAATTGCTTCTTCTTAATAGGATGCTAGCAAGAAACTGAGTGAATATTAATGGAGTGCTGGTGGAGGAGGTCCTGCTTCAGGTTTATCCTCACAGATATCTCAGGCAGTGAGAGGATAAGTCTATAATTCATTACTTTTTGATAGACGCATCTCCATTTACTGAAAGAAAGAAGTAGGTGCTCAGAAAACTACGGAGTCTGAGGTGATTCAGCCTTTTTTGGCCATTTTCTTCAAACTACAACTGATTTAATTTCTCTGGCTTTTTAGGCAAAGGCATTTGTCATATTGGGGGTGTTTGGTGCATCTGGAGACTATCATATCAGACACATAACCAGGGATTTGAACTATGCCTAAATTCTATATTCCATGCATCTTAAGAGTTAAAAATATTTAGAGGAGTAAGTTCAGTGAGAAAAAATATTAGCATCAGTGTTTTGGTGAAATGTGAGTCATTGGTTTCTGAGCTTATTTAAATTATTGATGGTTGTGGCTGTTTTTAAACATTAGCAGAAATAAAGTTTTCTGTGAAGAGTGAGATAAGGGTCAATAAGAGGAATTATGTGTATAGGGAAAATACCAGAAAAACAACATTCAGGCTGCAGAACGGCTACTGTAGAAGAGAGGAATGAGACAGCATAAAATGAAGTTTAATTTCAAAAAGATGAAACACCTTCAAGAAGACAACAGGATTTTTCTGCAATGGGGAGTGTAGTTCCTCAAGACAGAAAGACAGGCCACTGCAGAGCTATGGGTATTTCAGTTTGACAGTATGACACACAGGTGTGGCATAGTCCCCATAGCAACCAAAAGACTTCCATGGTCAGGATGCAGCTTTCCATATTCCTTCTCAACTCTCTGAAGCTTGGTTTTGCTGGCTGAGACTGGCTGGGGTCAGGATCTTGCAGATGGAGTTGTGCATACTAGACCAGACTGCCAAATACATTTGTTTTACAGTTCCTCCATGCTGGAAGTGGATGAGTTGTCCATGGGTGTAGGTGTGAACATGCACTTATCTCTGCTAACAAAATTCCAGGGATTGTCAATCAATCTTTGAGGAGTTTACCTTGTTCATACATTAAACTGTCTGGTGAATTATCAGAGTCTGGTTCTGCATGCTTCAGCTGCAGACGACAAACACATTGAGCAAATTCCGAGTGAACTGATTACTTAGCTTAGCATTTAAACTGCCACATTTAACATCCTTCAACCCTCATAAACATATTGAACTACTAAAGGGATTATGGCTGCCAGGCTTGCTGAGTCATTACTATAAATTAATCTAAGTATTTAATCAAAGATACCACCAGAAGCAAAATAACAGAATGAGGTGTTGAGATGAAAAGTATTTAACTCAGAGCCAAAAAAAAAAAAAAAAATTGTACTAAGAGTTCATTTTCCAAGAAGGTTTGTTGTAAGCAAATGTAAAGAAGGCAGGTGCAATATTTCACCTACGTATATATGCAAAATTATATACTGTGCTTGGAAATTTTTAGCACATTTTCTGATGGCTTTTTTCAAATTGTTGAACATCTTGCTTCAAAGTCAGGAATGAGGGGAAAACTGGTAGGCTCTTTAAAAATGACAGTAAAAATTGCACATACCTTAGTGTTGATTTTACATCTATAGAAAAAAAAAAAAGAAAAAAAAAGATTGATCAATTTCCATCCATTGAAACCTCCTCCACAAACCAAATTTTATCTAGGGCTAGAGAGGCAACACCTTCTATGAGTGGCTATGTTTTCGCAGGAATTGAGAGCATATGGTTGCCCCTCTTCACATTCTGAACATCAGGACTGTGATCAGAGCTGAAATGATGTTGCAAGTGTGTTTCCTGATCTCTCAAAAGTCAGGACTGCATCTTCAGCAGTTATTCACATAGCCTAGTAAAAGTATATTTTGGGCACAGTTTTCTCTGCCTTCTGGAGCTCTACTTTCTTCTACCTTACATGATTCATCACTAGATTTTACCAAAAGGGAGGGGAAGGAGGTGAAAAGTATAGAAAGGGACTAAACTTCAGTTCCCATTAGGTGCCAGAACTATTTGCCCCACATCCAATACACATTTCCAGGCTCCTCTTACTCTTCAGGACATGAATTATGGCAATGAAAATTAATTGTTGCAATAATTTCTTACCTTCTGGAACAATTTGCTTTCAGTTTTTCCCCTTTTTTATATAAATTTATTGTTTATATAAATTTATTGTTTCAGGGCACAAATTCATTGTACTTAGTTGTAGACAGAAGATGTCAGCATTTCTAGAAACTGAATCACCAAATGTCACGCTGAATGACCAGAAAATGTTCAAATAACTGTGAGCACTCACACAAATCTTTGTTAGGAATGTTGTTGAGTAGCACCTAAGATCTTATTGGCACAGACATGTAATTCACCATTTCAGATTCAGGTGACCAGAACATTATTTAACTCTAACTAAGCAACCACATATAGTCTTTTTGAAACTTTTTTTTTTTTTTTTTCACAGAAGGTTACTGGGAAAGATAAGTAACTCTTAATGCAGTTGCCTACTGAATTAGAAACTCTTTTGTAAGCTTCATCATCTTTCATCAAATGCCATTGATAAAGTTGTTCTCCAGTTAGCACCTGGCACATTGAAGTGACTGTTTTTTCACATATCATAGCTCCTTTATTCCCTTTGCCATCTGACCTCCCTTTCTAATGTACTTGGGTCCATGTTATGTGTTTATGTCTGTGAGCAAAGTGTAGGATGCCCTGTGGACACCAACATTATACAAAGCATCCACGCAGTCCACAAGAGCTAGTGAACTGAATCTTACCCTAGGAAACAAAGTTTCTATGTGAAGGGTTTTATTTGTGAAAGAGTTAATTGTGAATTAAATATTAATTTCTCTGTTTGTGTCCATTAGGACTGATGTGAATCTTAATGAACTTTGGAGATTTAAGAGATGCTTCACTGATGTGTATCGCACCTGTTCCTGTCAATCATTAACGTTTAAATTGTAGAAAATAAATGGAAATGAATCAAAGTAGAAATATGGGTCTGCAAAAGAAGTTGTGTTGCTTGGTAACCTGGGCCCTGTGCCTGCCAGACGTTGATCATGAACTCTGTGCTTTGTGTGGCATTTGAGTCAGAAGATAACTATTATCAGGGGGTTGCATGAAGTTTATCAGGCAGTGGCTTGAGCTGGCCAAATGACTAGTTACAGATGTTACTGGCTCCTACACCCTCTTGTCTCAAGCCATTCCCTCCAGAAAGCTCCTTTCTGCAGGGTATGATTATTCCTTATTTCTGCTGTGTTATACACACCATTAATCTTCCTTCCTTTCCTAGTTATTGCTGTCACCTCCTTTTGTAGCCGGAAGGGACTCAGAACTGACAAACAAGAAAACTCCTGTCCTGTAATCTGCTGACAGTATAGCATATCTGTTTCTCACACAGCAGCTTCAGGGGCTGTGCTTCCTCATAGACATCAACTGGGGAAGATTAAGAAATTCCCTCCTAACTCATCAGGTAGGAAGAAACAAAAATTTATACACATACAAGCAGATATTGTCAGTAGTGGAAGTAGTCTCTTGCATGTTGAATTGCTGAGTGCATTTTTCGCCTTCTCTCATGGATTCAGAGATTTATTTGAACTTTCCAAAGGGACGTGAAATAGGGGTCTAGAAGTTGTGAGAGCCCAAGATAGGTGGCAGAATGTCAAAACTTTCATTCAACCTCTAACTGTGCTTTTATTTTACTGTGGGAATAGCAATATTATGCTGTATGTCATAAAAAGCTGGCTTAAAGCAGGTAGTGAGAGATCAAGATAAGGTGCTGGAAGGCTGGCCAGGAAATACAGCTGTTGAAGGAAGCAGAAAATTAGACACATCTTGTTTGATACAACTCAGAGAGGTGTATAGGGGTCAACAATCACAGCAAGACCCACCAAGGGGAAGCTGTCGATGTGATCTGGAGCAGAAAGAAGCATTTCTGTGTTTTATAAACTGAAAGGGTTTTTTTTTTCTGCTCTTGGCATTCGTTCTTTCACTGTCCCATGCCCTCTATGTGTGTGTGCAGATCCTTTATATGTGTCATCTTCCAGGGGTTTATGAGCGCCTGTGGTTACTGAGAGTAGCTGCTACTACTTTGGGCAATGCAGTCCAAGAGGTTCCATGGTTTTCAGTAGAGAAGAAAAAAGCAGAGTAGAAAATCAACACTTTGGTAACTGTTCTGTTGGTTTATGTTTTCTTAAAGAAAAACACAACGTAAGCTTGCTGGCTGATTCCCTTACATGAAAAAAACACAACATTGCAGCAACAATAATCCTGTGACTAATTTTAGAAAACATATCTGTAATTATTTTTTGTTTTCCATCTCCCTTTATTTTTCTACATTTCTCTGTGTGCATCATCTCTCACCCATCTGAGAGTGCAGCAAATGACAGCTCAGTGATACCTTACTGATGTACAAAGGAGTGTCACTGTTGTCTAGGCAAAATGTATTTTTCCATGTGCTTAGTCTAAAAACATTCTATACTGTACATATTTCCTATGCTTTGTACATCTGCTTCTTGTCAAAAGCCGGCAAAGGTAGAAATATGCTTGTTCTCTCCAGAAGTGGATGTTTTGCTTGGATGAATGCTAATCAAATGATTACATTCAGGCCAAGTTTCTCTTCAATGCTTCAGCAGAGTGTTATGGCTCAGCTACAGGGGATTGTTAATCAACAGGTTTTGGATGAAAATCAGGTAACTGAAGACTTCTTTTGACTAAAGATTATTAGGCATTATATTGCTAATTATGACCAATGGGACTGTATGCTTAGAAATCCTTCCCATACTAAAGCATGCCACATTGCATTGTTTTGGCACTTCAGTGCAGACAGGCAAACCAAGACCTGGAAAACCTCCACGAGATCCTGAAAAGCAAACTTTGCTTTTAATCTAGACAAGTGCATAGTTAGGCTGTGGTACATAAATCTGCACGTCCAAGATCATAGGATGGTCACTCTGTATGGAGAAATGCTCTACAAAGGTGGTCAGACTCACTCAGGGCTGGACTGGGAGCTATGCCACTGAATTAGTATAGTGCTGTATTTGGCCAAATATTCTTATAAGTCCAGGCACATTAGCCTGTGCAAAAAACTATGTTAGCCTTATTCTCAAGTCTGACCTTGGCATTCTGCTTGGTTCCAAATGGCATTGCAGTGTCACAATCCTAAACACAGCTGAAGGGCTCAAAAGACCCTGTAGGCCCACCAGACACCCTTTTTTTAAAAAACATTTATTGAGACTTCACCTTAAAATAACTTTAACTATCTTTAAAAATGTGATTAAAAAGGCAAATGAAATGTGTCTGCTGGGACAGAGAGACCAGCCATTTTTAAGAGTTCTTTACAGAAATATTTACACTTTCAGGCTTGTCAACAGGACACAGAATGCTTTATCTGTAGATCACTACTTCAAATTTTGTTTCTTTGGAAGTCAGTGTTATCATGCCAGTCTGTGTCTGATGACTTGATGAAATCATTCATGTCAAATGAATTGCTTTCCACACTGCCACTGACACCAGAAAGAATCTATGGTGGCAGAGGCAGAGAAGACAGAAAGTAAAATAGGCAGAGATACTGAATTATTTTGCTGTAGATGTCAGAGAATTATTTGCTTTAGAAATGTTAGGACAACCAATCAAAGTAGTCACATTCCCAAGCAAGGCATATGGGAAAAAAGCCTGTGATATTTTACTGAATCTCTGAAGAACAGAGTCTGTGGGATCGTACCCTCTGAAGGGTAAACTGTGGTATTCCTTGTCATTGGTCCATCAAATAAAACTCACATCTTTTATCTCAGGAGATTCTTCATTTGCAAACTTTTGGGTCTTCTGAGAAGATTCTAGAGAAATGTTGATAAATGTCTGCTCTGTTCCTCCATAAACATTTTGGCCACTGTCAGAGACAGAAAATGGATGAGGTGGCTCTTTCATTTGATACTTTCATCTAATCCAGGATACAAGTTTAACTTTCATATGTCCATTAGCTTCTAAGATACTCAATTTGCCATTTGAGATAGCACTGTTAAGATAAAATTGCAGGCGATCCAGAACAGTCTGTTATTAAAATGATCTCTTATCATTATTGTTTTCTGAGTGATGTAAACTATGCTAATAGTGACATGAAAAAGTATATTATGCATGTTTGGTTTTTTTTATCTCTAGGGAAAAATAGTAGTTTAGAGAGCTAGGTAGAAGGTTGGGGAGCTAGGTATTAGTTTCAGAAATGTAACTGATTTCTAATACAGCCCTAAGCAAAAAACTTCTCTGGGCCTTTTCATCTGTAAAATGACAGTGACAGAGTTCTGTGAAACCATTTGGATATATTAAAATGGAAAGCACTGTTTGATAGCTTAGAGCTTGTTATTATCACCATGCAGAATGCAGCAAAATCAAAGCATCCTGAAATGCCTTCTATCCTCACTTATATAATTTATTCCATGAACTCTGGAGCATTTCTATCTGAAGGTGCACATCAGATGGAATCTAGTTAGAAAAGATGAGTCTTCCATATCTCTCTGGGGTTCTGGATCAAATTGGCACAGAAGCCCCAGGAAATCAGAGCAACGCTTGTTGACTCTGTTCCCATGGGATACTACCATAATTCAACAAGTGATACCCTGGAGTCTGTAGATCAATTTAACCAACCACAGAATCACACATAATCACAGAATTGTTAGGTTGGAAGGGACTTCAAGAGATCATCTGGACCAACTCCACTTCCAAGGCAAGATCACATAAACGAGGTTACACAAGAACATAACTTGCTCAGGATATTTTCTGTCCCTTTGCCTAGATCACTGATAAACAAGTAGAATAAGTCTGGATCCAGTACTGATCCCTGGGGAAAGCCACTGACTAAAGGCCTCCAGCTGTATCCTACTCCACTGATTATGACTCTGTGAGCTCTGCCATTTAGCCAGTTCTTGATTCACCTTACTGTCCATTCATCTAACCCACGTTTCCTGAACTTATCTAAGAGGATGTTATGGAACAGAACCAAAAGACTTGCTGAAGTCAAGGTAGACAACATCTACTGCTCTCCCCTCATCAACCCATCCTGCCATCACAAGGGCTACAGTTTGATCAAGCATGATTTCCCCTTGGTGAATTTGTGCTGATGACTCCAGAATAACTTTTCTCCTTCAGGCTTGGTGATGACCTCGAAAATGATCTGTTCAATCACCTTGCCAGGGATGGAGGTGAGGTTAACTTGCGAATAGTTTTCTGGGTCCTCCTTCTTGCCCTGTCTGAAGATTGGACTAACAACAGCATTCTTCCAGTCAGGCATCTCTCCCTTTCTCCGTGATTTTTAAAAGATGGTGGGGACTGACATAGCACCAAGATCTATCAGCTCCCTCACCACCCATGGGTGTATCCTATGAAGACCTATGGATTTCTAGTTCTTCTTGTTTATCCTCCATGCTGCATGTGTTTGTGTACAAGTATTTTAGGGTGGTAATCAAGCATCCAGGTTCCCTAGAAGGGATGTGAGAGGGTTCACTATAGCCATAAACATCCTGTTATAGTTAGCCCTTTGATCCTCATCTTGAGAGAAAGCCAGGGAGTATCTGTCAGTGCCCTTGTCAGCCTGGCTTACTCCCCAGCAGGAAGAAGTGCCATGAACATTGGCACTTCAGACCCCACCCCTCAAGTTCAAACCAAATCAAGCAGCCAAAAGGGGAAGCTGATCTTTAGCTCAGTATCTCCCTGGCAGCCTGACTTCCTCTGCCCATACAGACAGCACTGCTGCTCCAAGTTCCCAGAGCTTTCTTCTCACTCACTTCAGGGACTGAGATCTCTCTTGTGTTTTCTGTAAGTTCCAGGCATCTCTGCTTCATTTTTCCATAGCAATAGTTTCTCTTTGTAGAGTGATGTTCCTTTTGGGCCAAGGAGGCTGTTTAATGAGAAGATAATCTTGTTCCTTCATAAGGAGAAATTACTCAGCATTGCAGTTTATCCACAGAGCAAACAGATTGTCAAATAAAATAGCATATTATGCCCTAAATAATTAAATAAACACTGAGATATTTGTCATTCTACTATTCAACAGACTGGTGTCGACTGAGGAAGCAGATATCTTATTCCAGATGATGTTGGCTTCTCTTTCAAATTGAAGTTACAGAAGAAAAGCAATTGTCAAAAGGACTGAGTAGTGTTCTATAATTTTTCCCTCTGTGACTTCCTGAGTAAATTTGTTCCATTTATAAGCTGCACAAAGATTTTTCTAAATGCCAGCACTGCAACCTCAGACTTTAAAAATTGCACTAAGATTCCTCCATTTCTCTTGTGCTACTACTAGGGAAGATAGCACTATCACTATTTAGCTGATAGGTTTGTTGATGAGCAAAACAGAACAGGAATTTGCTCACTTCTCTCAACAATAGTGGTTCAGATAGCTGAGCACAGTGGTGGAAGTTTTTTTTGTTGTTGTTGGTTTGTTTGGTTTTGTTTTGGTTTTGTTGTTGGTTGGGTTTTTGAGGGTTTTTTGGTTTTTTTTTTTTGTTTGTTTGTTTGTTTGTTTCAGTGGTTTGGTTTTGGTCTTGTGGGGAGGGAGTTGGTTTCTTTAGTAATCACTGTGCCAGCAGCAGTGGAAGATAGGAATGGTAAAAGGAATATAGTGTCTCTTCCATAATAGTGTATATTATTGCTTTGATGAATAAAAGGCTGAGATGGCAGATATATTTATTTGGCTCATTGCACAGTAAATAGATAAACTGAACAATAGTGCATGTTTGGAATTTAATGCAAGAAAACGCCATCCCAAATATTCAGTAAGATATTTCAATATTAACAATGCTTAGAAAGTGTCAATGTTACTCATGTAGGTTTGAAAAGATCACGAATTTGTATGAGTGCATGTGTTTATATTGTTCCCTTCTCCTGGTAGATATCCCTTCTCAATATTTTATGCCTTCCATTTACAGTAAAAGGTTTCAATTCAACCCCTGTTTAGATTTGTTGCTTTGCAAGCTGTCATCCCCAGAAGCACTTGCAGTGTCCCACTGGACTTGAAGGAGGGACTGTGAGGCCGTGAGGTACCCAGCATGCATTTTTTCATTCATGTCAAATTGTTAGCTATACGACCTGAAAACTGCACCACCACCACCCCCCACCCCTACCCCCAGCTGTAGACACTCCAGCTAAAGTAATATTTAGAGATGTACAAAATGTATAAGCACTGACTTTCTATCACTCCCAGAACTGTGGACATAACTAAATCAACTGGCTTCACTGGCATAAGAGATACAAAAAAAATTGTAGCAATAAAGATTTTATTACTCTAAAGTATTTCTAAAATAACCTTTTCCCCTCTCTCTTAAAAGGGAAGTAAATGGAATACGTGATAGTGTGGCAAGAGTGTTTTATAGACATGCTTGAATAAGGCAGCCATTTGAAAGTCATACCAATAAAAGGCCAGCTCCTGCTGCCATTACTCATTTGTACAGTCCTAATGACTTCGATACAATGACATGCTTGAACAACTTGAGCAGGATTTAGTACAAAATATTAATTTCAGAATGGTTTATTGGAAATTAGAACATTTTATCTATGCTATAAATAATATTTTGGGCTACAAAAAATGAATTGACATTTTAACATCTAATTCACATTGTTAAAATAATGGCACCTTTCAGAATACTTGTTTAGTTTTTCCCTTCTGTCTGCTGGGTCTGAAAATGTACCACTGTGCTTTACTTTGGATGTTCATTTTCCTGTTGCAGTTCAATTATAGGTGCTTGAAAGTGGACTAGTTACTGTCTTCAGCTTCTCTCCATGACTTGGTTTGCTCTTCATCTAGATATTGAAATATTTTCCAATAAACACCAGCTATAGGACAACTGTTTTGAACAAACCTTTGCTTTGGGACCTTATCTGTCTATTGTAAAATGCCTTTTGTTGGCCACTGGTTCATCTTTCTGATTCCATCACCAGTGGTGCAAGTAATAGGGGACAGCACATTGTCCATCTCCACCTCTGAGACTGCTGAGAGCTGATTTGGTCCCCACAATGACTAAATAGACCCTGGGATCCCAGAAACATCAACCCATGGCATGATCGAGCTATGTGCTCTCATCATCAGGCTGCCTTGGAGCTTTTCCTGCTTAGTGCCTAGTTGTGGAGGCTCCAAGACCACAGAGCTGACACGGAGTTTTCCAAAGAACATCTCTGCTGTGCTCTTGGCTCCCTGAGAATAATTGCACAGCTGCAATACCATGGTGAAAAAGAGATTTCAGGCAGCCGAGAAAAAGTCTCATTGAACTGCTTCTCTGTGCTTCATTTTCACAGTAAGAGACTGATTTGTGACTAGGTCTCAGAACAGCTATGGTAACAAAAACACTTATAGTAATGACAATAACAGTTGGTGCTTAGCAATTCCTGTATCCAGGCACTTCCAACAAATCTAAGGCCGACATTCCTCAGTCAATATGCATAAATGTTTAAATGAAGAATCCCATAATTGGTTTTCCTGTCTCATCCTTCTTAACCCATCAAACTGCCATGCTACCATTTCCTGTTATCAGACGCTTGCCACACTTGCCAGTCATAAGCAATCAGTCAGGTACTTCACAATTAGCAGGGAGAAAATTTGCAATTTCTTTGTGTTGGTACCAGATGTTTAAAGCCAAGAACAGGATAAGCCAGAATAATACTCCACCCTCAGAGTGCTGCAAGTCAGTCTCCTGTAGCATAGCTTGTTTTGGCTATGCCTTGTAGTTTTCTGAAATAACAGAAGAGTGAGAGCTAGATACGACTGTCTTTGTCTGTCTTTGCATGCAAGTTGGATTATTCTGTGCATTCAGTTTGCTCACAAGGATTTGATGCAGAGATCCTTCAGAACAAGCTTGTTAGAAAAGCAAGAAAATAATGTCAGAGGGATTTTCTTTCACAAGGAAAAAAATCACCAGTGTAAGGAAGAAAACAGTTAGTCCTGGAAGCATCAGCATGGACAACGAACCCTTTCCAAAATAATTGTTGGACAGAGTATTTGTTGTACTTTATCAGGCTGGCACTGGTGGTTTCCTTTTGAGTAATTTTCCATCTGCACAGGTGGGTAACTGAGATTAGAGTAAGTGTCTGGTCTGTGTAATTGAATCTGTGCTACTTATCAGCAGTACTGAGAGCTCTCAATTGCAACTGAAGGTCTGTGCTCTGGCTAGCATGCAGAGAGAGAGACTGCGTTCCAGAGCTTTCAGTCTACTTTCACAGGGAGAAGAGGGATGGGAGGAGAAAGCACAGTCCAGAGCAGCAGTGAGCACAACAGGCAGATGAATAACAAAGAGAAGATGCCCAGATCTCATGACAGTTGTGGTGACCTCACATTAGAGCGTGACACATTTTGTGTCTTGATGGTATTAATCACTGTATCATATTTTCTTCAACGAAACTCCAAACCATCAAGAACTTGTGAGTCTGTGTCAATTTACCCAGATAAGGTAACTGGGAGAGCTGCTGTGAAAGAGCAGCATATTAATTTACCCTTTCTGCTCTTTCTAGGATTAAATACAACCTATTTCCAGACATTTGGAACTGCTACACCTTAAGTTAAAGAAACCTGAAAGTTTCAATAATCTGAAAGATTATTGAATCTTAACCAAATGCTATTCATTCCTGTTTTGGATAATACCCATAGTCCTAAAAGGTTTTTGTGGGTTTTTTTGTTTTTTTTTTTTTAAATTATGGGAATGTGAAAAGAGTGAATGAGATTAAAATATTTGCGGTTTGTTGCAGAAACTACATACCTGACAGCAGTATTTAACATCTTGAGGTTTGTGTGATCAATTAAACATTTTTATTTAACTGTTTTTCTTGGGGTTGAGATGTATTATTTGTGTCCCTCCAGATTTGAAACACTTTGCCTTGATATTTAACTTTTTTAATTTCCCCCTGACTTATTTAGTAATTTTTTTTTTTTTTTAATAATCTAGCATACTTAAAGAGAAAAGAGAAGAAAACTTGCCATGAAAGAAAAAAACTTGCCATGTGGGTGTTGACAAGTTGCTCATTGGTCATTTAAATAAATACAATCAATAGTGCAAACTGTCTCTCAGAGCCTGGGTGAGGAATTATCACTGTTTGAGAGGAAACCTGAGGTGAAAGCAGTTCCCCTCCAAGGCAGTGTGCTCTCTAGTGTACCCCAAAGCATACACCAGACTCTAAACATATTAAGAGATGCTGCATTAATAAATAGAATTAATAAACAATTAATAAATAAATATTAATTAATAAATTATAAATTGATTATTAATAAATAAGAATGGAGATTCTTTGTGTTCTCTTTGCTCTGCACAATGTTGCAAAACTTTTAGCATATCCACATCCTGAACCTGGCTCTTATCTAAATTCCCTGGGAAGAACAATGACAGGGATTGCTGCTAAGTGGCCTAGGTGAGATGTTACTCAGTATCCTCTGGAGCCAAAGCTGAACTTTTTAGAGGGGACAAGTGGATTTCAGGGAACTCTGAGAGATTAATTTATTAATGTATTAATTTATTATTGTCAGCCGTGAACTCTTAAGGTGAGTGCACACTGTTACACAACTATGTCACACCACTACTGAGGAAATAAATGGGTAGAGAACAGACAGATAGACGGATCTTTTGCATCTCTATAGAATGCAGAATTTATAATCCATGCCTAGGGATGCTTGAGAATAAGGAGATATTCTGGTTGCTTCTCTGGAACAGCCAGCCTATAGAATGCTGCAGTACTGCACATCAGCTGGCTGCAAAGTGAAACAACATGAGCCCCGTTTGCTGAAGAACCCTCACAAATGCTACCAGCATAAAGATCCAAATCTATCTGGATTAGCAATCTGGGGAGTCAAGTAGTATTGTGGGAATACCATATCTGAAGCACGAGACAGGAGGAAGAGGTCAGAAGAAGAGGAAAACTGGGGAATATTAGCAGCTTTAGAAAGTGCTCCCACTGAAGTCCCACTCCTTCTGGAATGAAATCTTGTTAATACAACTCATTGGAACATAACACTATTCATACTAACAAAAAATCACACTGCCAAGGACTATTGAGCATTTCTTCAGTAAGAATAGGCATTTTCACATAAGGCAATAAAACAGAATCATTGTACTCCACTCAAAAATTATTACAGTGACAATGAAGATGATGGCATTCACTTTTTCTGAAATAGATGACTTCCAGATCTGTGTGGGCATGGTTTTGGTAAATGCTGTTGATTCGGTGGTTCAGCAAGAGACCTGTCTGTAAGTATTTTGGAAAAGCATAGTTTTCATCTTTTCTGAGAATAGTATGCAGTAAATAAGATATAATACAATTGGAGACACTTGAGAGAAATTTTATGTATGTCTGAAGCATTGTGAATAGCATTGCTGAGGGGATGTATGATATGGACATCAGGTGTGAACCAGTGTAGATGTCCTTATGTTCTTATTGGCCAAACTAGGAAGAAGCAGCTTCTCCCTGCAGACCATCTCTTGGTTGCAACACTCAAATTAATTTTTAATAACTCTTTTTGCTATTCAGCACAAAATATGTTTATAACCTCCCTATTTCTCAATTTTCTTCCATTATCTCTGTGCATCGCAGTGGGGTGTATATGAATCCGGTGTGCCAGACTATGCTCTTGGGCATTTTGAAATCCCATGAAAATACTTTTCACTGGAGATGTTGGGTTTATTTTTAAAGAGCTTACCGTGAAAATGCAATGTAAATGATTCATATAGTTGGTGGTAAGTGCTGACAGGAAGATATTTGTTTGTGTAAAGCCAGGAACTTTCCACTAAGGGAAAGCTTCTATGACTTCGACATTTTTCTTCTGTCACCCTCGGCACACTAGCAGGGGTTGGCATTTTTCTTGACAGGTTTCTATGCTTTTGGCAAGCACCGATCAGCTAAAAATTATGTTGACACTTAGAGGTTGGTACTACAGAAAATCATTGCTCTTTTATTTTTAGGAAAAACCAATGCAAGGGGAATTAAATTATTTCCCTAAGGTCAAGGGAAAAAGACAGGAGTGAATGAAAGAATCCCAATTAGAATTTAATTCTGAAATAGATCCTAGTGTTTTGAAATGTGTCTTCTGAATACCTAAACCCAAATGGTACAGGGGGTCTGGGCATCTGTAGAGTAGGATTTTCTTTTACAGAAGTTTGGTCTGGGTTTCTCCTTTTCTTCCCTCATATGTGACTGGTGACTCTTGGAAAGTCAGAAATCTGACTGCCAACATTTTCCCAGTGTTTGCACCAGGGATTTCAGCTGTGATGAACCAGCTGAAGCATTCTGTTGATGACAAATTTTGTCAAAACACCTCCCAGAGGCCTTGGGCCAGTCTGTTTGCATGGTGCTGTAGTCATATGAGGCTCAGTCCCCACGCTTGAGTGAATGAAAGAGCTCTCTTGAAGAGTTTGAAAAAGTATCTTCTCCACCTCCTATCAGAAACATGTTAACAAGGATTGACAATATCCATGCAGATCAAATTCAAGGTCAGTAACTGCAAGTGGGTGGTTCCTGTGGGCTGTCTTGAAGAACAGTAAAGAAGCTTTTTCCCAGATGGCATGCTGAGCAAACTGCCTCTCAGAGCTGTAAGACTGGTGAGTTTGGAATTTTATGTTGTATTGAAGTTTGTGGCTCTGGACAGGAAATAGCATCATGAATGGGCAGACAAGTGATGCTGGTGTGTCTTCAGGCAGGAGTAACAGCAATGCAGGTCAGATTTTCAGCATTTATGATACAACATTAAAGAAATATAATTGAGCTATGAAGCTAGAAATCATCAGCTTTTTTGTTTCTTGAAGAGAATTTTCATGCTGCTGAAAGTTGCAGATCGGCAGTCCCTAAGTCTGGAATCAAAAGACAGGTACTTCATGAACTGCAGCAATATGTTCTTGCTCTCTGAAGACTTCTAGGGGAATGAGACTGCTTACTTACAGTCTTTTCCCGTTTCTTTGTTTGCTATCAAGACTGTCTTCAGCGTAGTCCATTTTTAGTGTTGATTTCCATGTATGCATTGAGTGCATTTATTGAATCCAGGTCTGCTCCAAAACCCACTGGCATGGATGGACAATTCTTCATTAATATAAAGGAAATTTGCCTGGTGGTCTGTGAATGACGATGAGAGTCCTTTGACTGTAAAAACATTCATGTGAGAGCACCATCACCCATGGTGATTGTTGTGTCCTGGGGGACCCACAGTCCAAGCAACCCACTGGCTTCCTATCAGGTCCACCAGAATGATTCCCACTTCCAACTGCAAGTCATCTCATCACATGCCTCCTAATCTCACTCATATGATGCAGCTCATAAGATGTCTACACAACTCTAAGTGCCATGAACAGACTGTAAACCAATAATGTTAATTCCTGAGATTCTTGGCTTTTCCAGAAATGTCAGTAATGGATAGCAGATTCCAGGTGCCATGAGCATATTTTCTGCCTTTCCCTAGACATAAGTGGGATACACAGGGCACAGAAGAGCAACCATCAAGCCCAGAAATGTCACCTTTTTCAAGACAAATAACAAAGTAATAAAAGGTGTAGATATGTATGACTTTACTAGACACTGATTTTCAAAATTTTGTGAGTCTGAGCACAACACATGCTATGTGGGATCCATTGCATTCAAAATCTTATTCAGCAGCTGGGCATTGAAGGTTTAAAAATGTGTTACCACTTAGTAATTTTCCTCACACTACTTTATATCAGGAGCCTTTCTGACTAGTCTGTGGAAACCTATTTTTCTTTTGCATGTATAACAGACATTTTCCCCTTTTCTGAGAATATTTATAGAATTCATAATTTCATTTTAGAGTTTTCATGAAATTTCTTACTTATCTTATTCTCTTTCCTTCTCTTTCCTTCCGTACATGGATGTGTGCAGAGGGTAACAGGACTTTATTTTCTAATAATTATAATATTTTTCCTTAATCTCTGAATTATGCTGTGTATGATGCTGCACAATAGAGAGTATGTGGAGAGAACCCACCCCAAACACAATGCACAGAGATCTGTTTGAATAGAGAGACATCAAATACTGTAGGACAGTGTGGGTTGCAGCAGCAGCAGCACAGCTTTGTCTGCAGTGACAGTAGGGAAGGGCAAAAGAGAAGAACCAGCATTAGAGTGCCAGCAATGTTGCACATCATGTGTGGTGGTTTTTAGAAATGCAGAGGGGATTTCAGTCTAGTTCTGCAGCTTTCAGCAGTGACATATTTGCTGAGACAACTGGCAAAAGCTGTAACACAACAGGCTAGTTTTAACTGGATTATTTATTGGCTGTTTTGGTTTTCTACCAGGCAACTGTCACATCACACACCAATGCACCAAATTCATTGGGGAAATTTTACCCTGTAAACATTGCAGCACTTGCTCTTTTCTTTTACACTTAGAGAAAGCAGTTGCATTTAGCTTAGTTTCAAAGAAAAGCAACATATCAATTTCCGCCTTGATGAATAGCCCTCTTTTCCCACCTGATTGCTGCAGGTGTAGCTCCAATGGGATGGCAAGAAACAAAGAGTGGAAAAGTGAGCATATATATTTTCCTCTTTTTTTTTTCCTTAAGTGCTTAAAAGCAGGATCTAATGCCAAATTCTAAAATAAAGGTCTAGTAGAAAGAGCACTGGCTGTCAGCCACTCTGAAATAAATCCACCTGTTCAGTCATCACTTCAAGAAACTGTTGACAGCACTACAGTGAATTTAAATAGCAAATGATGGTTGTGTTCACCTGACAAATCTAGTTTTTAGGATTGTCCCTAAGGAGCTCCAAGAGATCTTAAACTTGCTGAGGGTCAACATATTGAGCTCTACCTAGGGGCTGTTAATGCTCAAATTGAGGTCTGGGTGGCAATGCTTGTGCAGGAGACAGTCTGTCATTTGTTATCAGGCAGACTGACAGATGTGAATGCAAAATCAGAATAGGGAGATCTGGCTTTTGAGGGCTTTTCAGCTAACAGAAAGCACTGATTTTAGTTCCCTCAGAAATTCTGCTTGGGTCTTAAAAACATTTGCTTAAGGTTATGGCAGAAATCAACTTTGCGCTTGTCATAATTTGAGTGTGCTCTATAAGGCTGTGTTTCTACGAGAGGAGAACAATCTTGTGAAATGTAGTGTCAGGAGGGAAAAAATTAAACTTAAATCTCTTTCACTGTTAAATGAGTGTTGTCATTACAGCTCTCCTCACCTATTTTTTCATATGACTAACTACTAATGGATAAATTTAATTCATTGTATGTCTAGATTTCAACAGAAGTCAGAGATTTTACCTGCATTCTCTGCTCCTGCATGTGCAACCTCAAAACTGCGCAGTGTGACTAAAAGTGAAAAATACCTAAAATGATCATATAATGTATTTAGTAAAATATTCACAAAGTTTTAAGGAAGTATTAGATTGTCAAGTTTTCACAGCAAAATAGTCACTACACAAAACCTAAGGTGTTTTTGCCAGTAATGTTCCTGCAACTAAATCCCTTCACAGGCATATTACTACCTGCGGATCAGTGGAATAGGTAATTTGAGACCTCCAGAGCTACTCAAATGAATCTGGCTGAAAGATTAAAACCTTGCTACTGGAGCCTCATTCCATACTGACCTAAATGATAATGTGCTATTTTAACGAGTAAAGATTTTACTTCAGGGCAGCTGGCTGACATTTACTCATCCTCTTGGGAAGAGTAGAGTCATTTAGGAAGGATTTGGCCTTTTTTCTACTTGTTTTATCTCCCAGTATGGGATAGAGGATTACTTTGCACCAGAAGTGGACAGTACTGTTGACTAACATTATAGAGAAGCCACACTTCTTTTCCCTAGTAACTGAAGGAGGCTTAGATGTAAAGGTCAGAACTTACCTTTTATGTTGAATCTCTTGCTTTTTAGTGAACTATTGAAAGATTCACTGTCCAGCCTATGTGTTAATACTTAAGTCAAACACACACACTTTTCTCAAGGTCAGGCAGTTATATTCAGGGAGCTGCACAAGGAAGTCCTACAAAGCCCATTTTTATGTTTGAATATTGTCCTGCAGTTGCTCTCTCTGTCCACAAAGATTTCTGAAGGAGAAAGCCACTTCTAGTAAAGCTGTGGAGACTATTATAAACCTGTCAAAACAAAATTAATTTCAACCTCTCCAATTAAAACTGGCACATGGACATGTAACTTCTTAATATGGAAGATGAAGCAGTTAGAAGGCAAATATTAGTGTTGCTGCTGGAAGAATAAAATGAAAAATGCACATTGGATAAATGCCAGTTTACCTTTTACTTTGCTAGGATAGAACAGTCAGGTCTGGATTCTTTTCTGGGAGCTGAGGGCATAGTAGTCTAGATAAGCAGACTTTAGATAAGACTAAAAAAATTGTTTGTGTTTCTAGAGGGACAATTTCTTTCAGTGAATGAGTAGGGGGGAAGATTCATGTTCAGATTAGTGCTGAACATGAATTTTGGTCTTTTGTCTGCATTACAGATGCTCCCTGCACTTGAAAAATAGGATGGGTAGGGAAAAAAAAAAACAAACAAACAAAAAAAACCCCCAAAAAACCCCAGGAAGTTTGATTTGGAATAAAATTTAATGAAAGACCATTGTGAACTTTCAAGGAACTTCTGAAAACTGAGAAAAAATAATCATTTTTATTAACTGTATCTTTTTTTTTTTTCACCTCAGAGAGTTATTTGCTATTTAAAAGTTCAGGAGCAGGGCTGACCAATCTTTAAAAAAGCTGAAAACTCATGAAATAAAGAATTAATAATAATAATAAAGGCCTGGTGCTCAATAATCTGAAACCAAACCAGAAATATCAATTTTTGAGAAGTCACAATACATCATCCAGTCAGAATAAATACCAGTGGCAAGTAGAATTGTAGAATTCTTAATGTTGGAAAAGGTCTTTTAGACCATTTAGTCCAACTGTTAAGTCAGAATTTCTGAGTCCAGCAGTAAGCCAGGTCCCTAAGTGACATACGTACATGTCTTTTACATACATCCAGGGATGTAAGTGACATAACCACTTCCCTGGGCAACCCCTTCTAATGCTTGAACAACTTTTCAGTGAAGAAATTTCCTTAATATAAATCTAGACTTCCCTGACACAACTTTAGACCGTTTCCTCTAATCCTGTAGCTTGTTATCTGAGAGAAGAGACTGACCCTTACCTCGCTCTGTCCAGGCAGGAGCAATAAGATTTCCCCCTCTAAGTCTCCTTTTCCCCAGGCTAAGCTACCCCAGCTCCCCCAGCCTCTCCTCATAGCACTTGTGCTCTAGACCCTTCACCAGCTCCAATGGTCTTCTCTGGACACACTCCAACCCCTCAATGTCCTTCTTGCAGTGAAGGATCCAAAACTGAACACAGCACTCTTACTGTGGCCTCACCAGTGCTGAGTACAGAGGGGTCTACACTGCCCTGGTCCAGCTGGCCACGCTGTTTCTGATATAGACCAGGATGCCATTGGCCTTTTTTGGCCACACTGGCTCATGTTGCTGTTGAGCAGAACCTCCAAGTCCTTTTCTGCTGGGCAACTTCCCAGAAACTGTTTCCCAGGCCAGTAGAATTACATGGGCTTGCCGTGACCTAGAGGGAGGATTCAGCACTTGGCCTTGTTGAACTTCATACAATTGGCCTTGGCCCATTAATCCAGCCTGTCTGGTTTCCTCTGCTAAACTTTCCATCTTCCCTCAACAGCGCCACCCAACTTGGTGCTGTCTACAAACTGACTGAGGGGGCACTTGATCAGTGCCTCATACAGATTATTGATAAAAATTAAAGACAACTGACCCAAATAAAAATCCCCAGGGGACAAAAATAAACATAGCTGGAGGTCCATACAGGAGGAAAGAAGAGATGGGAAGATGGGAAACTGAGATGGCGATGTGCTTTAGACAGGTATCTTATACACTGGAGTTTAGAGCAAGAGAGATGTGTCAGATATGGTGAGAAACTGCTGTGGGACTAGTATGTGCCCCTCTGTCAGTCTCAGCAATAATGTGGAGCAATACTGGTCCTGGCATACCGATAAGCACTGACAGCATCCAGTTTGTCTGGGGTGAGGACAGTGAGTTTTTCTGTTTCCTTGTCCACACCATTACTACCAGAAATATGTCACTGTCCATGTCAGAGGCAGCTGCCAGGCCCTGAAATAATCCAGCAAAGCTCTTGCAGTGACTGCAAGCTCAAGAGGACTCAGCTACATCTCACACCTCTGTATTTACCTAGTCCTCCTTTCTTTTGAAAGCTATAAAGTCATATCCGAGATTATGTGCTTTTATGCTTGGTGGCTTAGGGATTTGAAAGCCCATATCAAAAAGAATTGATCAAAGTAACTGTGGAAACCACACCTGGCAGCAGTTTGTCTCTTGGGTGCATTTTGTCATCAAGTGCTTAGAGAGAGTTACAGACATAGCTGGCCCCACCTAAGACAGGCTTTGCAGGGTTTTCTGCTGTACAGCGATAGAGACAGTGGTAAATAGCATTAATGGTGAGTGACAGTCATGCCCTATTTTCCCCACATCAATCAGTTGTAAGTTGGCTGCCTTCATTAGGTGAAAGTTTCCTTGTATATTGCATAAGGCTCAATTTCAGATGGAATTATGAGGTGCAGAGTCAGTTGGCAGGGATTTATACCTGTTGAGGGAATAGACTCGTAAGTTCAGGTTATGCACATACATAGAAATGAACAGAAGAAATGGAATAAGCCTCTATGAAATCTGGCACAGACAGAATTCATAAAATTAAGCATAATCCATAGAACAACTGCAAGGGGAAGGGCATTGTTCAGCAAATAAGCTACTTCATTAAAAATGTAAATGCCACTAGAGCTACAGATGAGTGCCAACATTCCAGCTTACTCAGAAGATGACAGGAAGAAATGATTGACAATTTTTTTCTGCAGTTAAAGTTCTGCTTTTTTTTTTTTTTTAATATACCAAATATAAAGCTATGGACTGTATAAAGTGTTTACTAAATCTAAAAGTGAGCAAATTAAACATATACATAATCCACAGCAGAGCATTAAATGAGGAACAATTTACATAAAACAGTACCAGTGGTAGTAATATTATTTGCAGAAAGTCTGAAAAAGGACATGCTTCTATGATCTTAAACCCACAGATTGTTATGATGGATGAATACTGGAAAAGACATAACATGACAGTGTAGGGAGTAGAACTGACAGGATTAAGTCAGTACTTGATTTTGGACCTATGAGATATACAAAAGAAAATTTAACTACTAACTGAGGTGATTCTTTTATGTGTATACATAATGGTGGGTGCAACTCCCTGTGAAAATAGCTTACAAATGCTTTGAGATATTCTATGATTAGTGCCACTAAATAATGTGAGCTGGGATTGTTATTAATCATTATTTTATTGCTACTGTAGTAAAGATCTAGAAATAGACAGATTTAAACAAGTGCTGCTCTGATGTGCATCACTGAGGAGTAGTTCAGTATTTGGACATGGGTAAAAGGGTGGATTCCCATGCACAGAGAAAATGTGTTTTTCTTTTATCTGAGATAAATTAGTATATCACCTTTTCACTCACCAGTACAGTGAAAAAGACACCTGTAAAATACCATGCAACAAGTTTTCTTTCTACATTTCTAAATAATTTCTAAAGCTTAGCAGGTGATAAACATGAATTCAGAGTAGTCCTGATGGTTTATTAATAGATTTCACCATATCAAATTTTCCTACCCAATGAGCTAATGGTCTGCAAAGCTAAGATAACGGAAGCATGAAATTTGTTACAAGAAAAATTAAGTTTTGGGTTTTCTTTTGAACCGTGTGGCTTGTGCTGTGGTTTTGAGACCAGACATCCTGGTGTGGATCAGACCTAATCAGAGACTTGCTTCTCCTCATTTAGGAAGCCTTTCAAGGGAGAGGGGTACCACATCAGGAACAAGCTGTCAGGATGGCAGTGGGGAACCCGCTGCACATTCCTTGTTTTAGCCACAGCCTCCAAAATATTCCAGGGTGTTGTATCCCCAGGGCACTTCCTGCAGCAATGTGGCTGTTTCTTTAGTGACCCCAATAGACCTTCTACAAGGGTAGGTCTCACAGCTTCTATTTTCAAGTGAGTTTCAGCTCATCTGCTTGCTTTTTGCTCGACTGAGGTTCTCCAAAGAGTTTCTGTAACACAGGGTGTCCCTGAGCTCCAAAGCATGGAGCACTGGGGGCTGGGTGTTGAGCCCCCATGGAGAGCTACATGTCATCAAGGGGGCTCCAAATTATTATTCCTGCATACACAGTATCTGCACAGCCTGGGGATCCTGTTCTGGCTGAAAAGAGCTATAAATGTGAAGTATTATTAGCACATGGCTTTGTAGTAAGCCACCCTCAGGCCACATCAAGGTTTTTGATGTTTCTCGGTTGCACTCTAAAGGGATTTTAACATGATTTCAGAAAAGGAAAGAAGTAAAATAAAGAACTTCCAACCTCTTTTTATATTTTAAGTAAAAATGAAAGAAACCACTTGTATTTTGATTTTCATTTCTGTTTGGAGCTGAAGATTTGTTTAGATGCAGGCTGAGCATCTTGATTATTCTCTTTTCAAAGTGACCTTGATCTTTTAAAAATGTAAATGAAAATAAAAGATTTGCTGACCTTTTTATTAAGGTCTTCAGAGAGCTGAGAGGAGCCTTCCCTGTCTTCCTGTGTTGCAGGAATACCTCCTACTAGAGAACACAATATCAGGCTGAGTTAAAAATGCCCCAAGGGCCGTATTGATGAGGGGAAACTCACTCTCCACGGCCTTTTTAACATTCAGCCACGGCATAACTTGTTTGTTTCCTCCGTGTTGGAAATGTCAACAAATGTCACCCAAGTTCTTTGCTTTCCTTTCTTATCTTTTGACATATTATTTGATATGTGTGTGAGAATGTGGAGTATATTAATAAAGTAACTTTACTCTCCAGTGTATTAAAAGAGCGAGTGCAAAGCTGTACTGAAGAAAGGTTTCTTCTATTAGTTTTGCTATTAGGAAAAAAATAATGCTCTTCAAAAGCCTTACTGAAGAGAGAGATCAAAAGAAGACCTGTTAGCTTAAAGTGGTCTATACTTCTTCTAACATGGGGTCTGTATTCAATACTCTAGGATTTTCTTTGAGTCAAATTTTGAGTGTTTTGTTCAGATCATTTAGACATTCTTTTTAGCAATGTGACTCACATTGATTTCCTGGGAGACTTTCAGAGATGAGACTTCTGGGTTCAAAATTTCAGAAGTCCTTAACAGTCCTTCATAACCTTATAAAAATTTCATAGATTATTTAGTTACCCAAAAGTGAGATTCCCAAAGAGTCTCAATGGTATCCAAAAGCCTGTAGGTGTTTTTTTTTTGTTTTGGTTTGGTTTTTTCTTTTCAAATATGTCTGCAGCTCTTAAACCACCAAGATTTTTTGAAACTGTAGCCTTTGCCTTTAATGCAATTGCTGGTATTTCGACTGAATTAGCCTTTGAAAACAGTAATTTATTATACATTATAGCACTAGGTACATAATATAATTAGACTAGGTAGAATACGACATTTAACATTTATAAGGCACTTTTTGTGCAAGTCTAATTATTTAATTAGGGCCATGCTGAGAAGCCCCCAAAGCAATTTGGTTTAGAATTTGCTTATATTATGTGAATGCATCAAAAGAAACAATTTTGGCCCAAATTGCTTTCAAAAAACAATGAGTGAAAGTCTTTGACTTCATCGTAAGGACAGAGAACTCACATGAAAAAATATTGAGAGAGTTTCCAAAGGACAAATACCAGTTTTCTGTGACAAAGCTGTGAATTTAATTGCTTGTGCACAAAAAGATCATCTTTCCTTTTCATCTTCAGCTGTTTCATACACACTAAATTCTGATGAGTTATATACTTCTGCAATGTGTTAAACAATTCTTTTTCATCTTTAACAGTCAGATGTTTCAACTATTTGTAGACAGTTAGTCATTGCTATATATATTTCATTTTTTGTTTTGTTTTTTATTCCAATCTGTCCTCCTAAAGAAAAGATAAAATAGTTCTATTAAAACATCCATGGATCCATCTGTGAAATTAATATCCTGTAAAGCATTTAAAGCATATCAATGATATGCTGCCTCCTTAGGGAAATGTGCTCTGACTGCAGTTTTCAGCAGCCAGGGTGGAACAAGATGGCAAGGTTGAAGCTTTGGGTGTGCAGTCGTGCCACTGTCAGTAATCTCCAGTCTCGTGCCTTTCTTTCCATTTCCAGCCAAGGAAATCTCCATGAAAACTTTACAAAATAAAGGCAATGAAAGGCCAAATACATACTTCATCACTCCAAGATTCCTAACCAGTTATCAGGAATATCCTGAAATGGAATTCTTAAAATTGTATAATCTTAAACAACTACTTTTATAAGAAAGTGAAAACCTCATAAGAAAAAGAACAAATCTTGCATAATTCTTCAATGTTTTATCAATTTGTGACAAATTTAACCACCCTATTCAAGCCCCATAGTTTAATTTTGCCTTCTTTTTGCACTACAGGAATGAAAAACTTTTTAGAATTATGTATTACCAGGAGACTCAGATGGAGAAGCTGATCTTACTTTAATTCTGATGACCAAATTTTTTTAAACTGGTGGAAACAATTATTTTTTTACTAATTATTTTAAATGTGGAATAATAAACAAGGGTTAAATGCTGAAGGCTTTAATTGACTCCAGGACATCTGCAATTGAGGTATTAACTAGGGTCAAGAAGTCCTCAGTCCTTGGCATTTTTTTCTCTCATGTTTACTTCATCCAACCTCTCATTTAGATCATCTCTGTACAAAGAAGTTGGACAGCAGCCTGTAAAATCAGCCCTGTCATTAAAGAATATTCTCTTCATGCCAGCAGTTTTTTGTAGAAATTATAACTTCCTACAAGGAACCAATTCAAGTATAGTGGTTTGAAAATGCTGGGAAATAGTGAATTAGGTGCCTGAAAGGATAAGGGACCTGTTGCATTTTCTCCCAGCTCTTTGTGCTTTGATTAATCATTTGTTTGCATTTTGATAAGCAGCTGCACTATGTGAGTATATTCCAACCTTGAGATGTTCATGTTATTTCAGGACATTGCATCATATGCAAAGCAGTTTCCCAGCTGCTTCCTGACTCATGCTGGTAAAGGAGTAACTCACACTTTTATTGGATTTTGAGGGTGGTAAAATCATAGAAACTGAAGGCTTCTCATCAATAGACACTTTATCAAGAGAAATTAGATTTCTTTCATGCTTCAACAATACAACAGTGGTTGTCAGGTTATGAACAGCTTGACAGAGGAATTATTTTGGCTCTATTTGACACAGAGATACAAACTTTCTGTATCTGAGATGAAAAATGCTGCAAATATTTTGGGCTTGTATGTCAGTGTAGCAATGATGTACTCAGTTCTACAGGTAGCAATAAAATGTGCTTTGTTATCAGGCCCTCATGTACTAGGGAGGAGTAAAGCAATTCACAGGTATTCTTACAAGCTCCATCACTGATTTAGGACGTGCCTTTCTGTTTGCAGGTTCTCCCTGTGGCTATACTCTTATCATCTTTCATTGCATTGTCTCACCATATTCCTAAGCATGAGCTGTGGTCAAATGGAAGATATGATACTTGAGGGAAATATTTCCATATTTTGTTAGGTTCAATCTGTTTTCTGACCTTGTTTGTGTCATTTCTGTGTTCTGAGGATCTTTACTTGATGACAAACCTGCATCTATACCTCTGGGGATGGAGCTTTTCTTTAAAGGTTGGCATCCCTTAGATTTTATTCAGAGCCATATTATATAAAACATTTTTCTGGAAAGTCATTAAAATTCACAGTTCCAGTTATCTCTAGTCTTCCTTCACCTTTCACCAGAGGAAATTTGCACATTCAGGTTCATTGCTGTAATGAACCACATGCACTGAACCATCAAGCCAGGAAATACAGAAAGTCAGGACAAGAGAGATGGAGAGATGGAACTGGGATCCTTCCTTTGTTTTAGCGTCATAACTAGTCTATTTTATCTGTGTTTTCAGTTTCTTTCCATTCAGTGATGAGCACAAATCTCCTTTCCTTCACCCACCCTGTCCACCCCCTCTTTGCACCCCACTCCTCTGACAGTCATAGGAAAAAGTGATGACTTCAGCTACATCCACTATTTACCTAAAGTGGGGGAAAAAAGAAACCAAAAGTAAAAAAAATGTGATTTCAGTTGATTTAAGTGGGCAGTAATGAAAGGGGGAGTCTAGGACCTTTGCTTCCCTAAGCAGCATTTGGTTGCAATCACTCTCAGTCATTTTAACAAAGAATTGATTTCTAGCAATGAGTTTACCATAATTTATCAACCACTGCAATATAACCCTGTTTGTGTATGGAATATTGATCCATGAATGCTGGCGGTTCTCAGCAATGCCTGGTACCTGAGCCAGGACTACAAAGTGTGATGGATGAGGGAAATCATTAGCTTGTGTTCTGGAGTGAGGTATTTGCTATAATAAGAGCTGGTTTGACAGAATCACCTTCACTAGAAATTCATTTCCTTATGAACAGAGTTCATTATTGTAGAACTCACTGGTTACTTGTCTGCATTATGTTCAAAGTTGCAAGAGAGGTGATGTTGTACAGTACAAGGGCAGAACCTGTTTCACCGCTGCACTGAGATCAAGAATGTCCTTTGGATAAGTAACAGAAAAATACACGGCCTATTTACATCAGACAATAGTTCAGTTTGAAAGACACCTTGGGAGATCATTTAGTCCACCTGCCTGCTCAAATCAAGGTCAGCTAGGACAGGCTGGCCAGGACTGTGCTCAGGCAGGATTTGAACATATCCTAGGATGGGAGCTCCTGGAAAACCCATTCTGGTATTTAACTGCCTTCATGGTGAAAAAGGTATTTTCTTGTGTTGAAGTGGAATTGACTGTATTTCAATTTTGTCTGTATCCTCTTGTCCTGTCACTAAATACAACTGAGAAGACTCTGTCTCCATTTTCTTTATTCCCCCTCATCTAATATTTGTACATTTGTAAGATTCCCCCTGAGCCTTCTGAAGGCTGAACAGTCACAGCTATCTCAGTCTTTCTTCATGGTAGGGTGGCTCCAGCCCTTTTACCATCTTTGTGGCACTTCTCTGGGCTCGCTCCGGAACAGCCTTGGGTCTTTTGTCCTGAGGAGGTCATGACTGGACCCATCCGTCCTAAATTGTCTCACCAGCGCTGAGTACAGAAGAAGGAAAGCCTCCCTCAACTGCTGGCAACACTTTTCCTGAAGGTTGTTGTTCTTTGCCACAAAGGCATGTTTCAGATGCAGGTTCAATGAAGTGTCCATCAGGACTCGCAGATCGTTTTCCCAAAGCTGTTTTTCAGGTGGCTGGCTCATCACCAGCCCCATCAGAAGCTGGGGTTTTCAGTTGTACCTACAGAGCCCTGGAGAAGATCCAGTTGATCTCTCTCTCATATTTTCTGGAGTTGTACACATTGTGTACTGTGTCACTGTGCTGACCTTGTCACAGACGCATCACTGGTGACACCAACCCTTCGGCAGCCTGTGGGCAAAGCCCCAGTTCCACCAAGAGGTCCCAAATGTGCAGGGATGCATTCTCCCTCAGGAGCTTGGTCCAAAGGGAGGTCTCTGATGTAATGCAGATAGTTTCTCCAGGGTGTTCTAGAGACTCTTCTATGTGTCTGCTCCGTTGGAAAGCCCCCAAGGAAATTTCTGGTCTCACTCTGGGCACCAGTTGCTGTGTCTGCTGCCTGCTGCTGCTCTGTGCTTGTAGTGCACACCAGCACAAATGTAGCTTGCAGCTGAGTCAACTACGTGGATGCTGACAGGTATTTAACACTTCTATTGTGCTGTCTTTTTTCTAGGTCCCAATGTGTTATTAAATCCTTAAATATAACATTATGTTTTGACTCTCAGTACTGTCTACTGGGCAACATAATTTGCCTCTTCAGTTACTGATGAAAATAAAGCATAGAGTGGGATAACATCTGAACAGAGATTACAGACTAAATTACCAGTAAAGGACATCAAGCATCCTAACCCTTATCTCAGTGCCTGCATTACATTTTACTTTTATTTGCTGTGGATTAGTAACTCTTTGCTGTTACCAAGGAAATGAGAGACTCCTGGGCATCTGGCACACCCACAGTGCTCCCTTACCATTGATGAATAGGAAAGGAAGCATGAGCATACTCCAGTGTATGTCAGAGGAAAAACAAGCTATTGAAAAGAGATAAAGTAAACAAGATTATCTGAATGAAATCAAGAAATACTTTCAGAGGAGGTTAAACCGGTGTGTTTGTTTAGAGCTCTCCAGAAAAATCAAAGATTTGATGCTTTTTTGGGCAAAGAAGTGTCAAACACTCACTGCTCTCCTGGAAATGACACCTTGCAGAGGGCCTGCCACAGATACCATCATCCTTATTTTTATTGTCAGGAGGTACTACTGAGTACCTTTGTATAAGAAGAATTGAGATGTAATACAGCTTTCAGTACACAGGAGATGTGTATTTTGCCATAATTTGGTGGCTTTTTCAAGGAGTTTGTGAGTCAGAGGTCCATGTCTTGAAATCTTTACACACATTTCACTTGGGCAAACATCCCACAGGCTATAAAAATGGAGAATTTGGAATCTAGTTCAGAAAAAGGAGGAAACAGATCAGTCTCCAGAATTCAGACATACAAAATGCCTTCCATGAGTCAACAGGCATAAAGCAGCATGACTGGGAAAATGCCAAGCAGAAAGTAATTCCTGCAGAATGGACACTTCCTTCCCATTCTGAGCAGTTGTTACAAGGATGTACATGTGTTTGCAGACGTTGCTGTGAGCAAACTCAGAAGTGAGAAAATGAGTTGAGTGTGTGTTGGGCAGATAAATTTCATCCAGGAAAGCAGTTTGGATGTTATAAAATATTTCTAATGAAAGGTGCTACTCTGTGTGTTGCTTGGTTGAGGTAAGAGATGTCTCCTTAGGTCATTTAAACATAATTGGAAAATCAATGTGAACTGTGATAATTCAAGACCTAATTTTTATTTGTTCCTGAATTATTATCATCTGATTATTTTAATCTCTTTTATATGAACACCCATCTCCTGAGAATAATTTCTGCATTTTCTCACACCTTATGATTATATTCATGCAAGTAGCATAAGGGAGAAGAAGATGGAGCTTTTCTCCTATATGTAAACTGAAAAAACTCATTCAAAACAAAAATTTTCCATCAACATGAATACGAACACCTCGTGATGATCATGATGAGGAACAGGGGACTGTCAAGATCACTCTGAAATTCATTACCTCTTGATTTAAAGGCCAGCACCTCACTGCAGGAGGCCAACACTTTTTCTCTCACAGTAGCAGGTATGTCATTCCAGTCTGAGCTTCCTGCTTTGGGGAACGAGCGCTCTGTTTTATCCAGAGGCTCGGTTTTATCCAGAGGCTCAGTTTCCTTGACACTTCTCAGTCAGGTTAAGTGTAACCTTTGTGCTGATCTTATTCAGGCTAGTAGCTTTTGGCAGCAAGCTGGGGTGACGTGTTCATGCTGGTCTACTTAGATGTGACATCATCCTTGGGTACAAATGGACAAAGTGGATTGAGGCATTTGTAGATCCTGTCAAGCACAGAGCTGTATTTAATTAGCTCAGTCTAATGCAGAGAGACCTTTGCCACTCCTCATGCCTGCTGGACATGCAGCTCTAGTGGCTCAGTGCTGTTACTGTGCTCTGCACCCTTCAGAATAGAGTCTCCTCTGACTGCAGACACTGTGGAAGCAACGAACAGCAGCAATCATCACTTTTTCCCCACTTCTCCTGCCTGAGTATTGCAGTTTTCCCTCTCTGGAAGGGAAATTGTATTTTGGTTTTCCATAACACTTTTTCCTATAGATGGGAAGATTTTACTGCTCTGCTGAAGAAAGACAATATTTGCTTGGTAGTATAAGGGAAGATTCTCATTCATGTCAGATTGGTATTTTATAGACAGAGCCACTTCCAGCCACTCTGGGTACCATCAAGACAGTGCGTTTTGCTTTGTTCTATGGGACTCTTGTTCCTTCTGGAAAACATTGATTTGACTTTCCACCTCAAAACTTGAACCATCTTTCTCATTATTTCCCGAACAGTGGATGATAGCTGGAGAATTTAAGAAGGGAAAGTCCAGTAATGTTGGATGTTGTTTCCATAATAGCCCAACAGAAAATAAATACGTAGACCTTTGGGATGCGTTGCAATTTATTGAAAAATGCAATATATTCTTTGAGTATTTTTATGAACAGTGAAGTGCATCTGATGTAGTATGAGAATACCTCTAATTATTTCCCCTTGATTTTGTGTAAATGCATCTAGACCTAAGGGCAGGGAAGAGTGTGTTGTATCTACTACAAATAAATCAGTGCAATTAACTGCTGATATATGCAAACTGACCTTAAGTGCTAATACATGGCTGCTTCTAATATCAGGAATCTAGCTTAGAACAGGCAGAAAAGGGATCTGGCTTTGGATCAATGAAGGAAATGTCTTGAACAAATTGGGACCACAGAGGTCAGTCTTCAGAAAAACATAATTAAATTGGGACTGAACTAGAAGCCTCACACATCAAAGAACTGCAGTGATCAAATGATTAGGGAATGAAGGGGGGGTGGGATGAAGCAGAAAGCAAGAAAGAAACAGCAAAGAATGTGTAAGACAGCAGCTTTAGAGATAGTATTTGTGAAGCAGAAAGAGTTTAGAGGCACAAAAAACGAAAACCAGTCAAAGACAGACAAAGTAAAAAAGCCCAAAATGTGTGAAGCAAATACAAGGATATGCTGGTACACACTAGAAAGTAAAGAGTATGTAAGGAAATGAGAAACAATAAAGCATGCAGAAAGACAGTATTAGGAATGCAACAAGAAAATCCTTGGGTAATGGAGCCTGTTGTTGGCAATATAAATTTAAATGCAGCGCATAGCAGCTGGCTGCTCTTATCTGATAAGACTGTCATTCTGAGCATGGTTGGTGAGCAGAAACTGCAAAGTGAAGCAGAATATATATTTGAAATATTGGGGTCTTATATATTTTATTTTATCACATGTTTTCCCTTCATCTTAATTTTAAGAGACTTGTTCTTTTTCTGCTGACTTAGTGCCAGTGAAAGGTGCTGCACAGAGAGCCCTAGGGATTGAATACTTTTGTTTCCTCATAAATAAACATAGCAAGTGTAGTAGAAAATCAGCTTTCCTCATCTTGCTTTCCACTCACCTTCCTCCAGACTAATCTGAAAGAGTTTCCATCTTCCCTGGAACAAGGTCTCTGCAGACCAGACAGAGTTTGACAAGCAGCTCAACATGAGCTGGCACTGTGTGCTTGCAGTACAGAAAGCCAACCATATCCTGGGCTGCATCCAAAGCAGCATGGTCAGCAGGGCCAGGAAAGTGGTTTCACCCCTTTACTCTGTTCTTGTGAGACAATGCCTAGAATACTGCATACAGTTCTGTGCCCCCAGCGTAGGATGGATGTAGAACTATTGGAGCAAGTGCAGAGGAGGGCTACGAAGTTTTTAAAAGCACTGAAGCCCCTCCTCGATGAAGACAGGCCGAGACAGTTGAGTCTGTTCAGACTGGAGAGGAAAGGGTTGCACTGAGATCTCACAGGAGCTTTCCAGTATCTGAAGGGGGTCTATGGAGAAGCTAGAGAAGGACTCTTCCTCAGGATCTGTAGTGACACAACAAGAGGAATGGCTTCAAGTTGAAAGGCAATAGATTTAGACTGGATGTTAGGAAAAACTTTATTATGAGTGAGATGAGTTACTGGAATAGGTGTCCCAGAGAAATTGTGGATGCCCCATCTCAGGTGGCATCCAAAACCAGGTTTGCTGGTGGTTTGAGCAACCCAGTCTCGTGAAAGGTGTCCCTGAAGGGAGGCTAGAACTAGATGATGTTTAAGGTACCTTCCAGCCCAAACCATTCTATGTTTCAATCAAACAGCATACCCATGGAATCATAAATTTTTTTAGATTGGAAAAGGTCTTTAAGATCACTGAGTTGAACCACTAAACCATGTCTCTAAGTGACACATCTGCATGTCTTTTAAATGCCGTCAGGGATTGTGTCTTAACCACTTCCCTGGGCAACATGTTCCAGTGCTTGATAAATGTTTTAGTGAAGAGATATTTCTTATATTCAATCTAAACCTGTTCTAGCACAACTTGAGGCCATTTGCTTTTGATACTGCTTGATACCTGAGAGATGAGATCAGCTCCCACCCACCTACAACCTCCTTTTAGGCAGCTGTAGAGAATGATAAAGTTCTCCCTGAGCCTCCTTTTGTCCAGGTGAAACGACCCCATTTCTCTCAGGCACTCCTCATAAGACTTGTGCTTCTGACCCTTCACCAGCTCTGTTGCCTTTTGGAAAGGGCAAAAGCCTTCAGTCTCATCAGCATGACTGAAATATCATAATGTATTTGTACTGTTGCTATTTATAAAGTAATAGATCAGGGACACTTTTTTATTACCTTTCTGTTTGCATTCCTGGTGCTGTTTCCCAGTGTACTCATTTGTACTAGTCAAGGGTTTTTTGCAGACAGGAAATTTTGAAACCTACTCCATTATATATGAACTTCCTACTGGTGACAGGTGAGCCTCTGAGCTGCGGTTAAGCCATTGGAGAAGAAGAATGTGAAATGTCAGGAAAGGAGATAAAGTGTGTTTCAGGGGCTTTTGTTCTACAGGCACTCAGGGCAGCATATGGGGCACTGGGGACAAAGTGACTTCAGCCGTACACAGACACACACTGCCTCTGCCTTCTGCTGGCTGTCAGTCTTGGGGTGGTGAATAACCAATGACTGAGCTAGAGATAGGCTGTACAAGATGTCTCTTATCCACAATCTCCCTTCCTGTGCCATGGCAACAGACTTTCCCATAAACTGTTCTTACGTGCACACACAGTTTCCAGATACCTCGTAAACAACTGATTAGCAGAAGTCAGTACTTATAATTATCTTACAGAGGAGAAAGAGAAGTTAATTGAAACTTATCCAAGTTTACATGCATAGCAAGACATGATGAAGTAATCCAGGAGTAAATGTTAATGTTAAAGCCAGATTTCTTCCCTGGAGACACAAGCACCACATCTCTCCTTTCAAAGTAATTGCATAAACACTGTCCATAACACTAGATTTGTGTTAAAAAATTGTACAGTGATATGCTTTACAAGTGGAAACATCACTGTGCAAAGAGAAGCTATGAGAGTTGGGTTTTCCGTGAGGAACTTAGTGAATTCTCTTGGGCAAAATATTTGAGGCAGATTGTGCATCTTCTTACTCACCTCTTAAAACTAGGTAGAAGTTTTCTCTTTTTTAAAGTGCATTAAGATTCTGGTGTGAAAGAACCAGTATTGCTACCAAAAGTCCTCCATTCTTTTCCCCATCCATTTATAGCTGTTTGGAAAGATCTAACTGTGTCATCAGATGCAACAAAGTTAAAATTTTGAAAAGCTGCTCTTCTCATGGTAGAAGGAATGGGGATATTAAGTCCTCCAGGAAACAGTAAATTATCTTCCTGCATGTGAATCAAAAAGGGAGAAGTGCTAGAAAGAGAAATTTAATAGACAGATCTAGTTCCATCCAAAGTGAAAAGCAAGAATGTACAGTAGAAAGTTTACCAGGCTGCTGAAAGTGCCCAGAGACTGGGGGGGGGGGGGAGGCATGTGTTGTGTCATGCAATGGTTTTCATGTTTCCTTCTCAGAACTCTGCTAATTTGTTACTGAATCATGAGCCAACCACAGAGACAAGCCACTGGGGTTGTATTCCCTGTAATAGGGCACCTCTACCACCCAATGCCCAAGGTAACATCCTTAGGAATACTGGGGCATTCAGCAAAAGAGATTGTTTGTTTTGTTGTTTTTTTTTTAAATGTGGACTTCAAATTTGCCTTGCTTATATTTCAAAGGATTTCCAGATCTGTGCATATCACTTTGTGTGCCAAATTACTTTTATGAGAAAAAAATCAGGAAAAGATCTTTAGTTTTGGATTCCTTGGATTTCCTACCAGTGCCTATTTGCATGTAGGTTATACATGAAAGAAAAACTGCAGTCTGCACTCCAAATAAAGAATACTTTCTATAGAATATTGGACAGACTTTGTCTCTTGGGCTGAATGGTCAATTAAAAAAAAAAATGTAAAGAATTTAAAAAAAAAAAGCAACAACCCCAGATAAAGAAGAGAATCCCAGTTCTAATTCTCCTGTTCTTCCTTAGATGTGGAAGGAAATAAGAATGCATAAAGGCTTTTATGAGAATTAAAGTAAGCTAAAGAGTTACCTGAGGATTTTCTGTTATAGCTGAGAGCCAAGGGGAATTTGGATTCAGACCACGAGAAGAGGCCTTCAGTTTTATTTGCAGAAAACAGTAGGGTCTGTTGATGGACATTTATGTTTCATGCCATGGGCAAGATCTCTGAGACATACCTTTGCAGCTTCTGTGTGTGTGTCACAATGAGTAAGAAACAGAATAACTGGTAACTTCTCTACTGTGATGATAAAGCAAAATGTAAGATTGCTGTTAAGAGCAAGATAAATAAATGAACTGGATGACTAAAAATAGCAGAGGGGCCCAGCTTAGCTGACTCATGAGCTTGCAGATGAAATCTGATGGAGACTGGCACATAGCATTAAAATAGGATAAATGTTGACAGGTGCTAAATGAACAATCAAAATGAATGGACCTTCAAATGGTCTGTGGGAGAGAAAAAACAAGCCAGCCCAAGACGTTTATAATTAGTGCTCAAGCTATTTACAATTAGTGGTGTTGAAAATGCTGTTCCTCATCTCCTGTGTATCTGTCATAGGAAATCACCGTCCTGCACAGACTGCACTGGAAAGCTCAAGGAAACTGCCCAGAGAGGCCTGTTATTGATGTAACACACCTAAGTGTGTCTGTTTACCAAACAGATGCACTTGGCTTTTCTAAATGGCCTCTTTCCCTTCAGTTTGTTTTTGTATGCTTACAAGTAACTGCCTGCACATTTAAATTTTGTGCATTACCAAAACCCATCCAGGTAGCTAAGCACTGTTTTGTGCCAACAAATCAGTCAGCTAAAGCCTGTGCTTTCCAGTCAGTGAAGGTAGAATGATACAAGTATAACTGTTTTCACAGGTAAAATCACACTAGTCAACAAAATCTGCCTATGATTATTAAGGTTATAATGTGCCATTCACAAGTTCTGGATAGAGCTATATATTTTTTTCTAATATGTTGGAAGCTTTACCCACTGGCAAGTTTCAGCCCATGTGACAAAAGTTATTTGTAAGACTGTTCAGGTTTCACGAGACCACTTTAAGAAAGGCATTAGAGGAAGCATTCAAAATATCTGCTTCTAGTGTTTCTGAATTGTATGTTTTGGTTTGGAAATCATGTTTTTGTATGTATTTTTCTAAAGTACAATATTTAATGAATGAGTAAATCAAGCATGCCTATTGGATTTATGATACAGGACTGAATTTATCTAGTTACTACAATCAGCACTTAGCAACTAAAAATTGAACAGTAAGCTTCAAGACAGATACAAATGAGACTGGCCTTGGCATTGCAGGTAGGAATCATTCTAGAGTAAAAATTTCCATCTTCTGCAGCACAAGAATTTTAGGCTAATTGCCAAGAGAAATTTTAGGCCTATGTTTATTTGCTCTGTTCTCTGTGTGTGCATGAAGGCTTTTCAGTCCCAGCTTCAAGTGGCATGATGCCAGATCAGACAAGGTCTAGAGATTAGTCATAAGGAAGTAGCAGCACCTGTGCCCTTTGGAGGGAAACTAGAAGAAAGTTCGGCTTCCACAGGATGTGTGTCCCTAACTGACCCAGTCCTGGTATTACAGTATGACTGTGGAACCAGTTCGCTGCTTGTTAGACAGCAAAGAACCTGCACAGCTCAGACCATCTTAACAGCAGAGTGGACTGACTGTTGTCTAAAAAGGCTGATTCAGAACAGGAGGTGGACACAACAACGCATAATTTCCTTCACAGAAGCCTAACAAAGCTAAGCAAGTGTCTCTCTTCTGCCTTCATGAAATTTACCATATTTTGTGTTCTTGAAAAGTGAGAGTAGTAAATAATTCTGAGGCTTCTGCACTTCAGATTTTATCTGAAGTGATGAAAATGTCCCAAATGTATTGTGGGGAAGTGCCAGACAGGCAGATGCTTGGAAGTACACAGAATGTGTTCACTAAGTTTTATTTTCTGACAAAATGAGTCTCAAAATCTTGACTAATTTTGTACATTTCTTAAAACCAAATAGCTTATAATAGTAACTTCATTTCAGTGAAGTGCTAGTAATACTGAAGAGTGATCTGATAGACCTACACCTGGTTTCCTCTTTACTTAAGAGCTCTTGCTACATTTCTTAGGAACTAGGATGTAAGTGCATTGTAGATATAAGTGCTCTAGGGTCGCTAAGGCTACTAGACAACACACACTGCCCAGCCATCAAGGATATCTTTGGCAGAGAAGCTAAAAAACATAAAATGTTTCTCCTGGATCAATACCACTCTGAAAAATGGAAATCCTTATGTACATAGATATTTCTCAGAACTTTTTCTTCTGAGAAGAAAGTAACTCTATCCCAGCTGAAACCAGGACAGTGAGCACATACACTTAGTGCTCAAAATGCCCTTTCCATATATACTGCAAAAAAGTGACTCTAGGAAGGAATTTGTACCATGTTTTCAAGAGCTCACCTAGAAGCTTTTGCTAGTAGTTTGACTATATCAAACCAAAGCAAAATTTTTGACTGATGCTGAAATTTGTCTGATAAGATTTGGGGTTACTATTGTCTTTTAGGTGTAATATGTTAAAACTTCATAATAATGTCCAAGGGTATTTTTTGGCCTAAGTAACCTGAAATGTGAAGAGGTGACTAATTGCAGAGATTAAGTGTGTTGGAACATTAACATATGGATTTGTTCTTTTAGGATGTATGGAAAGTGCTTGTTTTAATGAAATAAATTAAATACTTTAGTAAACTAGGAGAGTTGAAAGCTACATTGATAATTTGGGCTTTTGATAGATACACTTCTTCCATCTTGGGAGTGGTAAGGAATTGGGTAATGTTAGTATTTAAAAAAAGAAATATCATGGCTAGTGTCAGGAAAATATCAGGAAAGCATTATGAAAAATGAAGAAATGCTTTCCAAGAATGCACACATAGAAACACAGGTTTTGCCCATGAAAGACTGAATGAGACCAATATCTTCCTGTGGGAGAAAGCCCTGCCTAAGAAAATATTTGGTTACTTCCTTAGGGTCTGTTGATTGGATTAAGTCAGCCTTCACAAAATGAGCCTTCTTGGAAATTATCTTTTATACATTATCCTTACCTCTGTTCTGGATCCAGTTACAACCAATTGTTTTAAAGACTGCAACCTTAACAAAATATGTTCTTACGTTTAGAACCATCCTATGAGGCAATTTTTTTTTGACACATCCACCCTTTTAGACTAACTCTTCCTAAATACTGGTAAGCTAAAACTGCATCCCTGGCTAGAACAGGTAGAACAGCACAGAACAGGTAGGAGGGACTCCCACCTGACTGAAAATATGAAAACAAGAGAAAAGCACTCAAAAGAGTCAAACCACATAAATAAACCTCATGGTGGTAAGAAGGGGTGAAAAAATATTTTTAGTTGCAGCCTTGCTATGGCTGCAATATTCAAGAAAAACTGTTGGACAAAAGGCAATAAATTTGTTACACTTTACCCATTTCCCTTTTCTGTTACTGTGGAAGCAATATCAGTCACATTAATATGGGTGGAGCTTAGTACAGACAGCCATAAGTACCTGAAGAAATGTATTCTTGTAAATGTTCCCCCTTTATGATGTGTAGAACATAAGGTGGCTGGAGAAAGCAAGCAGTTCACATGCCAGGGCTGTACATTTTTTTCAATGAAATCAGCTCCTTTAAAGCCCTAGCCAAAACTTCCATTGCATTGTCTGTATGCACCTGATGAAGATCAGCTTTACCCCTAAAGAATGCAGGAGCCTAGGCAAGCAAAACCACAACTCTTCAGCAAAAGCAGTGTTGGTTATCTTGAATTTGAGCCTGTAAGTTGCTGGATGCAATTGAAGAATTTCACATGCGCTTGCAAAGCCAGCAGTGGCCTAACACCAAGCCTGTTTTTCCATGGATGTACTACCGAAGACACATCCAGATGCAGAGATTTACTTTCCTATGAGCATTCCAATTCCTGGTGAGTGAAGCATAAACTACTTCATGCACCAGGGGGAACACAAAACCTACCTTTACATACAGTTTTTTGGAAATGTAAGGGATTAAGGAGTAAACTTTGTCCTGACATATTCCCACCCTCTTTTATGCTTTGTTGATTAAACTACTTATGAAAGCATGTGTGAAAATTCACCCATCACTGCAGTCCTTCAAGCTCTGCATTGAGGGTAGATTTCTGAGTCACAGAAGTTCACTTAAAACTGAGATAAGAGAAGATAAAGAACAAGAAAAAGGGCAGCTTTCAGGGAAATAAAACAATTCCTCCACAGCACCTACAAAACTGAAGAGAGGTATCTTAGTTTACCCATACAGTTCCTGGAACCTGGATCCCAGGGTGCTTGTAAACTATTGAATCAGAGCTACCCATCCACCTCTGCTTTTTAATTTTTTTCTTGCTCTCTCTTTTTCCCAGCCTTTGTGCTGCATATTATTTGTCTGACAGTTACCTTGCGCTTGGCGCTGTGGTAGGCAAAGGTTATTGGAATTTAAATGCAAAGTTCAATGAATATAGAATTAAAAAATGCCTTGGAGACATTGCTGAAATGAGATGCCAAATCCCAGAATTTGTATCTTTATGAGGAAAATTTGAATACAAAACACCAAGGTTTATGGCTCTTGCACATATTAATTCATACCAATCCATGTTCTAAGAGGACTAAAGGGGCTATTTTTCATCTTGCGTTGAGACAGGAACTCTTCCAGATTTACTGTCTTGCTGTGGGAAATATGCTTTATCAGTCTGATAGATATCTTAAAATGTAAATCAAATGGTGAGCTTATCACAATACTGCCATTAGAAGCTTATAAAAATCTTGGTGTTGCAGTTAACAAGAGATTTTGTGAACAAGGTGAGCATACTGGTCAGCATAAACAGACTTTAAACTTGACACTTTATTTTCTGTCTTACAAGAAAATTACCAGAAATTAAATCAAAACAGTTTTTATTGTACATCCATCTCCTTAGCAACTAGCAATTACCATAACTCTGTGGGATGGTCTAGATTTTAAAGGGTATTATTATAATTGTGGAGGCTCAAGAATTGCAGTATTACCTGGAATCATCCCTGGAAGTGCTCAAGTCTAGGCTAGATGGGGCTCTGAGCAGCCTGGTCTAGTGAAAGTTGTCCCTTGGCAGGTGGGCTGGAATCAGATGATCTTTAAGGTCCCTTCCAACCCAAACCATTTTATGATTCTATTAGTCTATGAATTTTTACCTCATCTTTGGCCCAAGTGCTTTGTATGTCTGGAGAGAGAAAGGAAAATCATTTGCCCTATGGAAGTCCCGGATTTTCTCCTTAAGGATTCCTGTCCATTTTGGTGCTCTACCCTTTAGGAAGTCCTTTGGGTTTATAGCCTCTTTGTTGCATTGTGAACTGCTCACTTCAGGATTATATTGTAGAGAAACCCAGGGCTCAGAAGCTTGAAATAAAAATGCTAGCAAGTGATCACAAAGGCAAGAAATTTCCTCTGTAAACAAAAAATATTTACATTAGTATTTTCAGGCAGTAGTTGGGATGACAGTGGCTGTTGCCAATTTGCCCTCTTGCTGACAAAAGCACGTGGTGCACTCTGTGACTTTCATGCACACGTGCAAGCACACACAGGCAGATGATGTGCTTTTGAGCCATCCACAGATGGTTTCCCCATCAGGGTTTGCTTTGCCATTTAGGCCTCCTGTTTCACATCCTCCTCTTGGTGCTTTAGTCCCTATTTTATTTAATTAACTTCTGTTCCTCCTCCCATTTTTACTTTTTTACCCCGTGCATGCTCTTTATTCTGATGCTTAGAGTCAACCGTCTCCCCAAAGCACTGTGATATTTACCAGCATCCGGAAAAAATGTGGTTAGAGAATTGAGACACTTAAAGGAGACACTGGTGTCGTAAGTGTGCATTCACATTTTTGAATAGATATTCAGAGGGTGGGAATGTAGATGAGAGAGAAGCTATGAAAGGGCTTATTACTAATTAACTGTATCTATTTCTCCCCCTTTTAAACTGCTTTTTGTTTATCTTTTCAGCTGGTAGGGCAATAAACTAAATTAAAGCTGCATAATACATTTATAATTAAGATTGAAAAAGCCAATTGCCTGTTACTAAACTACCAATTGATAATATTGTAAGGGATATTTATAGCTCTTTGGTATGTATGCCACAGATTTGCATCAATAACACACTTGCTTATCTCCAAACATTTTATTCAGTAGCCCTTTATTTACTATTGAAGGTAAGATTACTCTTCTCAAGCCATCCTTCCTAGAAGTATCTCGCTTTCATCTTGTTTGTAAAGCTCAGAAAACACAGATGCTTCAGTCGTTTCCTCTACTATGAAATAGTAATACCAGTATATAATTACCATCATCACACCATGCAGAAAACCTTGCTGTAAAGAACACACTCTACATAGTTCAGCACTCATAGCATCTTGCATTTCTACAGCTCCTTCTTTCTGACTCATCTTGCATTTCCTAGAGGGGAGATACTAAACCACCTTACCCAGAGCATAAATCAGGAACTTTGGGGCAGACCCCCAAACATAGGCTCTTAGTTTTCGTTTCTTTCACAAGAAGGTAAAGCACGACCTGCTTAAAGACTTCTTTTAATATTGCTGAAGTGATAGTTTTTTGTTTTGTGTTTGTAGTGTCTTACAGGTAATAACTCAAAACATGTGCCAAAAAACTGCTACATGTATAAGCGCCTGCATGACTAAGGGATAAGGCACATGCCAAACAGTGCTGCAAGTTTATGTAGTGACTGAAGGTCAAAAAAAAGGCAAAATGGGGATGTTCAAAATGAGAGCCTGAATTGTGTCTGTAGCTGGTGCCACAGGGGAGAGTCTTGGAGACTGGAGCACACCATCCTAACAAAAGACCCTGGAAGAGTCCTTACAAAAATGTAGCTCTTTGTCTACCTGCCCCTTTCCTCAGAAGTAGAATGAGGCCTAGAAATAAATTCTCTACCCATTCTTCAGCCCTGCTGGATAGCAGGGTTGGGGAAAGGGAGAAACAGAAAGTAAGCAAGTCTCCCTATGTCCTGCATGTGTGGGAAGAATGTCAGTAAACCTGTGTAAGTAAATATTCTCAAACCTAAAGCAGGGCTTCAATTTCTCCCAGACGCTACTGTCTCTCCAAGCCAGCCCAGTCATGAGTTTTGTTTACCCTTCAAAGACACATCCTTACATTTTATGCTGGAAAAGTGTGTGAGAGATTGGAAAAAAGGGAGATAATATTGCAAAGAGGAATTTACAGGGTGCAAGGGAGGGCCATGAAGACAGGCAAGAACTTCACTATTGCTACAACTGTAGGGGCTTCAGGGTGAGAGCATGTAGTTGCCAAAAAGCTTGCCAGGGGCCTAAGTCACCAAAGTCTTTCCCTGGATCCCTTCTCTTGGGGCTAGATGCTGTCACTCTTTCCATGGGTTGACTGAGTAGGGTGAAACCAGGTAGCAATTACACGAGTGATTCCTGCTTCTGGATGCTGTCTATCATTAATTTTATTATAAGTGGGCAAGTGACTCACCCCAGAACTGGCCAGATAACTACATTATTAACCACATTACTGAAGGGGAGAAATGCAGTTATTTTTATCCATAAAGTCATCTGCTTCAACCCTAAAACTAATTGCACATTATTATGCAGCAGAAAGCAATTATTATAGATACTAGATCTAGTCTATTCCCATTACGGCGGCCGCGAGTTCCAAATGAAATCTTCCATGATTTTAATATCCTTGCATCTGGTAGATGGACTGGAGTTTGGGCAGGTTTTGGAAGGGTTGGGAAGGAAGTGTTGGGGAAGGAAGGTTGGGAAAGGTTTGGGAAGGTTTTGGGAAGGGTTGGGAAGGTTTGGGAAGGTTAGGGAAGGTAGGGAGGTTAGGGAAGTTAGGGAAGGGAAGGTGTTTTTTTTTGTAAGGTTTGGGAAGTTTGGGAAGCAAGGTTTGGGACTAGTTTGGGAAGGTTTGGGAAGTTTGGAGTTTGGAGGGAAGGTTTGGGAAGGTTTGGGAAGGGTTGGGTAAATTTTGGGGAAGGTTTGGGATGGAAAGGGAGGGTGGGAAGAGTGGGGAAGTTTGGGAGGAAGGTTTGAAGGGTTGGAAGGGAAGGGTTGGGAAGTTTGGGAGGGAAGGTTTGGGAAGGGAAGGTGGGAAGGGAAGTTTGGGAGGGACGGTTTGGGATGTTTTGGAAAGGGAAGGGAAGGGAAGGGAAGGGAAGGGAAGGGAAGGGAAGGGAAGGGAAGGGAAGGGAAGGGAAGGGAAGGGAAGGGAAGGGAAGGGAAGGGAAGGGAAGGGAAGGGAAGGGAAGGGAAGGGAAGAAGGAAATTTTATCATGTTTTTATAACACATAACTGTTCCATCCTAGAGGGATGATATCTTTATGTGTGCCTCCTGAGCAAAGGTATCACAAAGTCTCTCTGGAGGTAGATGTTAGGCAAAACATAAGAAGAAAGGTATCATAATTATTTTCTCATAATTGCTGATGTTCCTTTTCACTCTTTTAATTTCTTTCAGGTCCTGTTGCGTGATTTACAATGGAAAAATTGCTCTGCGGCATCCTGGTGTTTGGAATGGCTGTCACAGTCAACGCTTGTCCCAAATATTGTGTCTGTCAGAACCTGTCTGAGTCACTGGGGACTTTGTGTCCCTCCAAGGGTCTCCTTTTTGTACCGCTGGACATAGATCGAAGAACTGTTGAACTCCGTCTTGGGGGCAACTTTATCATCAATATCAGCCGACAAGATTTTGCCAATATGTCTGGACTTGTTGACCTTACATTGTCCAGAAACACCATTAGTTACATACAGCCCTACTCTTTCACCGACTTGGAGAGCCTTCGGTCTTTACATCTGGACAGCAACAGGTTGCCTGAGATTGAAGAGGATACTCTAAGAGGCTTAATTAACCTTCAGCATTTGATTTTAAACAACAACCAGCTAAGCAGCATTTCTGATGAAGCCTTTGAGGATTTTTTACTGACATTGGAAGACTTAGATCTTTCCTACAATAACCTCCGAAGCATTCCCTGGGAATCTATAAGAAAGATGATAAACTTGCACCAGCTCAGTTTAGATCACAACCTAATAGATTATATAACAGAGGGGACATTTGCAGATCTTCAGAAATTGGCCAGGTTGGATCTAACATCCAACAGACTTCAGAAGCTCCCCCCTGACCCTATATTTGCCAGATCACAAGTAATTCCATTGGTTGTTACCCCGTTTTCACCACCTCTGTCCCTCAGCTTTGGGGGAAATCCACTGCATTGCAACTGTGAGCTACTGTGGTTAAGGAGGCTTGACAGAGATGATGATATGGAAACTTGTGCTTCTCCTCCAAGTCTAAAGGGAAGGTATTTCTGGTACGTACGGGAAGAGGAATTTGTTTGTGAGCCTCCTCTTATCACACAGCATACTCACAAGCTGCTGGTTTTAGAAGGGCAAACTGCCACATTGAAGTGCAAAGCCATTGGGGACCCCACGCCCATCATTCACTGGGTGGCTCCTGATGACCGTCTCATCGGAAACTCCTCCAGGACAGCTGTCTACGACAATGGCACCTTAGATATACACATCACCACCTCCAAGGACTATGGAACTTTCACATGCATAGCAGCCAATGCTGCAGGAGAGTCCACTGCAACCATTGAACTCTCAATTGTTCAGCTTCCCCATCTCAGCAACGGCACAGGCAAAGCAGCTCCACCAAAATCCAGGCTCTCAGACATCACCAGCTCCACCAAGTCCAATCGTGGCGAAACAAAAGGCCCACCAGAAAGGGCTGTCCTGGTGTCAGATGTGACCACTACCTCAGCTTTGGTCAAGTGGACAGTCAGCAAGTCGGCCCCTCGGGTAAAAATGTATCAGCTGCAGTACAACTGCTCGGATGATGAAGTCCTGATCTACAGGTAAATGCATTTTTGTTTGGTCCTCTGATGATGGCAGGGGATGGAAATCAACATAAGAAGTCTTTTGGTCTTTGGCTTTTTACTGATTTGACTCTGAACTTAGATGGCACTGTGACCAGTAACATTAATGGTATCTGATAAATTTGCATTCTCTCTGTCAGTTTGCCTCTTGGTCTGTTCATTGCTTTTCTGTCCAGATCACACATTGCAAATATCTGTGGCACTCATTTTCCAACAGATGTTTTCAGTAAAATTTTCAATTTGGGAAAAAATAATACTGTAGTTAGTAGCCTCCTTAGTAGGCTTAACAAAGAAAGGAAAATTTGAAGACTAGAAGTCAGAAATTTCCCTTTCCACCTCCTGTAGGTGGGATTGAAACAGACTACTTAGAGAGGAAGCAACGTGGGAGGAAGTTTTTGCTGTCTACCCATAACACAGGCTCTAATTATTCTGTGATTCAAGATTTGGGGTTGCTAACAAGACATTTTTCACCTATATGAAAGAGCTTGTTTCTTATTTCACTAACATCTGTTTTACACAACTGTAATGGCTGAAAACTTCATCGTATTTAAATTTTATACCATATTAAATGAAAGAAGAGGTAGATATCATTTCAAAAGCAAACCCTGAATGTTCCTTATGATCCTCCAGTTCTACAACTCCTCTGACTTTTAATGATGTAAAACAGGAATCGCTCTTGCAGTGAAGCAGCAATAAAATTTAGGGACTAAAAATGTGTAGGAGCAGTACAGGAAATTTTTCCTTGTGCATTGGAATAATGATTGACATATTCATGATAGTGATGAATTCTAGAAACCACCTTGTCCTTCCTTTTTATTGCAAAGATTTCATTGAACTGAGCTGTATCTTTGGTTGTATATGATCTACCAGCAGAAGTCTGAAACTCATGGAGAACCAAACATATCAACTCTTATAGCGTTATAAGCATCTTGAAGCAGTGGAGAAAAATTGGATCTGGTAGAGATGTAATAGGATTTGGGGTTTGAAACTAATTTGAGAATAAACTGTGGCCAAAATATAGTCAAAGCCATTGATTTTCAGGGTAGGTTTGGTGTTATTAACTGATGGTTGCTCTGCTCTTCTGCTGCCTGCAGGGAGAGCCGAGGCACTCATCAAGTCATGGTACTCAGAACAAGCCTTGTTATTTTCTTCTTTACCACGGGGTTGTTTTCTTTAGCATGAGGAATTCAAAAGGAGAGGTAGTAATGGTTCATGTGACATTTTTCCCTCACCCTTCTCCTGCAATGAAATCTAATTTTAAAGATTCTCCAGAACAGAATATTTAGTTGACATGGACAAAATTTTGTGCCAACAATACCTTTATCTGAGGCAGTTGTAGAACAGAAAAGACAAAGTGATCAACTTAGCTACTCCAAATTCACTCACTCATGGCCAAAAGCAGGAATATTGACCAGCTAGTCCAAAAAACATTTTTTGAAAGATATTTATTCAAATACTGAATTAATATGAGGAAATTCAGTTCTGTCCACCTCCATTCCTCAAGTATGAAAATAACTTGAAATAAATCAATTAGAAAACAAAAATTATTTATTTTGCTCTGGCTAATGTACAGTGCTAACTTTGAGAGTTGCAACTATGTGGAATTAAGCAGAATAGAAGGATAGATAAAGTTAAGTAATGACCTAGTATTAGGAATAGAATGGAAGAAAACATGTTAGTGCCATTTTTTTCCCCCAAGGCAATGCTTTTGGCAAAAACTCAGCAGTAATTAAGATGGTAAGCACAGCATGAGGCTGAAGAACACTCTGAAAGATGTATAAATCATATGTTCATTGTAAAGTGAATTTGGCCCTGTGAGCAGGAATATCCCTGCAACCAGAAAGAGAAGTTTGCAGAGGTTGTCAGATGTTGGAAGTGGTTGGATGTGTCAATTTTCTAGGGAGAAAGATGGCCAGGGTAAAAAAACCAAACCATGCAAATGCACTGATATGCAGCCTAGGAGCTGGATAGGTGAAAATTGGGTGCCATGGGCAGAAATGAAGGAAAAGTTGCTGTCAATATTTTAGGCAACCCCTAAATTTTTGTCATGCCCCCACATCTACCTCCAAGTGAAGTTTTGACCCCTTGCTGTTTTATTTGGTTGTGGCTCAGTTTTTCAGAATCTTAGTGAGGACAGTGCTATTTCAAAAGATCTCCCATCAGGCCTTTTTTGAAGATTCACTGATGATCCATAGCTCTTTTCATTCACAGCTCTCAAAAGCACTTCACCAAAGAAAACAATTTTTTTTTTCTCTACATTTTGCACAAGGGAAAAATGAAGCATACAAAGATGAAGTGATTGTCCAGTGTTTGAGAGTTAATCAATGGTACTCATAATATCAAAACCAGTTCTTACAACTTCCAGTCAGGGAACCACTCAGTCCCTTAGAGTTAATTAACTAAAGCTGTTTTGCTTTAATTGGTCAGATGCATATCACTGCAATGAGTGTGTGGAAAAACCTAAGGGAAAAGGACTTCTACAGTGCTCTGCTGTATAAAATGCTGTGTATGTGCTAAATGGGATGTGATACTGCTTAGCTGCTAAAATGATGGGCACTTAATATACACTAAGACAGTCGGTATTCCAAGACTGAGACACATCAGCTATGCTCAGCTTTTAGGAATCCTGCTTCACTAGCAAGAAATGTATGCACACAAAAGACAGAAATCTGCTGCTTTCTCTGCTAAGAATTTTTCATGGACATTGTAGTCATTGTGAAAGAGTAAAAGCAGAAGTTGTCTCCTCCCCATTGATATCAACACCTCTTCTGATCTTTACCCAGGACACCAGCCCCATTTCCCCTTCCATGCCAGCTGTGATTTTCCACTGGCAGGGTGGTGCAAAAGGGGACTACAGTAGGGTGGGTGCAATGGCTCAATAAAATTTCCAGCTTTGGAAGATTCTGGCAAATGTTGTCTGCTGGGCCTCCCATTTGCACTGAACTGAAATGGCACCAGAACTTGGAGTTTAGCTTTGGATATATCAATGTCATTATAATGGAGATTAGCAGGAGCAGCACTGCTTGCTTTCCCAGCTGACCTTCCCTCATATTTGCTATCTCAGGGCCTTTGCTCAAGGTCATAGCAGGTTTTTATCTCTTTCAATGCATTCAGAATCCATGTTTCTGATCTAATCTAATGAGTAGGTCCTGGATCTGCACTCTGTGGGTTTTAATGCAGCAGTCTTTCCATTCTTTCATTTTTTTCTGTTATGCCAACACCAGTGCCAATATATGTATATTGTGTCCATCACTTTTAGCTGAGACTTGTTACAAATTGTAGAACTGAAAATCACTCTTTATTTGAAGGAAAAACATGCAGAAAGAGTAGCCAATGTCCAATAGAGAAAGAGATGGGAGACCAAGGTCTACCAAGGTCCTTGGACTCAGGGTTAAAGAAGAGAATGCTAGGACACCTCCTCTGTCATAAAAATCTTAGTTACTCCTCTCAGTCTGAATTCCAAAGTGGCTTAGATGTATAAAAGCCTCAGACTTAAGATAAGTGCAACTTATGCACTGGTAAGCTTAATTAATTTTGAATAAGGAATTCAAATGAAATACAAATATTTAGAAAATAATATCTTTGAGCCTTAGTTTCCCATCTGTAACCTGGGTGACAGCACCACCTTGCTTCACAGGGATAAACACATTAGAAAATATTATGGAACCAGGAGCCTATATAAATAAATAAGGATACTTGCTTTGAAGTCATTGTGTGGTCTGCAGCAACAGGGATAGTCATGACTGATTAAGATGGAGGATTACATAACTGCAAAACTTGAATTCAAGTAAAATTCAAGTAAGGCATCTGGGGAGAGAGATTGTGATTTTTTCATGCATAGAGCACCCTGCGTGATGGGGGACCAAGTCTCAGTTTTGGCCAGCAGGCATTGATGTAATATATACATTCACTACTTTTTCAAAAGTGGATAAATCTGCAAGTGTTTTGTAGAATTTCCCAGGTCATACTGAGCCTTCTGGCTGTGTTTTGAATTAAAGTAAAGATGCAGCCATTTAAAAATGTGCATCTGAAGTGCGACACTGCCATTAGATTTATGAGAGATTTAGGTCTGTTTTATTTTGTGGTATTTCATACTAAAAGTGATGAAAACAGCTGTACAAATTAAGAATTACTGTAGCGCTACAGTCTCCCTAACTTATAAATTCAGCACTGGGGGAAAAAAAAGTATTTTATATGTTTCTGAAAGCTTATTTTTTAAATATATATTTTATATAGCAGGCAGGCTAAGCATTAAGATATGAATAAATGGCTCCACATCTCATTTATTTAAACAATGCTGCCATGGATTTGATTACTTAAACAATATAATAATGATTTATGTTTACACAGCTCCTTTTATTGCAAGTGCTCTACAGGGTGGCTGAACAGAGATCCCCAATATCCTGTCACCTCTCAATTAAATATTGCCTGTAGTTTAGCAATCAGGTGATTGTTCAGGTCTTTTTCATGAGCAAAAAATAGCTTTGGCATTTGCACTTATGGATACTTTAACCTATGGAGGAAATAATTAACTGAGCTTGAATTTCCCTCAGCCTGGTTGTATAAATATATACCATGCACTCTTCTAGTCAAGTGCATGTAAATAAGAAAGTGTTTCATGACTGAGGTGCTGCAAACTTCAGGAATGTTTAATTCATCTAAGGATGTTCTCTCTCACACAAGTGCCACACTGAGCATCAGAGAAGATGTCATTGGCTAATGCTTCTTGCAAGGAAAGCCTATTGTTTAAGGTCTTCCATCTAAAGACTGAAAAGAGAGGAAGCCCTGTCCTGTTGCTGGTAGGGCAAATTGTCTCAACAGCCTGATTCTGTAGCAAAGTGTGTTTATGTCATTTTCTCTCTGAGGAAAGTTGGAAATACAGAGTATTGGTTAGCTTTGGAAAAGACAGAGGATCCATTTTTTCTGAAAGCCCCGAACATCAGTCCTTACATGTGATTTGGTGACTGGATTGAGACAAATAAAGACTTGCAGCTAAATGCCTGCCCCACTTCTACCCAATTTTCAGTTCCACACATCTCCAGCCTCGCTAGGCATTGACCTGCCTCCATGGTTCACACCTGGAGCAAAATTCCCTACTCAGATTCAGTATATGAGCTGAGCTATTCCAGTTGCATTGTATGCAGGTTACAGACCTTGACTTGGATAAAGCATTTGCATATTTAAACATTAAATAAAACAACTGTGAGGGAGGAGACCACATGAAGACGTTAATCAGCATGTATTAATCTTTTATATTTGACAGGTAGAGAGCGCCACTTTATAAAAATAAAGCATGAAGTCACAGTCTGAAGGGAAGGAAAATTTATATAATCAGTGCAGAGGGAAGTTTGGCGTGGACATTTGGTACTCCAGATCATTTGAGAGTGGTCTGCAGCAGGAGTGTGTATTGGCTTCTGGAGTACCCTCAACAAATGCAAGCTTGCTGAGAGGCATTAATCATAATGAAGCTGCTTTACAGACACCTGTATTCTGGGACTGTGGGGTTTTATTCGTGTCTGCTGAAAACGCTTTCATCTAGTCTTTTATTTTTATTTTCTTTCTTTTGCTGGGGGAAGTACAGGGACAGGGTTTTTTTGCTAGGATTTTTGTTTATGCCTAGGGTTTTTTCCCCACCCCCCCACACTCCCTTGCAGTATGAGAAACCTTTAAAGAATAAAAAAGAAAATGTAGCAAAAAAAAATAAAAAAATTACATGTATTACCAGGAAAATGAAGTGGAAAATAGAAATATAAAATATGAAATAAATATATTAAAAATTAATATGTGCAAGAAAAGTAGATATACATCTCAGTAATGTCCCTGAAGTCTTCCTAGATTATTATGACAAACTATTATACACTTGGTGATTGTACAGAAACGATGAGGAATCCATTGGTTAGAGTTCAAGTCCAGTCCATTTCAGGATGAACAGAGCCTGACCATGTGGATGCTGCCCAGATCACTTTCTTGTTTGATTGCTGACACAGAAAGGCAAAATACTAAATGGGCCCTTATCCCTAGAGGAGGTATGCCCCTGATATGAGTGTGTGAGATGTGTGTGAGGGCTCATGAGAAAATGCTTGCACTGCTGCTGACTGTGCTGCAATGGCCCAGCAGAGCAGGGCGGGGCAGGACAGCACCTGCTGCCAGCTTGGAGGCATTCCCATTTCCTTCAAAGTTTAACTCCTGCCAAATGACATTTATTGAGGCCTGTGGAGAAGTTGTATGTGACAGCTGTACCCCCAAGTTCAACCGAAGGAGCTGTATATGAAGGCAAAGCACCTGATTCTTGTCCTGCATCTAGAGGTGCTGCACAAGGAGGAAAGGAAATCAGAATCACTTTAGACAACATAGGCATATGATGTGATTCTTAGGTCAGTCTGTGCATGGCCAGGAGTTGGACTTTGATGATCTTGTGGGTCCGTTCCAACTCAGAATATTCTGTAATTCTGTGATTTAGCATAAGACAGCAGTACCCTGTTTTATCTCTGCTACGAATTATTAATTCAGCTCAATAAGACTGAGCATTTTCACTCAAGGGGAATTCAGAATGAGCTGGATCTTGCCCATAACATCTGCCACATACCCTCTCTCAGATGCTCTGAACCTAAGTGCCAATATCTGTCGTCCTCCCCCTTTATTGCAATAAAAAATTATACATCTGATGCCAAAATGAACTATTGAAATTAGATTTTTATTTAGCTTCAGGTGAGTTAACAATTTGATCTCTAAATGATAATCTGTAACATATCCATTATTTGTATATGTAATGCACATTTAACCACCCAAGAGGCTCTACTTGATCTCTGTGTTTTCATTTCAGTGCCTGCAGCAAGTTCCCAATACTCCTTTTCTCTCTACCACTCATTCATTGAATTCTGTTTGGTGTCAGAGATCCACTTCAATATCTTCCTCATTTTGGGTCACATCTACTGATATCTGGGTCCTTTTAAGAGGAATAGAAAGGTATCAGCAACCACAGAGTGTGACAATTACTCCTAGTCTTTCTAAATCTGTAGCTGAGAACTTCCTCCCTCCCCTCACTTTACCCTTCATTTCAACTGGATCACCACCAATTCAGACTACTAAGAAATCTCCTTCAAGTGTGTTGAACCAATAGTGAAAGTAATGGCTGAAAAATACCTGCTTGAAGAAGAGGGGGGTTTATTTTTCTATCCACAGGTGTTTTGCAATACAGTTACAAAACCCAAAAAAGTACTTAAAAGCATATTGCACTCTAAAACACTATATTGCTAACATTTGCTTTGCCAGTTTGAGATCATTCTGCTTCACTGAGCTCCCACTAGCTCACATGCAGGTTCCAGGCTGTAGGCAGGTGAAAGAGGGCTCCTTGACAGCTCCTACCTCCCTAGCTTGCTGACACTCCACCCCACACAGCTCCCATCCGAAGTCATTGGAAAGCCTTTTCAAAGTTGATGTGGTTTTAGATTCTTGGTAGGAGGGTCTTGGAAGAGGGCACCTGCTCCTCCTGCAGTAGGTTCCTATTTCTCCTTGTTTTTCCAGTGCTGAACAGTTGAGCTCTCACTATGAATATTGCTTTGAGGGTTGTGCAGGCAATTATATTCATTTGGTTATGTAGGAATATTTTATCTATCAAATACATGAGACAGGCCAAAGAGGATATCAGGGAAAGAATAAGTCAAAATAACAAACACAGCCAGAACATAGTGTCTTATTTCATTGGCATAGCTGCAGACTTACCTACCTAATTGCTTGTTCTGAATTTCCTATTATAACTTTTCTCTTTCACACCAGGCTTTCTGCTTGTAGGATCAGGCTATTTTCAGAAGAATATATACTTTTTTTGTACAGTGATGGAACTGATTAACCCTAACACATAATAGCAATGATACAGCTTGTTTTCCTTGAGAAATTACTTAAAAATATAGTATCAGAAAAGACACAGCACTGAAAAAAAAATAATAAAGAGAAGAATACACTGGACTAAATAAATTATATTATAATGTCTTGATTAACTTTAGCCCTTACAAATCTGGTTATTTTTGGAGTTGTCTATAAAAGGCAGGTTTTCTGAGCAGAACATTTGCACTCGGAGTGAGGAAAAAGTCTCTCTTCAGATCATACATAGACTGCAAGCTGAATGCAACACTTGCTTCTCATTTAAACCTATTTTTGGACTTCAGTTGGGATGTTGATGGTGAGTAGTCTTTGTGTCAGTGTTTCGATTCAGGAAAGATGAAAGAAGAGGATTCAGACAAGCTAAGGAACTTAAAATTTGAGGCAGAAATCAGGTCCATGCTCCATGTAATTTTTTGAGTGTGTACTTGTAAGTTTTCAATGAAGGCTTGTACTACAAGGAAGTCATTTATCTTCTCTTTGTTCTTAAAAGGGCACAGGAGAAATGCAGCTCAAATTTTCAGTAGTAAAGAACAAAAATATGAGGTAATGGATGTCTTTGAAAACAAGATATGGGTTATTTCATTGTCATACCATCCTTTCCTCCAAATGTGTCTTGTTTTGCAGTCTAACTTGAGTACAGTACCAACATGTACCCTGTCATTCATAACAATCTGTAACAGGGCCAAGCAAAATGGCAATGGCAATCCAGCCGTAGCTGGGGATAGCAGACTAGTACTTTTATCTAAAGAATCCTTGAAACTCTAATGCCATTGAGAATTGTATATGTCTCAAAAGAAATGTTCTGATTTTCATAGCAGAGAAAAGCAGTCTAGCCAGCAGGCTGATCTTCCTAATTGCTACAGCCCTACTGTCCTCTCAGAGTCACAGCATGATCATATTAGGTCCTGGAATATTTGTCAAGAGTCCAATAAAGTGACTTTGTCCAGAAAGGAAACAGGCTTTAGCCTTGGGCAGAGAGCACTTTAGAGTGGAAACAAAATACCTGTGTGCCACAACAGCAGAGATGGATGCCCTTGTGCTGGGCAAGAGAGAGAGATGTTAGTCTGGCATGCTTGGATGAGAAAGATTCCATCTACCACATGGCTACAGCCATGCTTAGGGTGGCTGAAAAATCCCTGGAGACAGCAAGGTAAGGCTATGCCCTAAGCCTCTTTTGTTCAGCTGCTCCTGGTTTACAGATTAGTTTATTTGCAGAGATGAGCAGTTTGAGACAGCCAGCACTAGGTGTGAATTCATGCTGTATTTGCCCATCTGTCATCCTTCCCCTTCCTCTTTTATCACTTGGAATTTGTCTAAGCATTGTAATATATTTATTGTCTCATAATTTATTTCATTTTGACTAGAAAACAAATGAAAGTGATATTTGCCCAACCCAATACTTTTTTTTTTTTCCAAATTATTTGTTTATTTAATTGGCTTAGATTGTGGAATTGGCTCTTATGTAGACATCCCAAGCCATGCTCTGAATTTTTCTCAGAGTGGGGATTGCACAGGCAGTAGCTGCCCAATAGACATATGGGCAGCTGACAGCATCAAGACACCCCACCAGCAGCTCTGTCGTCTGGCAGATTGCCTCAGAGAGTCAGGCTTGATGAATCAGTCCTTCTGCTGGCACTGGCAGGGTGGGGGACGCCTCTGCTCCAGCAGGCTGCTGCAGAATGAGAGGGAGGCACAGCCCCCATGCTCCTTGAACCACAGGCTTGGGACGGCTGGCAGTGTCCAAGTGAACTTGAATCTGGCTAATTTGGGTGTGCAGAGGCAGAGTTTCAGCTGGGTTGCTCTGGAGCGAGGATGTGTATCTAGATTGATGCCTGCTCTTCTCTCTGCTGCAGCGTGGAGTTTCCAGCCTGGAAATGCTGTAAGGAGGAATTTAACAGAGCTGCCAAGGTTGGGCAGTGGAAGAGGGGAAGAGAAAAGAAATTGGCTTGGAACTGTTTTGCCTCTCTGCCTCTTCCCTTCTAGCCCTGAAAAGGGGCCAAATGTTCTTGTAAGCTGGGCAGGCAACAAAGCCAAGAGGACCCCTGCTTCTCTCCTCCAGCCCTGGGTCCTTGCAGCCTCCTCTGTTTGCTGTTTCAGTCAGTGGTGTGGTAGCCCCTGAGAAGGCAGAAGAAGGAATAGCCACCAGGAGTTACCTTCAGAACCTGGCTCCTCCAGCCCAGGCATCATGAAGCCCAGGCTGGCTGCTGTCACAGGCTGCTGTCTGAAGAGAGGGGCAGGGACAACTCTGTTGTCTTCTGGGTGGTGTCAGACAAACCTCCTGAATTCTCAGTGGCACTAGAAATGCTGGAATCTTTTTGCTAGAAAAAAAAAGTGCAGAAGTATGTCTGTCTTTTGTATGATTTGCTTAGGGGCATGACCCCCATTGAGCACACAAGGCTATATGTATGGCTAGTAGTTTAAATTGTTTTGGTTTCTTTTTCCTCTGGGGACACTAGCAACTTCTATGAGGTGAAGAACTCTTTGCAAGGGGAAAGATGAAATGAACACTGGGAGCAGGATTCCCACTTGTGAAGAGTATTAAAAAAAGCCTGAGGGACTGCAGGAGTCCCATTTCAGGGCATAGTGCTGCACCTTTGTACAACAACAGATTGGTGTGGGGTGAAGACCTTGTGCTGCACAAACTCTGCCTAGTGAAAGCATATGAGGTTTTAGCTGTTTGTTTTTTCAGGAGGTAAGGTTTTTTTCTCACTAAAACATAATATTGTTTTTTGGTTCACCTTGCCTCTTTTTTCCCTATTTGGGCTCTTTTATGGTAGATAATTTTATTGGCTGTGGTTTAATTAACCAATTATGCCAGCGCTGGAGTATTTTTCAGACTAAATCCTTTAATTCTTTGTTCTCAAACAGCTTCCATTCTGATGCAGCTCCTGACAGTTTGCTGGTCCCTGTACCTCCCCCTTTAAGGGCTGGGTTAACGTACTTGCTTCACACCCATTATTTAGTGAACCCATGGAGGTCTACATTAGGTTAAAACATGTTTTCTACCTTCCTTATGTGACTTCAGTCCAGAAACTTTCAGTGGTTTTAAGGTAGCAAAGAGAGTCCAACAAAAGCCATAGAAACTTATAGGAGTCCTTCCTACTTAAAGTCCCTGAGGACATGATCTGCATTTTCCTGGCTCCTTCCATTTTCCTCTCCTCTGCTTAACCCCAGGTAAACTTGCTGTGACAGGGAGGCATATACTTAAAGGTGCTGCAGATTGTTTTTCAAATCAGGTCATATTTACTAGTTCCCAAACAAAAGATGTTGTCTTGGAGAAATTTTGAAGCTAGTACATCAGTGTAGCCAAAGCAAATCTTAATATGGCCCATAATGGGACAGAACAACAATGTAATTGACTGTTCTTGACATCAAACAAGAAGCAGATTTAAAAACTGATTTTAAAAACCCGGATCAATGGTAATTGGTCTTACAGTCATTGCAGCAATGTGCAACATCTGTCTAGCACACCCTCCAAACACCTGCCTCTGCATGGCTATGAAGAAACAAACCATGTATCAACTCAGTTTTATTTTCCAGCCCTGTTTAAAATGGAACAAACACTGGAATATCTCTCCCATGGGAAATTCCAATATTGCAACATCTGTTTCTGTAGACTGAAAATTCTCTATAACAGTTGTTTTGTTTGCTTTAGGAAAAAACAAAAAAACCCAAAAAAACCCCATATCATGTCATATGGAAATGTGGAAGTGTTGCTATCAATCTCTTCGTGGATGTTACAGCTTTTGGAATGACAGTCCCATTTCCACCATAAATCATGCCCTTTGAGGAGTTACTATCCTCCTGGATGTAAGGCTCCCTAAATTCATCACATTCACTTTGCTCTCTGACAGTAGAAATAGATACCACACTTGTCCCATCCCAACTGCACCCTCCCTGCAACAGGTGAAACAAAAAGCACTTAGGTGAAATGAAAAGGCTCTCTTATATATTCTCAGATGTTTTGCCCAATTTTGAGTGTGTGATGTTTTGCGTTTTTGTTGGCACTGACAGCACAGCTCAGCAGGTGACACACATTGCTGTTTATCTGCAGTGCTGTCTCTTACACCTTGTTTTAATGACAGTTCAAAAAGGCAGAGAACTTCACAACATTTAGCTAAAGGCAGGGGAATGAAGATGGAAGATAACATCTAAAAAGGGTGACATGAACACATAGAAAGGTACATGAAGACAGAGGGATCACTTTGGGGAAAAAAGATCTTCTTTATCTTTACTTCCCCTTTCCATTCCTAAATAATGGAAAGGGGGAGTAACTTTGCTTAATGTATTCTTTCTTTTCATGTTGTTCCTCTCTGGATTTTTCTACAAAGCAAGAGCTTAGTAGTGTTAAATCACAACAGACCTCTTGTCAGGACTGGATCCTCTTTTCCCACTTCTGATTTAATTTATGGCCAGACTGAAATTTCTTTGCTTTTATTTTCTATTCAGAATTATCAAGCTTGTGGGTCTGTGAGACTTTTTGCTAACTAGTGTACTATGAGATTTATGACTGTTGATTTTTCTGTCATAGATTATTTCTTTAAATGTTTCTGCTAGATAAATAATTTGAGCCTGGGTTTTATGATTTGACTGCCTGTTTATTCTTCTGCTGTTTCTTCTCACCCCACTCTTTTTAGATACCTCTTTTGATAACCAATATTTTACTGAGCAGAGATAGATAAATATATAGTTAGAAAACAGTTTCATGAGCCAATATAGGATGCTCCTTATACATGTGTCTATCACAAACATAATGGTAACTACAATTGAGATAATCACAAGTGGAACAACCTTCTGTGAGGGCTCAGAGATTAGAAATTCAATGCTGCTTCCAAGGATGGGTTAAAACACATAGTTCCCTAAAAATCTCCACCATTTCATTCTGTACTCCACCACTGAGGTAAAATGAGGTGCTTTCTTTTGCTGTAGAGCAGGCCAAGAATGGAAGCAGAACAGACTTTTCTGTGGGTTTCAGTCTATTTTTTCATCCTCAGAAACTATGGAAATTTAACTGGTGTTCAATCAGATCCAGATAAGCACCAAAACTTTGCAGAGACTGACTATTCAATGAAATATTCAAGCTTTTTTTAATTAGGGCATTGTTAATTCTAAAGATCTATAGGTAAAACGATGCAGAAATTTATAGATCTATTTCCCACAAAATGAAAAGTGAAATTATGGAAGATGTAAGAAAAATATGTAAGAAATAATATTCTATTCTATTAATATTTTAAACATTTTCACTGAAAAACAAGCTTCCTAAATTCTGTTTTTGAAAATGGGTATCTGAACAAGCTAACTTTTTTTCTTGAACTTATGAATACTCTTATTAAAAACAAAAGATGCAAACAAAACTTCTTCGTGGTGTTTTTGGTTTTGGTTTTTTTTTTGGTTTTTGGGGGTTTTTTTGGTTTTTTTGTGAGTACACTGCAGCTTCTGAGAACTACAAGATGCTTTTCTGTTACGAATCCAGAAAAGCTCTGTTAAACTTCACAGCCAAAAATTACAGTGTGTGGCAGAGAGTTAGCATTTTGGCAATCTCACACGCCTTCTGTTTTGTTTACAAAAAGGTTGAGTGCAGTTGTCAGCCTACACAAACAGACTGCCTGGCTCCCCTGGAGAGGTTTCTGTACCCCCAAGTTCCAGTATTTAGTGCAGACAATGGCTGCAGAGGAAGCTCAAGGAGGGTTGCCTTTCCTCTTCCCACCAGCTCCCATGCCCAGTTGGAGTGGGGTGAGCCACTCTCATTTTCTGGGGGCCACATCTCAGGTGGACCCAAAAGCTGGACTCACCAGGGCTGGCCCCTCACCTTGCCAGGCTAGGGGCAAGACTTTTTCTCTACATAGTGATTCAGAACTCTGAGCAGCCAGGAAGGCTGAGCTTTTGAGGCTGAGCCATTTTCTAGACAATCCACTAGCCTATACATAGTCCATCTCTTCCGATGCATGAATTTTTTTTCAACAGAGTTACCAGAAATAAAAGTTTTGGTGGCTAAAATCGGCAGCTATATCTCCAAGGGACTGATACACTACTCCCACAGGCAGCCCTTTTGGAAGCTGGTTCGTGATGCTATTATGCTGCTGTTTTTGGGATGAGTCGTGTGCTTCAGAATGCACTTCTCAGCACAACTGCAATATATAATGCCTGCCACAGACACAGATAGAGTGGACAATAAATTATTGACTTTCTGACATTTTCTTTCTGCAAAGTGAACAGTGAACAGAGTTTAGAAGTCACAAAAATCAGCCTTAAACCAAATCTATGGTACCTCCTATCAGTGATCAAGTTTCCTCACTCTTGTGATACATGCACATGTTAATCTAAAAATGATAATCTGACTTGTGAAGAACCTCCTAGAGAGCTGGTGATTTTTGTTGGCTTGGAAGGATGCATGAGTTTATCTGTACCCAAGATGTTCCATCACTCTCAGATTCTCAGGTGTTGAGCAGCTATGACCCTGAGGGGAGTGCAATGCAACTATTAATCATTGGTAACAACGGGATATTCTCCGTGGGTATGGTGTGCCGTTATCAGTAGATCAGAGAACTGCTGCTGACCTTAAATGGAGAAAAGCAAAGGATAAAGGTCACCTTTGTTTCATCTACACAACAAAAGTTTTGAAAATGCCTTGTCATTAAAGCATTAAAGATCTGCTGCACAGCACCCTTGGGCTGAATGGTGCTGGCTTTCCTGACAGGTGTGATAGTAGAATCACTTTAGAACTGAGTAGTACTGAGAAACTAACATGATAAGCTGAAAAAGTGCTGGGTTTACATTTTTCTGTGTTCATGTGGTCCTGTGACCTTCAGAAAAAGCTGCTAAATCTTTGGGGATTTTTTTCTATGTCACTTTTAATAGTGACAATAACATACAGAAGTATTTCACAGTCGCAGACTTTTTCAAGGGGAAGTGACTAGATACAAAAAACCAACCTATCCTTGGACATTCTAGAACTGGTTTTAAATACCTTTCATGCATGAAACATCATGGTCTTCCTCTTTCCCTGTTGTCTTTGTATCCCCTTCAATTTCAAAAAAAAATATTTTATAAAGAGCCATAAACTATTTAGCCAGTCATCCTGGCCTAACAGACCATCCATCACCTGTGAGATTATTTTCTTATATTCCAAATCTCCACAAATCCTTGCCTCCTCCCCGCAATTACAGAAGTTCATATTATCCTTTGGATCTTCTAGAAGTAAATTTCAGATTTTTAATAATTCTCAACAGCTTTAAATAGAATATGTCTCCATCCTGCCTCAAAGTATGTTCTTTGTTTGTTGTTTTTTCTTCATATGTAGATGTGTAAGCCACTTTTTATCTTTCTCAGGCTGAAGTGAGGGCCTATACATTCAAAGTGGAAATGAGCTGTGACATTTTGATGTCATGGTATGAACCACAACATCAAAAGAGGTAGAGTCAACAACTTTTCATCCCCTAAGAAATCCTTAAGTCCCCATGTCCAGTAAACCACGGTGCTGTGGATCAGTGGAAGAACCCCTGGATAAAGACCCCAGCCTAAGCTGCACTCTGCTGAACAGAAAGTCAGATTAGATGATCATGACTACCCATACCACTCTTAACATTTGGGAACCACCCCTTAAAAAAGCAAGAATGTAAGAGCAGTCAAACTGCCAAGCAAGGTGTTCTGATGAAGTCAGCAGGTTCAGTAAAACTGAACATCTCTGTGTAAGCTAATCCTACAATTGTTTGCATCAAGGTTTCAATTGCCTTAACTTTAGTGAGTGAATACTCATTGCTTAACTGACAGTCACATCACAGCAGTCATATGGACCTTCTTAGGCTGTATCCAATACAAGGTACTACATGGACTCTTGTCTTCCTTGGGAGCTAAGCAGAGCCTTTATAACTGACTTGGCAGAGGCTGTCAAGATTTCAGTCAGTACTTGTCTCCAAGTACCTACCCTTCCTGAACATTACTGAAGGTAATGCTGGTGGAAACAACAGTTACTGACCATTTCAGAGACTGCTGGTTGTCTAGAAGTCTGGGAGGAAAGACCCTACCAAACCTTAAGCAGTATCCACAGGTGCAGAGAGCATATGGCATGATAGAAGTCTTTCTCTATCCTTCTTTATTCTCTGGGTAAGCTATTAATCTATGATCCATGAAGTGTCTCATATCCTTTTCCACTGAAATCTCGTGAATTGGTTTTATCTCAGCAAGATACACCTTTCAAAGAGCACCTGTACGTGAGTAAACGAAGAGGATATTATGACACTTTGCATTGGGCTGCATCTGAGATGGAAAAATATGAAAAATATACTCCTTTCTTGTTTCAGTGTAGGGATGTTCTTCAGCAGCCAGTCCCTTGGATTGTTGCATCCAAGCATATTTTGTGCACTGCAGGCACACCTCTCTGCCTTTCAGGCTGCCTTCCGTGCTGTGATTCATTGTGGAAGAGATGTGTCTTTTGGGGTGTATCGCTGTCTGGGATGGTCAGTGGACCCTGCAGCCATTTATCAGTGTCTCCTTCTTTGTTGCTTCTCCTTCTGTTTTTGATATGTCTGTGTGAAGGCCTCAAGCATTGCAAAGCCAGCAGGGCTGCAGGTGAGAGATTGCAAGAGCAGATTTCTCTTTAGAAATAATCACAGGCTCAGTACAGTGGCACAGATTAGGCCAGGTTTAGTGACCACAAGCTCAGCCTTAAAACGATTGCTGGTCATCACTGAAGGAATTATTAAGACAAAGTGTGCTTGTGGCTGGGTGAGCAGCCTCAGTACTAGACAGCTTACTAGGGCCCATGTGCACATACCCATGACACTACTCTGATTGAAACCAAGATGAAAATGCTGATGACTTTGCAATTTTTCTGCATTTTCTTTTATGGTCATATTGACCCATATACTTATAAATTCACCTTTATCTGTGTGTCATCCTACATCCATGGCAAAATTATCTTCCTCTTATCCTTAGAACTGAGTATTTCTGTCATCAAACTTGCAATTTCTTCTAAGGGGGTTGTGTTTTATTCAGTTTTCCTGGCTAGGTCTGCTTTTTTAATGAGTTTCTAGATTTTTGTGTGGGCAAGTAGAGCAGCCATTTCTCTACCAAGCTTTAAATCTATTTTAGCCTGAACCATTGGAGGAGCCACCTCCACCTGTATAGGATTGTCTTAGATGCAAAAATGAAGCCAGGTGTTCCTTCAACTCACGATAGCTGACTTTTGAGTTATAGAAAGCATTTCCATTAGAGACTATTCTAGTTAAACACTTTTCAATATTGGTTCTGAAATCCTCAAAGTATTTGCCTGACACTAGTGAACGTTCATAGAAAAATGACCCTTTGCTGTCATCACATGGGTCACTCTGAAGATGTCCACAACTTCTTGAGGGAGACAGACTTTGTAATCTGAGAAGATTGCTTTGAGATAAAATATTATGTTAACAATTTCTCTCTCAAACTGGGAGCAGTGTAGAAATTTGTATCTTCAAAAATCTGTCTCTTCACATGATTACAGGTGGCTCTCTTCAGAGACAGAAAAGTATTCCATAATGTCACACAGAAATTATGAACACAGGAAGGAGGAAAACTTCTGTATGTTTGCTTTTGAACCTTATAAAACTTGTACCTGAAAGTAGAGCATATCCAAGTTTGCTGAGCAATACATAAAAGGCCAGTTGCACTTGGAGTGGGCTTTCCTCTCTCGAGGAATCATGAGTGTGTTGGAAAGCAGTAGACAGAGAAATGCTGAACATGAGCAGTTTGAGCAAGAAAAAGAGAAGTGATCATCTCTTAAATTCTCCGTTGGGGACAGTGTGATAAGTGATGCATACAGATACACTCCTACAAGATAACCCTTTTTTTAGGCTCTACCATATGTTCAGGAGCAGCAGTCACATTTGTCTTCGTGCTGGAGGGAGGGTGAAGTGATTCATTCCATAGCAAGGTAAAAAAAAAATCCACATAGCAGTGGCATCAGAAATATGACTATGAAAGTTTTGGGACACTTTAGAAAATAAAGAGGACAGTATTTGTCAACAAAGGCAGGGTACACACAAGGAAAAACGTCCTGAGTGAAATCTGTGGCAGGCTACCATATATTTACACTATGGAGTGAGAAACTATGCAGGTGTTTATAGAAACTTGTCTGTTCATTCACCTTTTCTACGGCACTGCAAAATGTTGCCAGCATGGTCATTAAAGACCTACTAATTTTCTGAAACGATTATGAATTTTACTCATGACAGAATAAATTCTTTTCTCCTGCTGAAGTATTGAAACTAATTAAACATTCTTCAATATTCCATTGAAATTTAATCACTAAGAGTCAAAGTTTTATCTTCATTAGGTGCATAGCCACATGAATTCAGGAACAGGCTCCTTTTTGACTTGTAGCTCATAGTAAGGTTATTGTGGAAGAGAAAAACACATGCATTGTGAGGAATCATTTGGCTCTCTGTCTGGATTTTCTGTTATATGAGGAAAGTTAATTTTAGTCTGCCTATAAGGTATATTAGATAGTAAATTCTAAGAGTATATTTCTAAGAGTATAATTCTAAGAGTAACAGCCAGTAGCTCATAGAAGTTTTCTGCAGCACCACTATGAATGCAGCCCTTTCCAACCACCAAGTAATGATTTTTGGCACCGTCACAAAGATTTTTGGCACTGTCACATTAGGGTAAATATCAATAGCATCAATAGTAGATATCAATAAAAGATTCATGCTTGAATGTGGGGGGATGGTAAAAATACACATCTGCAAAGACAGAGTGAACATGGCAGGGAAATGACTACACCCTAAATGTCAGGTTTGAAAACAATCTTAAAGTGAATCAAAAGCCCCTGGGGCACCTGAATGCAGGATTTTTTTACATCTCTCCAATCTCCTGAGAGAAGAAATAGGGATGAAACAAGGGTGTGTTCTGCTTGAGATGTCTTCAGCCACTGTGGAAACAAAAGCAGGCCCCAAGCAGATTTTCAAGACCAAAGACAGCTTTTATTAGACCACTCCTACTTTGTTTCTTTTGCTGCATATATGAGGGAAACGTGGGGGTTCCTTTGACAGGTAGTTGGGTACAAGCTACATCCTCCCACCTTGCACAGTCAGAGCTGCTGTTCAGCAGGTTTGCAGCTTCATTTCTTCTGTAAGTGACCATCCTTCCATCATCGGTGAGACAGAGAAATAAAGAAGGAAATTAGACTTCTAAAAAAATTTAAAACATCTACAAAGCTGGCTGACTTCCTCAGCAAGAAAGTAGGAAAGGCCATTTCATCAGTCAAGATGCTCATCTGGCTCTTATTGTCTCTTAGTGTCAAAGACAGACGCTGTGCCTTGCTGGAGTCCTGTCACAGACTGATGGTTCCTTCTGTCCTGACTCCACATGTCATGGGATTGGCACTGTCTGGGTGTAACCTAGGAAGGGGCCTGAAACATTTAGAGAGGTGAACTCAGAGCCCAGCAGTTGTGCATCAAGTGGTACAGGTGCATGCTTAGGACTCCCTCTAACCCAGCCCACAAGCCAAAATCAGCAGCTCTGCTAAAGAAGCACAACTTTGCAGAACTTCCTAAGGGAGTAAAATGTCCTTATTCTCATGTTCATACACTCTGAGCTGCACTCTGGTACTCCTAAGGTAACCATTTATTGACAAAAGAAGGGAAAATGCTTTCCCAAGTGCATCATAATTTATTCTTTAAACACTGCAAAACTAAGAAACACTCTCTGAGCCCATAGAGTGGTTACAGAGGATCATGCTTAAGTTTCTTTAAGTTTACATTGGGTATTAGAAAAGTTGAGTCAAATGCTGATTACTATACTGATGATACTCATAACAAATATACATATAGGAAAATAGAGTCCTATAACTAATATATCCTAGAATGCAGTGCTGGCTGTGTTCTCCAAAGAAGCCTGAAATCTTATATCTCTATGTAGTGATTTTTAAAAGTATTTAATGTGCTTCTTTTCTAGGGATGAGTCTGACTTTTGACTTCTTAGTCTTTTTGAAGTGATCACACTGAGGTTTTGATGCTGCTTGGTGTAATGAATCAATGTTCAGCTCAACCTTTTTGTTCCTAAAAATCCAGGAACATTTCACAAATTTCTACTACTGCTCTTTTTGACAGGATGAGGACAGCATCCACTTGTCTGATAGTAGAGGTGACTAATGATTCTATACCCTTCAAGCAGGCAAAAGTTGTGCATTTAGTACCATTGTGCATTTGATTTGCATATTATTCCACTCTCCTTTTCAGCTCTCAGGGTAATTTTAGCATGTTCTACTTATTTAAGCTATCTGAAGTTAGAGCAGGAAAGCTCAGTGAAGATTTTACACAGTGAAAATGTTGAGTTTTTCAGTCTTTGCCCTTGAAGCTTTCCAAAGCAGAGCAATCTGTCAGTCTCTTCCTTCATTACTCTTTGAAAGTTTTTCAAGCAAAGATAAAGAAAAATTCATTCTTTCATTTCCCTTTCAACAGTACAGAGCACTCTTACACATTATTCCACAGAACTGATAGTTTTTCAGTAAAATTATTCATGAGCTTCTTTTCATTGTCTATAATGACCTCATATGGATGCCTATAACAAGTAAAAGCTTTTGTTCTCCTGGTAAACAATGAAATATCCATGCCTGCAAAAACCTCCAGGAATGATGCCTGGCAATTAATCTTGGTAAAAGAATAATAAAACTCGTGAATCTGGATGTAGCTGTATCAACAGACTTGATGCCATACCTATCTTTTGTTGTATTTGGGGATTTTGTGCAAACAAATTAACTTCTTTGTCACCTGCTCACTGTCTGAGTCTATTTGATCTTAAAACCATATTCAGTAATTTAAGCTATAAGTGGATAAATCTCAGGAGCCAGTTAAAACTTTAATCAATTGGTAAAGTTGAAACGTAAGAAGAAATCTTGCTCTTTTCTTAATGTTACACCATCAAACCTAAAAAGAACAATTGGGGTTCTCTTAAATAAAAAGAAAATACCAAATTTGAGGAGTCCTATATTTATAAACTCATTTAATATACAGTTTTGTCAAAGAGTTGAATTTCTTTCCTTTTCTGGTACTTAAAAATCTTCTTCATACTTCTGTGAGTGAGAACTAATTTGAGGATGGCCAAATATATATTTGCAAAGTATATAACTGATACCTGAAAGAGAGAAAAATCTAATAATCCCTGCTAGCGTTTTCCTCTTTCCAATGAGTTCACTAATGGGATGCATAGCCTGGATTCTGGTCTGCTGATATTTACTAGGCTGCTAGTAGTCTGCTTTTAGACCCCTAATTGTGGAGAGTTTGCAAAATGTAAATAAATAGTAGACTACTTTTTACTAAATTTTGTTCATGTACCAGAAAGATAAAAACATATTTCTAGATAATAAAATCATGTTTCTATTTGAAGCAATAACAGACTTCTCATTTCTTTCTCCTGGGGTCATTATAAACTAAAACTTATTTTCTTGCTGGATTGGTTTTGCTTTCCTTTTCAATAATGGATTTGTCACTCTTCATGCAGTACACTTTCAGTCCAGGCTCATCTTTAAAAGAAGTAGGGTGTCTCTGGTTGGTGTGCAATGCTTTTGTCTAATTTTGGTATCACAAACTGAAAGGTGTAACTGTGTTCTGTCCTGTTGTAGAGCATTCCAAAATTCAACATCTCCACATCCTTATAGGCTATCTAGTTCTTCTAGCCTTCCTATTCCTTTGCTTTATGTGCAACACCCAGAAAATGACAAAACGTCAAATCTGTGTTTTATCTATGTTACCTTTTTCTTTTTTATTTCTGCTTTTTTTTTTTTTTTTTTCTCCCCTTAGGAGACAATATTTTCTGACCATTAGTGATTTTTGCACCCCTAGTTCTCATTATGCATATGAAAAAAAAAAAAAAAATTCCAATGTTACTGCAAAAGTCATCTTGAATCATTCTGGTTTTCTTTACCTTGTGCATGCTTCATGGAAAGTTTTGTTCCAAAAGATTTTCTCTCTCTTCTACCTCAGAATCTAGAAATTTGATGATCACTTTGCTTATATGTTTTTCAAAAAGTTTTCTCAGTTTATAAGAAGCAAACAATTCTCCTGTATCCGTTTTACATAGTAAAAGGTATTTCCAATATTTGCTAATTGGGTAGAGGGTTTGCCAGAGAGTTCTCTAAACACAGGTGAACTATGTCTGTGTCTTTGGTGAGTTGACAGATACTCCTTTAGTTCATTTTTCACAGACTGGTAAATGCAGTTCTCCCTTTCTCTCCCCTGGGAATTAAACTATTTTTTTTAACCTTCATGATAAGAGAGATGCTTGAGATTCTGGTAGATAACAATTCCTTATCTCTTGTGACTATCCACAACAAGTTCAATCACTGAGGCAGAGAAACACTTGAATGATATGTGTTTAAAATTTTTAATAATGCATAAATTGTGTCTTTAACTAATGCTGAGACACTCTTCAGTACAAACTGATATATCAGTGTATGCACAGTTTCTATGGGTAGTGATGAACATTTCATTTAATTTCACTTCATGATTCTTTCTTTTGGTTGGAATAATTAGAACAGTTTTGTCAGCTGTTAGCTGAATCCACACTTCTCTTACCAGTGCACAAAGATTTTTTTGACAGAAGAACTTGAAACAGCACGTTGGAGTTTGCTTTGGTCAGCCAATTACAAAAACACAACTTCAGGCAGTGCCTGGAGTTTTTGTCATTCCAGCACGACCTTCTGGACACAAAATTACCCTGTGTGGTAGGACACCAAGTTTCTATAGGACATGTGAGTTTCAACCTTGGATAAGAGTTGCAAGCATGGACAAAATTGCTAGTAAATTATTGAGGATCCTTCATCTCAGCTCACATGAGTTCTCACAGAAAAATGGGGTGGACATCTGTTAACCACTATAGGATCCCGTCATTATAATTTACATAGGTTTCACTGCCTGGAAATAAGTGGAAAACCACTTATAACTCTCAAGAAAGGACAGTGTATGGCTGAGTCTGACAGCTGTGTTCTGCCAGGAAAATAGCAGATTCCCTTTTCCAAATTAATTTCATTTGAGTTTTTAAATGTGCTCATTACTTCTAATGTTTCTCCTTTCTGGTAACCTCTGCTGGTGGAGGGATGACCTTTTCTGATGTAACTGTCCAACACTGCAAAGGAGAATTCAGAATTACCTGAGTCAGGGAGAATTACCATGACCCTTCAGCCAAGTGTAAGAGACATTTGTCTATAAAAACCTGGGAGAAGTGTGTCCCAGGTCCCAAATTCTGCTTAATGACTTGAACACCCCTTTCATGGAAAACATTTACCTCTCTCCATCTTTAGAAACAGGGTGGTTGTAATATGCTGCTGCCACTGTCAGTTGCTAACTTTACAAACTGTTAAGTAATCTGAAATATACTGGTTAGCTCTTTGAATCATTACTGTGAATTATGATAGCTTTCTAAGTCTACATTTACTTGTGGATACAGAGTGAATTCATTAGTGTGCCTCTGCATTGTTTCCATAAATACTTCAGCTTCACGTTTACTAACAGAAATATTGTGTGGGCTTTCAATTACTCTGCTAATGAGCTTAAATATGTTTTAGTTGGATTTGAATTAGTGTGAGGAATGTTTTTTCTGAGGCAGTTAGTATAATGAGGTGAAAGGTGTTCTGTGTGTAGCTGAATAGCTTGGGTGTAACTGGATTAATCTTTAGTGCTGAGAAGGCTTCCTAGAGTGTATCTGCTTTACCTCTAAAGATAAAATTGAACTCTCAGGACACTAAAAGTCTGCTGCTGTCATGACCACTTGAAAGAAATTATAGTACAGATCATGGAACCTGAAAGTCTAATTTTACGTTGTCATACCAACATGAACCAAAATAAGATTGTCCCAGTGGAGTAGCTTGCACCTGGACAGCTGAAGTGAGGCCTTCATTGATTCAAAGAATCAGATGTTTCTCATGATCTTCATCCAATGGGCCTCACCCATAGTGCCTGACTACAACTCCCTGTGCTTTGCAAGAATCTCGTTGAGAATTATAAAGAGAAGAGAGTTTTCCCTTAGAACAATGTCAATGGAGGGGAGCAGAATACCTTGTACCATGGTTCCCCTTTTTCAGCTTTGTGATGTCCCCTAGAAGCCTACACTTTCCTCTGTCACCTGATAAATTACTTCAAAGTATCCCCAGGAGACATTACTCAGCAGCCTATGAAAAAAATTTATATTGTCTAAGCCAATAGTTTAAAGTTTGGGATGTTCTGGTTTTCTTACTTTCCCTTATAGCACAAAGCACATATTTAGTGTCCGTATCTCTCTGGTTCACCATCTTCTGACAGGCATATCAATTGCTTTTGTCTCTACCTTCTCTACCTCACCTCCAAACCCAAAAGAGCAAAAGAACATAAGCAAATTAGGAAATAATAATAAAATGATATGTACTATGTGCTTTATTTGACAAGACAGATTCTCTGAAGGGCAGCTGGATGAATGAGTGATGAGAAGATAAGTTTCAGAAAAGCAAGGAGGGATTTGTGTTTAATAATAAATGTTCCACCTGAAGGCAAAATTATGATTGCATATCATAAAACCCCCCAAACTAATAAAATAAAAATGCAAGAAATTATTCACATTGGGTTGATTTAGTGTTTACTGAAAAAGTCTGGCTACCTCCTGGTATTATCTGACATTTCCTTATGTTGACATGACTGACAGAGAAATTATACCCTGTTGCTAATACTAACAAACATCTCTTTTCCCAGGACACCAGAAATAAAACTGTCATGTTTTTCATGATGCAGGTCACAATAGGTCTCTGTCTTTCCCAGATTCTAAATAAAAAATATCTTGAATCAGGTGCCAAAAGAGCAATCTCACGCAGAAATGTACTTGGTACTTTTTACCTGTGTTGTTTTGGTTTAGTTTTTGTTTTAATTCCTGAAGACTTAGGATGCTCTGAAGACACATATTCAAGGATTTCTTTTAAAATCTGAAGGGTTAATCTCCATTGTTAGCTTACTTAATTTTTAATAATGTTTTAGATTCTATTTTCATTACATCACTACAGAAACTGAGGCTTTCCAGGATAAAAATACAGAAAAAAATTACACCAGTATATCCCATGAAACTTTCAAGCAAATCACAAAAGTTGGCAGCCAAGAAGAATGCTAAGTGTGCAGCCCAAATTTGTCAATTGCATGCTCTTGCTCCCAGGCAATACATCATGTGTGACATTTTCACTTCAATTTAGATCCTTCTAGTCTTCCCCTGATCTTTTCTTGCCCTTTTCTCTAGATTTCTTAATCTCTGTCCACCACCTGAGCTCTTTCCACTCTTGATTCACTTGTCTACCTTTACAATTTTCTTGGCTTTGCTGTAAGATCTTCACATTTTTACATGATTTTTAGTCAATCTTTCTCCAGTATTCCCCCACTGATATGTTCCCTCTCCCCTTTCTCTACCATCCTATTTCTATCTTTCTGAGATTGAAGGTGGACACTCTACCTGAAATGTAGGACTTGCTCAGACCATTCTACAACACTCAATGGCAAATTACCTGGAATCTTTTCTCTTTTTTTTGCTCCAGAAAAACATATGAAAGTGGACTGAAGGGGAAAAAAAAAACCCAACAAATATCTTAAAATAGGGGACAAACTTATTAATGAAAAAAAGTATCATTTTTTGGCATGAGATTTTCCCTGAAAATGAAAATTGTTCAGATTCCAGTGTTTAACTTTTCTGGATTGATTTCTAGTTCTCAGGTTAATATTTTACACTTAAGTGAAAGCAACTTTATCTAAGAGGAAGTTTAGGAGTGTACATTGGGACTGATATTTTCACAGGCTTTATTATACAGAAAAAATAGCATGCTAACTAACTGAAATATAATTTTACAAAACAATTGCTATTTCACCCTTGCACCCCACTTTCTTTTCCCCTCATTACAAATCATAGTGCAGAATGACACCATCGGTTAGCAGTTGCTCTATAATTAGTGTATAGTCTACAACAGCTACAAAATTCACACCCAAGGAATTAAGCTTTTTTTTTAACCTTTTATTTTCTTTATCTTTCCCTGCAGCATTTAATAAACTAGCATGACTCTATTTTGAAGTTCTAGCATTTATTTCAGAAGAAGAAAGTGTATACAGGTAGTATATAGAACCAAATAATAAAACAAAATTGTGCATAGGTACTATTTAGTCTTGGGTAATATTTAAAAAAAAAAAAAAAAAAAAAGTACTATGAGAAAAACAACATAGTCTGGCATGGTACAATAAAACTGAGTCTTGGAAGTATCAAGTACCTTCCTCCTTGACAGGTCTCTGCAAGTTCTGTGATTAAAGCAGTTTTAGGCTAAAGCTAGATGGTATCATATCCCTCTTTTGATGGAGAAAAGGAAGAGAATTGCCTAGCCAATTAACCTAATCTGGGTTTTGTCTAATTTGTCCATTTTGCAAAACCACAGCATTAACCAGCAGTTCAGTTCTGCTAATCCCCAGTGCTACACAGAAGAAAAGAACCGTTTGTATATTACAGTGTAATCACAATATCTACTAATTTCCTCTGATACACTACAGGCCTCTTGAAAGAAGATTGCTGGCATTATCCCCATTTTATAAATGAGAACTCTTACAGTACAGCAAAATGATTTCTCAGGAACCGAGAGTTACTGATAAAGTGGAGCCTGATATCAGTGAAGCTGATAAAGGAAGAATAAAACTCAGTTATCCTAAATTCTCAGCACAGTTCACTCTCTGCAAGATTCAGTGCTCACTTACATCTGGGATTATGACAGAAGTCCGCAGCAAACCATTTTCCCCGGCATTTCTAACTAATTTATTTTCCAATTTTCTTAATACCACCACACATGAAAGTGAATAATTACGAAGTTGCTTGCTTTCAGTATGTTGTGCCCACAAGGACATAACAAGGACATTTTAGTGGTGATACTAAAGAAGATTGACTTCAGATAAGAATTCTTTCATTCCCTTTCTTTAAAAAGTGTCTCATGGACTCATTTTGCTGCTTTCACAAAATGAGACACAAATCTCCATGGATTGAAGGGAACTCATTCTTTGAAAAAGCCCTGCAAACCTTCACAGCTTCATAGCTCTTTGCCACACATTTACTCTCCTCTCTCATTAAGGAGCATCTGTCTACATTTTTTCTATTTCAGACACCTATGCCATGCCTCAATTCTGACCATAGGTCTCCTCCTCTTCCAGTAACTAAAGCTATTGTGACACAGGGTGAGAGAAGGGGGCTTTTTCTTGTAAATTAAGAAGGTCAGTCATATGACCCCTATCCTCATTTAATTTCTTATAAGGGCAAGATTTTCAGAGAGGTCAGAACCTTGTTAATATATGGATAGTTTTCCTTGGGATATTTTGACCTTCAGATAGGATTCAGAAGCTAGATTAAGAATCAGATAACAAAATCCTGGCAGGAATCTACATTTGCTTGTTCCTCCGACTCCAAAGAGAATAAACCAAATGAGAAAGGCAGAAATAACTGTGTCTTATGTGTCTGGGCAGTGAAATTTCCGTAAGATTTTCAAATTTTGTCTTTACCAAGTTGGAACTGAATTTACACTTTCTCCATTGACATATTTGTGTGTTTATTTGCTTTCCCAGTCCTCACTGCTCTAGGACTCCTTAAACTGGATAGATTAAAACCTTTCATAACCTATAATCTATAAGCAAGAGTTTTGTTAGTTAATCTCCTCCTGCACTTAGTCAACTGTCACTTTTCTTTTTCCCTGAAGAAAAGCTAGCATAAAATTTAGATCTGTATTCGTATTTTGTGAGAAGAAGCAACTCTGCAAGGACACCCTTCCCTGAAGAGTAGGTGTACCATATCAAGCTTGTTGCTTCAAGATACCGCAACAGTCCGCATGTTTGCTGTCTGAGGGCTAGCAAGGGAACACCAGGATCCTCTGAGTTCCAAAAGCCAGTTTAAAAAGCTAGTTTTGATCTCTCTACAACTTCCTGAAAGGTGTCTGTAGGCAGGTGGAGGTTGGTCTCATTCACCAGGCAGCAACTGACAGAACAAGAGGACACAGCCTCAAGCTGTGCCAAGGGAAATATAGGTAGGATATCAGGAAAAAGTTTTTCACAGAAAGAGTGATCAAGTACTGGAATGGTCTATCTGGGGAGGTGGTGGAATCACCATGTGTCTAAAAAAAGATTGGATGTTGCACTTGGTGCCATGGTCCAGTTGAGGTGTTAGGGCATGGGTCAGACTCAATGATCTTGAAGGTCTCTTCCCACATTGTGGTTCTGTGATTCTGTGATATCTGAAACCAACTTTCTGTGTTTAGGTGATGAGTGGACTGAACAAAGCCTTGTAAGAGCTCTGCCTAGACCCAATTTTATTGGCCCCTCTTAGGTTTAAAGCAGCTCTGTGCTGTTGAGTTAAGGGCATGGTGGTCCATGATTAATGGCACTGCACTATGGAGCAGCCATGAAGAGACACCCCCTCTTAGGCAGCAAAACAAATATTGAAATGGCATCTTGCAGCTACCTGTGTTGGGGACAATCAAAGAAAGAGTCATCAATATCCCAGAATGAAAATGTGTCTGCATTGATTTTTGATGTGGGGAGCCTTAAGAGATGTCATCCATCATATCTGACTGGCAGTATGTTTGGGGAGGGTAGACCAAAGCATGGAGCAATGCCAAAATACTCTTAAAATTTGGCAAGTTTAAGAGAACAAGATTGCCTTTCCTGTAAGATAGATAAGTCTGAAATTAATTACTGAACTCCTAGTACTGCTGAAATTGTTGCTTATTCCTATGCTTAGCTGTTCCTTAGCAGAATAATTTGAATATTTTCCAAGAGTAGTTAAAATATATTTACAGAAACATTCAAAATTCTCCATTTTAGATACATATGGAGAGTTGATTGATTTTTCCTTAATTGGGATTACAACTGTAATCTTTTAAAAACACATTATTAATACCAACATTATCAGAGATGTAGTTTCCAGGATTCATTGAATTTAGAAATGACTTCATTTCTTTTTAAGGCTAAGATGAGATTTTTATTATAGCACATTTCAACACAGTTAACCTGTCCAAACTTTAGGACTAGTTATGGCCTCACTTCAGTTCATTCAAAAATGGATTGGCTATACATTTCTTGCCACTATTCACTACCTGCCAGTCCTTGAAATATTCTAGGCGGTCATATTTCCTTGGAAGCTTGTGTGCAGTTGTGTTTGAAGAAAGTAAAATGCTTCAGTGTTTACTCAAATTGGTCATTAGTGTGTGAGGCTGTATTTCTATTTTTGTGTGTTTGTTTGCTCTTTATAAAGAGCCACATCCTTACCTCTGGCCAGACTGGAGGGTTTTGTAAGTGGTAAGAAAGTATAAATGCAAAGATGACCGGATACATGCAAAGCTATAAAAAGTGTAAACCCAGGTGTCTGCTGCATGCTCAGAGGCAGTGGTCTCTCTTGTCTCTGTGTTCCATCACCACAAAGCCAAAAGAAGCATTCTAACAGATGGTGTTATAGTCCTGTTTTTCCAGGAGTTATGACCCAAGTCAAAGACCCAGGGCTGACTACTCTTTCTGCTAACAGTGCAACTTGTTTCTAATGAGGTTTTACAGTGAAATAACTTCTGAATGACTTAACTGCTGCAGAATTTTTTTAAACTTTCACCTGGGAGTGGTGGTAAAAAGTGGAGTATAGCACTTCAGAAGGAGATAGGACAAAACTGCTGAAACTATTCAAGGGTTTAAAATCAAATGTTTGACAATCCTTGGTGTGTGCATATGTACTTGAACAATTCAAGGCACAGCTGCTGTGAGCAGAGGTGTTTTGTTCACAGAGCCACAGGGAGAGCAGAACAATTAGAAATAGCTTGAGACTAAGTATTACAACTTTTGGAAACCATTTTTGCAACAGTATCTGGAGTGCTCCATGTGGGCTTCTTTATGACCTCTCAGCTCATTCTGAATAACTCATCTTTATCTGTGTCAAACACCTCCATTAGAATGATAAATGTGCCTAGAATTTTAAATATGACATTGAGTAAACCTGCCAGATGATGTTTATATTCCAAGTGTCTCTCACTGATATTTCTTTTCCTTACAGACTCTTTTTTTTTTCCTGTGTTTGTTTGTTTTTTAAAAAGGAGCCACATCCTCGCCTGTGGCCAGACTGAAGGGTTGAGTAAGTGGCGTGAATGCATAAATGCAAAGATGATCAGGAAATCATCTTTGCAGTGCCTTGACGTTGCTGCTTCTCTGTGCAGGTCTGTTCCCTCCCACTGCACAGAGGATGCTCTGCAGTTTGTGCTAGCTGTGGCAATGATTTGAGGCTGAGGAAACCTGGCACTCCTGCAAGGAGTTTGCCTTGTTCCTGTGCCCAGGCCTTACCATCCCAAATAGTCACACCAGCTCACTGTGTGTTCCAAGTGCCTGTAGGACTCCCTTGCTGCTGGTGCAAAAGACCTGCAGATCTACGTCATAATGGGCTGTTTTAATTTCAGCTTTTTTTTCTCTCACCCAAGCCTGTAATGTGGCAGTAATGAGAAACATGCATGGGGCCACTCTTTTGGTGTTATTCTTGGCTATCCAGCAGGAACCAAATCTGGGATTCTCCACTGTATTCCACTAATGTGCTGTAATTTTCACTGGTTTGAAATGGGGGTAGACCATGTTCATTCTCATCTGCTAATTTTGAATGCTAGTGATGCTCTAATATTGCATGAGTTCAAATGCTTAAGTGTTGTGGCAGCAAAGAATAATGTCCATAAATGTCCCAACTTGGAGCACAGCTTCAACCTAGCTATTTGGTGTTTTGGAAATGGATTTATACATGAGTAGAATCTTCTATTTTAAAGAAACCCTCTTATTTCCATACCTATGTCTTCCTACATCTCCTCACACTTCCACAGTCCATACTGTCAATGCCAGTGTTTCTTTTTCACTCACATAGGGGAAGGTGCTTGCAGTGATGAATTTCTAGCAAAGATGAGGATGGTAGTTGCATTTTTAAGAGATATTTCCCACAGTGGGGAGTAGGAGGATGGGGAAAGTAAATGGGGGAGTAGAGAAAAAGATAGAAATGGTTGCCTGCCTTTCATTCTCAGTCAATGAGGAAACTAAGTGTAGACCCTTGCGTTCACAAGGTAAGTAACCTGCTGATGTTAGACAGTAAATGTTCAGGCACCTGTGAAAGGATGTGACAACTGTCACGTTGAGACTCAGCAAGCATAAGGGTCATTTGCATACTCAGAAAGAACTGCTCTTTGTGTGCTTTTATTCTGAATTATTTGTTCAGGTTTGAATATATTTCAGATTAGGACAGATGCAAGTGAGGAGAGAAAGTATACCCAGTTTATTTTGGTCTGCTTTTTCTTATTCTCTTTATTGCACATTTGAGAGCTGGCCCTCAAAACTTCAGTGTTACTGAATGCTGGGATGTTGGACCCTCAGGAGCTGGGAAGCTGGAATGCTTGTTTGAATTTTATGGCTCTGAATTTTATGGTTCCTCTCTGCCAATACTCTGAACAGCTAACATCACGTTGTTCTAATCTCGGTTCTCCTTTTCTTTTGTGTCAAGAGTAATCAATTTTTTTTTTCTTTTTCTTTTTCTTTTTTTTCAAGGATGATACCAGCTACAAACAAGGCCTTTGTTGTAACCAACCTTGTTTCTGGAACAGGCTATGACCTCTGTGTCCTGGCAATGTGGGATGACACGGCCACAACCCTTACTGCCACCAATATTGTGGGATGCGCCCAGTTCTTCACCAAAGAAGACTACCCTCAGTGCCAGTCGATGCACAGCCAGTTCCTGGGTGGGACCATGATTCTGATCATTGGAGGCATCATTGTGGCAACTCTGTTGGTATTCATTGTAATTCTCATGGTCCGTTATAAGGTCTGCAACAATTCCCAGGGGAAGATGTCTAATGTCAGCAACGTCTACTCACAGACGAATGGAGCACAACCAGTTCAGAATGGAGTCTTGCCCCAAGTCAATCCCAAGGTGGTGGTGAGAAATGAACTTATGGAGTTTAACTGTCAGTCTGCACGGAGCAGCATCTCCTCTTCCTCCAGCTCTGCAAACAGCCGTGACTGTGACAACTACAGCCTCCAAAGTGAACAGGGCACATTGTCCAGTAAATGGAGGCCTCCTTCCCGGTCAAAACACAATATTGACCGGCTAATGGGAGCTTTTGCCTCCCTGGAACTGAAATGTCAGAAAAAGGAGGAAATGACAGACTCCAGAACTTCCACGGTGGCCCACCACTCGGACAAAGAGCCACTGCTGGGCCAGACAGAGTCCAAATTCCGCAGCTTCCTCATGTTGCCTCTGGAGGGCAAAACTAAACGTAGCCATTCTTTTGACATGGGGGACTTTGCCACATCTCAGTGTTGCACCTACCCAAAAAAGATAACAAACATTTGGACAAAGAGGAGCCTCTCGGTGAACGGCATGCTTTTGCAGTATGATGACAATGACCTAACAGGGGCAAAAGGGACTTTTGGGAGCTCAGAGTGGGTAATGGAAAGCACGGTGTAAATATCAGTGTCTCCCCCCCTTCTCTTCTCCCCTCATGTGCTATAAAGTGTGGTTTGCTTCAGGGCCATGCAATTAGAAAGAGAGGGGAGGAAACATTTTCTGTTGTACTGGCCAAAATGATAGGCAAGCAAGTAAGTTACAGGAATAGTGAAAGAGAAAGGGTCATGAAATGTGAATAGGCACATATGGTACCATTCCTGTTCTGGCCCCAACTAAACCATGCGTGAATGTTTCAAGGAATTTGCTAGTTGTATTTATCATTGCTTTCCAAAAGTTACTCAGACTCTTGGGGAACCTTCACACAAGATTGAACAAGGAGGAAGAAAAGGAGTTTAACAACAGTTTTAATTTAATTTTAAAGGGTTTCTTTTCATTTTTTTTTTTCCACAGAAATACACTTCTGTGGATATGACTGTTGCTAGGATATATCTGGTTGTTATTTCAAGGGATTTTTCTCCAGGCAGGGCACCCACAGGGGCAGATCAGAGTGAATTGTTCAGCATAATCTCATGGTCTTAACTGTGACATCTGGGTGAACAATATTTGTTGCTAAATGGACTTTTGGTTGGTATTTAATTATTTCTGGGTTTTTTTGATTTGTTACTGCTTTTGGGTTTCTTTTTTTCCCACAACACAAGGTATGTTTCCATGCATATTTTGTTTTCAGCCTCATCAAATCCCCCAGATGAAAAGGAGGATATGTACAAAGGTCAAGTATCTGATGTACTGTATAACCCACTTCTAATACTATCCCTTTTTGTCCTAGGAAAAATTAAATCTAAGGACAAAAGAAAATAAAAATATCATCCTCTTTCTTCCACCTCCTTCATAACCTCTTCTTGTCAATGCTCAAGGCAGATTGCAGCAGATATTGATGTGTGTGGGGATGTTACTATCAAAGATGAGGAAAACAGTTATCAGGATACCCTAATAAAGACTAAAGAAAGGGGAAAAAAAGTAGCTCCTGGGAACTCTCCACATTATGAATAGCAGTGGCTTTTGGGAGTGGTCATGATCTCACTCCTCTAAAATGACAGACTTGCACCCACTGTGACAAAAGCACCTTGTCTGTACAGTCACCATGATATGTCTTGACTGTATCAGTAACACCAGGAAAATTAAGTTTTTTATATTTCTGGGGATTGGTTGTGTTCCATATTTGCCACAGAAGCTGAGTTAAATTTGGGTATCTCAAAGCAGGGGGTATGCCATATATCCTCTGCATTACATATAGCCCTTCCCCAGTCTGCTGCACTCCTACTGCCCTGTCTCTCATACTCAGGAAGATACTTATAACAGGAGCTCTTCAGGGTTTGCAAATGGATTCTCAAAGTGGTTTTTGATGAGCATTGCTGTGGTTGTAGAAATACACATGGCTCATCCAGCAGAATTTATTCCCCTTACCAATTTTACTGCAACTTCTACCATCCTGCTGGCTACTGCAACTGTCCTATCATTTGTTTATTTATTTGTTTGATCAGTTGTTGGGAACCATTCTGAAATTGTACATTATACTATGATTTTGTAAAAGAGGGGGAGAAAGTGTGCAAGGCACAGAGAAAATGACACATGAAAAAGCTCTATGTATATTTTTTTTAAAAGGTTCAGAGATATATTGTGACATGGCTGTGTACTTGATCTTGTATTCGTCATGTTTCCTACTTGGAGTTTTAGATAATGACATCCCTGTGATCAGAAAAAATTTTCCTTTATTTTCTTTCTTTTCTTTTCTTTTTTTCTTTTTTTTTTTTTTGCTACAAAATGTACAGTAAAAAAAATCCTTGGGGAAAAAAGAATACCTGCTTTTCATTTATTTGTTACTCCATGATCTGCTCTGAAACCTAAGTAATTATTTTTTAAAATTATCTTTAAAATTTAGACATTTGCTTTTTCTTTCCCACAAACTGTCTGTGACTTCAGGTTTTTAGGTATAAAGCAGGAATCAAAAAATATATGCCTTTTTGGAATGCATTAGAAAAGATCTTGTAAAAGGCATTTCACCTATTTTTCTCTTGTTACATTTATACAAGCCTGTATTACTAGAGTACTCTAAACCCTCATCTAAAATCTGCAGACAGAAGAGATAACATTTTTAGACTTAAGACCTGACTTTTGGTATGGTTTTGCTCAGATTGTTGCTCACCAACAGCATTAATAGATTCAAGAGAGATCCAGTCAAACTTTCTTTGGAACATTTTTCAAACTCTGTTTTTCTCACGCTTTCTGAGACAAATGACACCTCCAGTGCCAGAATCTACATAATCCAACTGTCCAGATGGCAGTTCATATGAACCATTAATGACATGTACATTTATGTTGCACTGAGAACTCTTAAAGATGTTCATGTAGTGAGTTAGTAATTCCTTTTCCTTGTTCCACTGTGGTGCAGTTGGACTTTTTTATTGTGTTGCTACTTTGCTCTAAACATGACATTTGGGTTGTTTTTAATTTAGACATTGAGTTCATCTTCAATATTAGTAGCATATACAGCCATGAATTTTCAAAGTATATCACACTGTTCACAAAGAACTGTTTCTCTCTTAAAGAGGAATACTGTTTCACATTCTCATATAAAGTTAAAGGACATAAGCCAACAGATGCAGTTTTAAAATAATGGATAGTTACCAAAGAACCAAGGTAATAAATTCCACACTCTAGCAGCTGCATTTATTACTGTTAATCATAATATTAATTCATTTAGCTTTAATGAATGAGGCTCAATCCACATCAGCTGATTTGCAAATACTGAGCAAAACTGAACAGGTGCCAAGCAACTACCTTTGGTGCTCACAGTACTTGGGAGGAAGAGGTTTCAGGGACTCAGAGGTGAGGCAGGGAGCATCATGTTGAGTCAGCAAGTGGCAGCCCTCAGAGAGAGTTGGAGCTACTTATGGGTTGTGATCATCCTTTAGGTGCCACCTGTCGCTGCCCTACTTCCACTACCAACAAAGCAGGCCTTTGGAACTATCCTGTGGCTTCCTCTTTACCCCTCTGCGACCTGCTGAAGGCAGCTCCATAGTTTGAGTTACATTCTGAATCCATGTTTTAATTGTTAAGGTGCAATTAAAGCTCCAGGGTCCTCCACACAAAATCTGACCAATCTCTACCTTGCCTCTATTTTCCTGTGTGCCCCTCACTCAGCACCTCTGGATTTGATTATTGTTCTGTAGAGCTGGTAAGGATTTGTGGTAGAGTTTCTTTCTTGCTTCACTTCTGAGCACAACTGCACAGCAGGGTTCCTGAAAAGATACCTAGATGCCCACTTACTTGGTGCCATAAATATTTTCACTCATCCCTGAAGAGCTGAACTAGCTGCAATGGTCTAGTCCTCTCATTTCAGAAGAGAGAAGGAGAGAACTCCTACACTGAGAAGTTTATATGGTGTCTCACAAGTTAATATGGGTAGCCTGATGTGCAGCTGCACCAACCATGTTTTAGGGACAAAGGTCAGGTAATGAAGATAGTAAGGAAAACAACAGAGATCAACAGGAGCCTTCAGAAAAGAGAAGTCTGAGAAATTAAGGGTGCCAGAAAATTTAAAGTGAAGTCCATAGGAATAATTAAAGGCATCTGCATATGCATATGTAACTCCTGTAAATTAATTTTTTGACGTGTTTTATAGTACTGGAACTATTTTTTTTCCTAAAAATATATGCTATCAGCTTAAAAGAAGAAGGTATGGTTCCACTGTTAAATTCCATACCGTTAGTCCTACTAAAAATCCAACCCAAATCCCCAAAATATGATCCTATCATCCTGGAGAATATTAAACAAGATGAAAAAATGGAAATTTCTAAAAGTAGTGATTATGTGGATTTCATTTGATGTCTACTAAGAGCCAAATGGTCGCATGAAAGGAAAATAAAAGTGTTTGTGTGTGTGTGTGTGTGTGTGTGTGAACATATGCATAGCAAAGCAGACCAGAGTATTTATTTACATTTTTATCCTTACACATTTCATGAATTGGAATATATTTCTGGTTTCAAATGTTCTTTCTGAGTTTGCCAGCTCTAGAAAACAGTAAACTTTCCCACTTTCCTTAGAAGAAGATAACCCATTTGATATGTCTCCAAACTACACACTATACTTGATTATAATTTGGATTAGTTCACTTGTAAAGCAATGCATAACAAAGAAATGAGAGAGAGGTGTCTCTGCCCAGCATGATGTGAGATTTAAAAGGTGGTAGATTTTTCTTTTCTTAACTTGTTTATATTCCAAATTATGGGACTGATCTCCCCCAGAAAGAGAAGAAAATAATATTCTAAATGCCTGCTTGTTTCATTTCTCACTCTTCACCCAGCAAAGGGTTGCAAAGACAGATGACCAAATACAGTCCTTGGAGGTTGCTGAATGAGTGCAATAAATGCAGCAACTTTAATACAGCAAATTTAAGCACACTTTAACCTGGAGGGCAATGAATAATTCCACCTGATAGCTAAGAAAACATTTTAGTCTTTGAACAGCTTGAATGTCACATCTGCTTGCAATGTTTTGCACCCATTAACCTGCAGGTAACCCACAGTACACCATATGGTGATCACAGCACACCCCTCTACCCCTTGCAACCTATTTCTCTGGAACCTTTTCTCAGTGACTCTCTGTGTTCAGTGTTTGTAATTGGGCAATTCTGGATGTGTAATAATATTCTAGATGTGGAATTATCAAGAAACATTGTGAATATCTTGCGTATTTCACCTTTAAATTCTCCTGAACATGATGATGGGATCGCTCTGAAAACATTAAATTAGGGTTGATTTTAGGCTGTGGGCAAGATGAAAATCAAATTAGAATGCCTTGAAACTCTTGATTTCAATATAGGAATTTTATGTTCTGCAGTATGTTTTCCTTGTCCTAATTAACTACTCCTTAATCCCCAAAGGTACAGCATTCCTTAGCATCAGCTGTCAAAAGGCCCTACTCTACGAAACAGTGCCAGATGCTTATTCCCAGTATTACACTTTCAACAGATGGCAAATGTCAGGGATATAAATACACATCCAGATACAGATATATCAGCAAGTGCTGGCGTTTGTATTCATGCATATACCTTCCCATGCACATGTGTACGTGTTGTGCTTTTTATCTGTATGGTTTATGATGTACAGATTTCGTAGCTTGGTGATAAAGGAACATTTACATTTTCCATTAAATACTAATGGAAGAAAGGGGGAGAGGGAACAGAAACCTCTTCTTTATGAGAAGCAGATTAGTTGATAAGCTGCATCTCATCCCAGCTGGGAGACATCAGTGCTTCAAATGAACATAATTGATGGTGAAAGGGTTCATTCATTTCTGACTCCTCATGAAGGCTGAACTCCTCTATTAGGGCATTTATTCAGCTGATGTTCCCACCACATGCTGCAGATAAGTCTCCCATCAATGAGGACTTGTGTTCTGCAGGGAGGCAAGCAGCCACGGGGAGTTACTGTTCTGCATTCACTGTCCCTGTTTGGGCTCTTAAGTGTTCTCTGATGAAGTTTTGCTTTAATTACTTTGTTTCTTGGGAGAGGGCAGCATTGTATGTTATACTCAGTCACATGAAATGCCCAGGTGCAAGGCTGGAGAAACTGGTGGGACAGAGAAACCCTGAAAATCAATGTCCTGTACCAGAAGAAAATAATTCATAACTTTTAAACCCCTAAATCATAGTTTGAAAGAGGTAGCATTGGTTACCTGCAAAGTTACAAAGGTGGACATCAACTTATGGCAAAAATTTGCCCATAATATTTTTTATGCAATGAGAAATTGAATAGATATCTTTGATGACAATTTTCAAGTTCCTTCTGTGGGACTAGTCTACATTAAAAGTATTAGTACTCCTATCCTCTTCTCTGCAATGGAGACTAGTTTAATGCTGGGCTGCTAAACACCACCCGTGCCATTTATGAGTCAAATAACAAGGTTCTGAACAGGAAAAAAGAGACTCTTATTTCAGGGAAGCAGCTCCTCTTTGACAATGTTGTTGGTTCACAGGTATGAAATGCAGGTTTTAAAAAGCACATGTGTGATGAAATGCCTACTTTATACCCTGAGTCTTGACAAGACTTAAAGAAAAATCCAAATGGGAAACTTCAAATAATTAGACTCATACATGTGATGTGCCATAGACAGAATAATGGTGCTCCTCAGACAGATGTGGTCCAAGTGTTGCTGCAGCAGGGAGCTGCATGCTGATCACTGGTGGAACTGTCCTGTGCAAAGGCTGCTGAAGCAGGATCCCTAGGACAGGATCACTGCACAGGTCACAGTGCTGAGACAGGAGGCATGGAGATGTAGGAACATGCTAGACCCAGCTATTCCATGTCTAATAAATCATTCTATCCTAGTATCCTGTGACAGGACACTAGTTATTTCCAAGAAAGTACCTTTAGGAATACTTCAGAGAACTCTGTCCCAAAGGCTGATGGGCTGCACATCTTATCCCCTTCTCCATGAAGAAGCAAATAATTCCTTCCAAAATTCACACCCTGAAAAATAAAGTGCAGCAGAATTAAAAAATTAAAACTAGGACGAAAAAAAAAAAAAAAAAAACAAAAAACCCCCAAAAACAAAAACCAAAAAAACCCGCAACAAAACCAAAAAAAACCCCAAAAAACAACCCCCCCAAAAAAAGCTCTGATTGCTATCTCTTCTTTTAGAGTTTCTGCCTGACTTTAAAACAAGATAGTTCTTGTCATCTGAGTCTGGGTTGCCTGAGGCACTTGGAAATGGACAGGTGAGTATTTGCAGAGAGGATGATAATATTCCTCATTTGCAAGAAGGATAGAGTGCACCTTCTGTGTGCTTCACTGTCACTAAACACAGACCAAAGTGCATGGCAACAGAAACAGCAACAATATTAAAAACATATAGCAACTTTATAAAATATGAAACTTTGGGCCATAATGCAAAAAAACCCCAAAAAACAATCAAACAAACAAAAACTCTATCACCTCAAATTGTGACTTTTTAACATAGTTTTGAGGAAAAAAGACCAGATATTCTTTCTTGTTTTCAAATACACCTCTCGATGTGCATATTATAAAAAACCTCCGTGGAAAAAAAGATTCATCTTCTAAGAGTTCATTGCATATTACCAGGTTGTGTAATAATATCTGGAGATGAGATAAGAAACACTCAATATAGCACCAATTGGATCCTAAGAAACTGGTGTTCCTGAATTTATGGCCAGTAGGAGATGTCTTTTTTTTTTTTCTTGTTTAATACAATTAATAATGGCTTTCTAATAAAGAAACCCCAGTGTGTTTGTGGACCTTTAAAACCAAGTAGTGAGGCCAATTCCAAGCTCAGCAGGTGCATGAAAATGCAAACAGGCCTGAGGCCATTAGTACAAATGCTTTTAACAGCTGCCAGAGAGCCTCAGCTTTCGGTATGGCTGGGCTGCTACACAAACACATCCAAAACGACTGCACAGACCCAAATGATTGAAATGTAGCTGCCCATGATATGCTGAGTGTTGACTAATAGAAAGCACTGGTTAGAAGTCATGAATGCAGATGAGAGCAATACAGTTTTGGCTGCAGCTTCTGGGCTACAGTTTTCTGTACTGCTGAATGCCCAAATCAGAGTGTTACTGCTGGCCTGGGCCACCAGGACCTGAGGGGCAAAGCACATGGGTTGTATTTCCTTTACAAACATCCCCAAGCACAATCTTGAATAAAGAACATTTTCCTCCTTGGGGAATCTAGGTTACAGGATCCTGCATAACCTCAGTCCAGAAAGGGAACCTCACTTCTACCATTTAGATCAGCCTGTTAGAACTTGAGTTTATTTGAGAGGGAAGTAACTTACGTCTCTAGCCTGGCCTTCCAGGACCCATCACCTTCCCACCCTCTACTTCTCTCCTACCCCTCCAGCCTTTGCCATCCCACCCATAAGATATTATTCCTTTTCTGTTTCCTTTCTGTAGTGATTTATCATTCGATTTCAGGCAAGAGGTAATTCTTCATCTGTTATACACACCAGCCCAGTCAGTGCCATGAAGTAGCTGCACACAACAGGAGAATGAACATGGCTGATGTGCTTTCTGGCCATGCTCCTTTCCCAGTTACTCTGCTGCAACTTTGCTGCTGACTGAACTGACTGATGATTACAATTACAGTTGTTTGAATTATTCAGTGTAACAAGTCAACCAAATAAACTGAGATACTCCATCACTCACAAACTGAGGACCCAAATTTCTGGAGATTTATTTGTCATCATTCTTCAGTGTTCTTCCAATGGGTGCATGAACTCAATTCAATACTGGGGACCTTGCTATATTTTCACTCCTAATTAGTAATTTGGGGTGGCCATTTTAGGATGATTTCTCCAGAACAATCACAGACCAAACAACTGACCATAAATACACTGACTAAACAGACCCCCTAGGTTTCCCCCATTGTTCCAGCAGGATACAAAGCCTAGACATTAAGAATATCAAATTGGTGACCCAGTTTCCAAAGAGCTAAAAGGTATTGTTATGCCAGAGATGTTAGATTTGCTATTAATGTCACCATGTTCAAATTGCATCTGGCATTAATATGGATGATACCAGGTGAAGAGCTTCAGAATTAATCTCTAGGACAAGTGACCTGGATTTTAGTGAGGAGAGGATCTCCTACCCGTCAGGTGCCTTATCCTCTCCTGAACATTTTTGAGTATCTGCTCTGTATATTTAGTAAGCTAATTACTGTAAATATTTATTTTATGCAGTTATATAATTTCATTCCCCTAAATGTAGAATGAAGTGTGGCATGTTCCCATTATCCATATTATTTGTGGTGTATATAGATGGGCCATTCTGTTGTTCAGAATGAAATCCTACCCAGATACCATATATTTTTCAAAATCCACCAAAATAAATATCCAGTCTTTCATGAATTTGTACCTTTAGTAAAAACTAGAGTGGGAAAATAAGAGCTAAATATGAAATAAATATTGACAAAAATATCCACATATGCTTTCTGCTCAAAACTTCAACCCCAAATATTCTGAACAGAGGTAGATCTTAATTCTTCTGGTCTTAAACTCCCTCACAGCCCCCATTCTAACCAGTGCTAGAAACAGGTCTAAATTTTTGTCTCCTTTTCTGTCATCTCCATCTCTCAAAGTAGGATGTATTAGCAGTCTTCACCAAAAGACCTGGGGGATATTTTCCCACAATGATAATAGTTTCTCTTGGATGTTTTTTCCTCTGTTGTTTTTTAACTGATACAAAGCAGCAGATGAAGGAATGATGCATCTCTGTTGATGACAACCCAGACAGACTCAAAATGTGTGTGTTATTGGTGTGGTTTGCTCACCCTATATTATCTTCCACTCTTTGTCAGTTACTTTTCATGCATATGACTGGACAAGGTCAGTCTCTTTTAATGGTCTACCACTGCCTGTATTAGAGTACAGTACTCCCACATGAGTACAAGTATTCTCCACTTATTATTTGCTGTTTGTCATGTCCTCTTCATCACTTGGCCATAAACAAAGTTATCCTGGTACAGTAAGGGACTAGAAGTAATAACATTAGTTTTACCACAAATGGTTATATAGGGAATGTAACAGCTGAATTACCAATATAATCACAAATCCTGGAATAAACCCTCCTTCTGCAAAAATATGTGCAAATTCGACTAAGATTTGCTAACATTAGGGTAGATCAGAAGCAATTCACAAATGAAAACACAACAGAAACAAAACAAAATTCATTAGATGATTTATCTGGAAAATGTAACTCTAAGAGCTTTAATGGTGAGTTAAAATGGAAATTATAATGTTTCCTGAGCTGTGCTGCATCTACTTCGCATACACTCAGACCAAGGAAATGAGCTGAGAAGCTGACTTGGGGTTATAGCATGTAGTTTGCAACCCAACACTGTACAATTTCTGAAAGGGTTGTGAAATTCCTGAAGGAGAAATGTAATTACCAGAACTGGGATTAACTAATATTAGTTAATCAAATTTAAATCCTAATTTGAAAGGCATTTCCTTAATGTCCTTTATGGAAGGGAAGAGGAAGGTAATGTATTCAAATGAGTTTTGAAATAAATAAATTATTTTTAAAAAGGCTGAGAGTGGATTTGCAATCCAGACCTAATACTCAGTTTGCTCGTAGTATCCAGATTATAGAAGATTATCACAGATCAAGCCCCTTTAACAGAAAAGAGCCTTTTAAATCCACCTCAGCTTTGCCCTTATTAGGAATGAAGGAGAGAGGCTCCTTCCACTGGGAGGAAAGAAGCCCTTAATTCATGGCTTGTCAGAAGAAAGGCACTTGCTTCAGCACTGAACGAGGTTAGTTATGGCCCTAATTTACACAGCAGCATGTCTTTCTGGAGGAAGGGATGACACCTTTAAGTAATAATGAACAAGTGTGCATTGACAGAATAATAACCACAGATTGAAAAGGTTACAGCAGAGAAGGTGGTAAAGCTAAGTGCCTGCTTTAATTCCACTGGGTGCCATAATATCAGGACTCAGGAGCTGCACTTACAATATAAAATAACATTAGTGTGGCAATTAGGACTTAATGGTTTGTGGAGAGAAGTCTGCAAGACTTTATAAAAACATCTAAATTAGTCTGTATTCAAGTTTTACTTCACTCACACTTTTTTTTCTGGCTGTATTGCCCTATCCCTCAAAGGCAGAGTTCTTTTAAAACATTGAGAAGAAATGCTAGAGGAATTGGGGACCCTTCTCAGTTTGTCTATATGGGTATAATCTGAATTCCAATTATTCAAATTGAATAATTATTTCAAATTATTTAAATTAAAGAATCTGGACTAGGGTGCTTCTGAATAAAATTGCTGACCTAGAACAAACATTCATTTGCTCCAGTAAGCAAACAAAAAACACAAATCACTAGATATATTGAGCTGGTATCTTATTCAATAAATTTTTACCTATCTTAGGGTGCAGACATCCTACAGCCCTTCAAGAAACCTTACTCCAGTGAGAGCTTTTTGAGTGAATTCATACTCCACAAATTTTGTTAGTCTTTTTTGTCTTCTGTTAGTCTTTTTTTGTTCGTCTTTCCTCAGAAGGAAGAAGTCACATGGATTTGCAGGAGATCATCTACAATTTTTAAAATTCTGCTGAACTCTTGGGGGGCCCTTGTCACCGTGATGGCAGGGTGCCAATGACCTGGCAGTGCAGGGCTTGCAGAAAACCTTGGAGAGCATGTGGAAATTTCTCCAAGTATGTGGGATAAGAAGCAGGCAAAAACAGGGCTTGTTTTTTTGCAGTCCGCTACATGGCACAAGATTTTTAACTTTTATGAAAATACGATTCTTTAATAGTTTTCATATATGACTTCCATTCAGCATATCTGGCAATGGCTGACTGACTGTATAAATCTCAGGCACTAAAAGTACACAGAGCCATTGTCTCCAGTCCTGTCTGACCATTGCATAGTTCTGAAGCTGTCTGAAAACTGAATTTGCACATAATTCTCCGATCACTGGTGGCAACATCTGATTTCCTCAAATTTACATTAGGAACTGACAGAAATGAAGCATGTCCTTGCCTCTTCATTGATCTCTCTCTTCTTTCACACACATACAAATTTTCTGTTTCAATTTATTGTGTGTCTTATCTCTGGTAGATATGTTTATATGACTATATATTCTCTGTCTGAAACTGAAAGCTTAGACACCACATAGGTCTGCATTGATCCAGGTACTGACAGTGCAGCTATTCCACTACTTCCAGGGAAGACTTCAAACCTCTCATTTCCTTTTAGGATACACTTTTTGTAGGTGTTTTTGTGAAAGAAAAGAAGTACACTCAGGGTTTTGATTGCTGTCTTTCACTAAGTATATGAAAACATACAGGCAAGTTGGAAATGTCTGGAAAATAATAAAAACAAAAAACAGTCCTGAAAAATTCTTTACTGTGAAGTAGAGACACAGAAACAGATTGCCCAGAGAAGCTTGTACATATATATATCCATGCACACATCTATATAATAATTCTGTCAGAATTCAGTGACAGATATGGAATTTTCCTGTTTCTCACCAAAATAAAATGGCCAAGCTTATGGAAAGGGATGGTGTCCAAGCAGAGAGGCTGGATGCAAAGACTCTGTACAAACAGCTGCTGTTTCTATTGCTGATCACGCTATTAATTCCTTACTAAAAATCAGGGACTCTAATCACCACAATTCATTCCCCCCTGATGAATACCTCTTTTCAAAAGAGAACTTCAGACACTGCCCCTTTAGGTATGGTTTCCTTCTTCATTTCTGTGATGACTGGCAGCATAAAAAGCATCAGGGATTAGGATTCAAGTTTTGCTGCAAGACCAGTGTTAATATGCGACAGGAAAATGAGAATGCAGCACGATGAGGCAGGATAAGCAAACTTATTGACTCATGGGTGCAGGATTGGTTTATATGATCTTCCCATGATTTTCTTCCCTTCCACATCATAGAGCAGAAGAGTAAAATTAAATTCAATAGCAATGAATATATTGCTTCGGTGCTGGGTTTCTAAGCTTATCCCCACATGGTGCATTGGAATTTGAATACTTAGTTACTGAGTTTATCCCTTTGTCAGATACACCTTTTAACATGATATTCTGGTCTTCTTTCTGCCTGCTGTGTGGGAAATGTGTATATATATACTCATGCCTATATACTGCCAATGTGTTCTTTTAAGTCGATATTTCTGAAGCAGGAAGGATTTATGTATTAAGTACCAAAGAATTGTACTCCCAACTTTGATCTCTGAGTCAAGGGAAACAAAGCAGATTTGCACAACACAATCACTTGCAAATTGTCTCCCAGGGTATGGTGGGGATTGAATCCTAGAACAGAGAAAGATGATTTGCCAAGAGCCCAAGAATTTGAATGCGTTTTCTTCTTAACACATTAGGTACAAACTCCCTGTGCCGTTGCTGGGTCAGCAGTTGAACACAGTGAAATTTGGGTTACCCACAGGGTGGGGGGAATCTGGTAGAGGGGACAGAAGATGCAGTTAGTTTTCCTAGTTGAATTTCAATCTTCAGCATCGTCAGTGGTTATCCCATGGAGGAAAGAGACGAAAGGGTCTGATGGCCCATGCCCAGCACGGCAGCATGCTGGTGACAGAGGGTATATATTTACAGCTTTCATTTAATGTAGCAGTAGCCTTTCATGCAAAAATATCAATATTTATTTTTCCAGAATAATTGCAAAATACTGCAAATTATTGCAGAATATTGCAAAGCACTTACTACCTGGAAAACTGTCCCCTGTCCTTTTGATTAATGATTATGTTATCATGTCATATTTGTTTTCCCATACTACTTAATCCTCCCTATTTAGACTTATCTTAAAAGCTGAATCTGGTGTATGAATCAGGAACAGTCCCTCCAAAGAGAGGGGACTCTCTAGTCAAAACTTGTTCAAGTTTTTTCAGAAACTTTGAATAATGTTCATGTTCTTGTTAGCAGAGAGAGCATCTACAAAGACATCTAGGCCACCTAATAACAATACTTACAAAAGAATCTAGATTATTGAGTCTGATTGCTTTTCAGTCTCCAAATCCAGGAGGTGACCCATGAAGTATTTATTTTTCACCTATGGCCTCATTCGAGTGTGTGTCTGTCCCCTGGTCTCATCTGCAACGTCTCCAGCACTGGAGGAACAGGAGACTAAATGCCTTGTCTTGCATCTCTAGTCTTTGGCCACTGTCAGCATTCCTGTTCTATTGAAGCAAGAGATATTTTTTTTTCCCTCCAAGACAGAGATCATAAACACACATAGTTTTTGGAACAGCTGGCCTCATAGTGATTAATGACCAAAATCATGAACTACCCTGATTTCAGGTTCAAATCTCTCTTTCGAACGGGATCACCCCATAAACTTGTAGCACTAACAGATCACATAGAAAATCAAGTGCAGAGTCACATGTCAAAAGATTTAAAAAAAAAATACAAATACCTCTTCACAGAAAAGAGAGACTATTTTAATTACTGCAAATAGACAGTGACCTTGAAATTTTTAGTATGTTTTAATTTTATGAGCCGTTCAGATACTGGGTTGATGGGGACAGAATAAGTATCCGGTCTGAATCCACTAAATTATTAGTCTGACTTCTATCTGAAAACATTTTGTTAAAAGGTTATATGTTTCATTTAGGTAAATAATGATAGGGTCTGCAGCTACTCTTGCTGGCATGAAAATTCTGAGGTCTGTCACTCTGTGTGCTTCAAGGAAAAAAAAGGACCCAAAATCAGTGATTTTTATCATGACACTGCTATATTTTGTGTCTTTCATAAAGGTCCTATACTTAAATTATTTTGACCGATTGTCAGCTTCCACTAAAAAAAAAAAAAAAAAAAAAAAAAAGAGTTTTTAGCCTTCCAGACTGTGGAAAAAAAAAACTCTTGACTAAACTTGAAGATCAGAAGGTAATTCAAATGCCAAATTTATTAATTTATCACCATAATATCTTGTGATTGGGTTGCAGTGAGCCTTGCTCATGATTTTTTGACCATCCATCCTGTGTGTCAGACTGGGTCAGAAGGAAACCACATCCTTTCTCCCTTCAGAATAAACCTGTTGACTTTGTCTTTTACAGCACCTGGCAGAGCTGACAGCCGGCTGTAGGACACCTAAACTGGATTTCATGAGGCCCACTAGAGAAGTCATCCCTTCTCTCACCTTGCTAGGGAAACCCATTGTCAGCTATTCCAAGGGTGTGTTTAACCCAGCTCTTCAAGAGGGAAATCGCAAGTTAACTTCTCACTGTCAATTCGATGTGTCTCAGCTGAGCATCACATGCTGCACCTGCAGCCCCTGTACGCTAAGCCACTAACCGGATAGCAGCCCTCCTCCACATCCTCCAGCTCACAGGATTCTAAGGGACAGACTGACTTTAAGGTTAACTACCTTCTTCCAGAAGATTATAAATAATTAAGTAAGGCAGGCATGTGAAAAGATGCTGTGGGCTCCTGCAGGGGCACACAGCATGGGAGCCTCCTGCCCCTCCGGTTGCAGGGGTGGGTGGGGATTGCCCGGCCGACCGGGAGCAAACGCTGGCGTGGGTACTGCAGGTGGCCACATGCACAGCTCCCTGAGCCATCTGCTCTGAATTAGACTGGATTAGAGACGCAGCACAGACAAATCCCTTCTTGCTGCTTGTGTGAGATAGATTTAACCCATGTGAAATATGGCTTAGAGGAAAGGGCTGCCTCTCTCCCGCTGCCTAGGGAAAGGCAGTGAACAAGGAGAGTGTCTACAGCCACATAAAATAAACAGCACTCCTAAACGAGAGATGACACTTTGGTGACAGTCTTTTTTTTGGATAGCCCCAGCACAAAGTGAAAAAAAAAAAAAACCCAACCAAAAAGCCATCAGGACAGGTACCAAAACTCTGTGCAGGATTCTCTGAAGGCAAGAAAAGACACATGTAGGCAAAGAAGTCAGTACGAATAAGCACTGGATTCATAATTGGTTTACAGAGAGGAAGAGGGCACAGGAGGAGTGGACAAATCTGAGGCAAAATATCCTTAAGCACCATTTACATCACAGCTCCCAAGAAGACAAAATCCATTTCACTCTTGACTTTCCTGGGTGGTTGTTTTGCCGTGGAAACAACCAACCAAACAAAAAAGAGTTGCAGAGCAAGTCTGTTGTAAGTATTTCAGGAGTCTGTACTTTTTATGAGGTTCATCATTATTTTGCTTACTTGCTACATACATAGCCCTGAGAGGTTGTCCAGATATTGAAATAACCCACCATGGCTGTGCAGCCCTCAGGTTTGTGAGGCACTAATTTTGCTTACTTAGGCTTTTTCCACCTATATAATGACCCTTTGGCAGAGTTAATCTTTGCTTCTTTCTTTTCTAAACAGCAGCTCGTTCTGCCTTACAAATGCCCACTTTTCCTTGTGAATGAAGCACACTGGAAAACATAAGGGAACAGTGAAGGAAGGGTGCCTGTCTCTAGTTTCGAGAAACTTAAAAGAAATACAGTTCCAAATGAAGTCAAGCCCTGTACCTGCCTCCCTAAATCAAATACAGAGCAGAGTGCACTTTTCCTTGTTACTTGCACCCACAGTTTAACTCTTTTAAAATGAAAGCTCTCCTTGCCTTTATAATGTTTGGAAGCAGAGAAGGAGACACAGTGATGCAATAGACTGAAGCAAGTTTGGAATAAAAGCAAATAAAAAGGGAGAGAGAAACACTGTAGTAAATGCAGAGACTAAAGATTCAGAAAATGTTATAAGAAGGAAAAATGCCTTCTCTTTTCAGATCCTGTGCCAATATAGACCTTCATCATAGAGTTTACTTCATTGTTATATCTGGAAACTGGGAGAATTTACACAGTTACAAGCAAATTTGAAACAGAATACTGAACTCTTTTACAATAGTAAAAATTAGAATCAATTAAAACCAATGGAATTATTCCATGCATTATATTGTCTAGGACCGAAAGAATTTTTTTTTGTCATTTCTAGTCAGAAATTACTGATTAATAAAATAAAAAATATTTATGTGAGTAGGGCATTCCTCACAAAGTGTATTTTTTGCACAATATTTCAGGAAAATATAGCAGAACTGTCACAAAAGGACACTTCAGCTCCTTTTCAGAAATAAAAGACATCATTTGCCATTGAAAAAGGTTTTTTCTTCTATTAAAAATGATAAAAAAATACAACTCAACAATGCAAAATAATTTAAGGAATGGTTATCTTTTGTATTCCGGTTGGAAATGAATGTTTTTTTTCAGTATTAAGTTTTGGTGGAACAAGAAATCTATTTCCTATGAAGTACTAGTAAATACATCCATATGACTAATCAATCTTACTTGTTTCACTGCCATCATCTTTGACATACAGACATGCTGTGCTTCCAAAAGCTCTAAATTTTTATATCCCTTAAGACTATATCAGCCACACGACACTTTTGGCAGTGTGCTGTACTATGTGGTTTGATTATGCTGCAAAACTTATCAGAAATTCCATATTTAGCATATGTTTTGGTTGGTTCAAACATTGATTGAACAGCTCTGTATATAATATAACTAAACTACTAATAAGTTGTGCAGGCAAGTCCTTTAAGTATCATATACAGATTTTATGGTCCTTTTGATAAGCATAATCTTTTATCTTACTTCTGAATGGGATCCAGTATTTGTACAACACAGTTTTCCCTGCACATTACCGCGACATGTTAATCGTATTACTTAATGAAATTTGGAGAAAATGCTGCTGTCAAATTCCAGACAAATTCTTAGAATAATCCTGGAAAAGATGATAAAAATATTCCTGGATTCTGTTCACAGTAGACCACTTTACTTGTAAACCAAACTAGGGTTTTTTTTCAGAAAATTTCCCGTATTTTTGGGAAGAAGTGAACAATTTGCCTGTTGTGAATCTTTAATTGCCGAATGCCCCCAAGATCACATACTAAGTGGCACAAGTAAGATCAAATGAGATTGCTTACAGAATATAGCAGACATCACACGGGATTAGAGAAAAGTCAGCCTAGCTTGCTGCATCATCTCTGACAATTTTAGCAGCAGGTTCACAGGTGCTCTGTGACTGTAAGCTAAATATAGTCTTTGGTTTGACACTAAATTCTATCCAACAGGTCCTACAAGCCTGGCTGAAGTTTCCATGTGCTGGGTTCTTGTGACAAGGTTTTGTCAGGGGGGAACTTCACAGGCAGCTTCTTTGAGAAGCTCCCAGAAGATTCTCCCATCTCTGACAGAACCAATGCCAGCCACCTCCAAGACAGAATCACTGCTGGCCACAGCCAAGCCCATCAACACCTGTAGTAGAACCTCTGGGATAACAGATTTAAGAGGGGGTGAAAAAACTGTGCAATAGCAGCCAGACCTTGTGGGAAGTCCACACTAGATCAGGTTCCTGGCAGGACCCATGGAAGAAGAGCCCATGCTAGAGCAGGTTTGCTGACAGAACTCATGATCCCATGAGGGACCCACACTCAAGAAGTTTGTTTCCAAAGACAACCATGTGGAAGGGACCCATTTCATGAAGAACTGTAGCCTGTGGGAAGGACTGAGGTTTGGATAAGTTTGTGGAAGATTGTCTCTGATGAGTGGGAACACGTGCTGGGATAGGAGAAGACTATGAGGAGTCCTCTCCCTGAGGAGGAAGCAACATCAGAGAAAATGTGTGATGAACTGATGGCAACCCCCACTCCCTAACCCCTGGGCAGCTCCAGGGGGAGGAGGTAGAGAAAATTGCCAGTAAAATTAAGACCCAGAAGAAAAGAACAATAGGAGGAGAGTGATTTAAGATACAGTTTTATTTATCATTACCCTTCTCTGATTTGGTTGGTAAAAAATAATTTTCCCCCACTCGAATCTCTTTTGCCTGTGACAATAACTGCTTAGTGGTCTCTCTCCCTGCCCTTCGTAAAGCTCACAGGCCTAAAATTTGTATATTGTCTCCCCTGTTCAGCTGAGAAGGGGAGTGATAGGATAGCTTTAGTGAGAATGTGGCATCCAGCCAGGCATCCAGCCCTTCACCACCAGTGAACATCTCACTGAAGTTTATTTACAATGTTAAAAAATCCGGTTAAAAAGTTAAAAACATGCAAGTCTTTCTGGTGGATATATAGAAGAAAATTAAAGGGAAAATCACTCTGCCTCTTCCATTTAGCTCTGTTTACCGCTGATATTGGAAGTTTCTATGGTCTACTGCTAATTCTTTTAACCAGCACTTCATTATTACATGCTCTATTTAAGATAGATTATTGTCGTCAACTGTTCTTAATAAAATTAAGGCACACCCTTCTGGAGGTCTTAATTAGTAATATCATGACATCTCTGTAATCTTTTTGATTCACTACTCCTTTGTGTCCCTCTGATCCAACTGTTCCTGCCAATGCAGACTGCTATGTAAGAAAACAGTACCGTTGTCACTTCCAGTTATCCTGGCAGGAGCTGAGCCAAAGGCTGTGGACCTAATGAGGTGTACTCAGCCAGGAACAAAATGCAGCTCCATTTCTATTCCCTGGGTGACAACTATTCTGTTAAGAGTGATCCATACCTGGTTACCTTAGGAAGTGGAAATAAATGTGCGTGCATAATTACAGTGTGATCTCCTGCACAGCCAGGGTGGGCAGAGAATTGGGTCGCCACGAGAAGCATGGGAAGATCCACAGGCCGAGTCATTGAACACGTTCTGCTGCTGTGATAGCAGCATCTGTCTTTGCTAGTTAATACTCTCATTTGTAGCAAACAAGAAGGGGCATTAGGCTTGTTTCTGCAGGTGTGAAAAGCAATCAAAACCTCCCACTGACTTCAGGGAGAGCACAAGCAGATGCTTTGCAAGGACACGTGCTGCTGCATGCTCTTTAGAGAAGGCTAGAGCAAGAGCAGTTCTAAGAAAAACAGACAATAAAGAGGAGCAGAGCACTTAGGCTGGGATTAATTTTACCTGCTTTCAGCCATCTAAAACTTTAGTACTTACATAGATTAGTCATTTAAGCTCCCTCTGCAGAGGGAGGGATGCACTTCAAGAGGCTGATCAATTCTTTCTGCTCCAGCAGCAGTACATAGGAGTGTCTTTTACTGGATTAGGATAATGTAGTCTCCCGTAAACAGGGTCACATAAACTCTCTGGTTGGCCACCAGCAACAAAGATAGTTAAATCCTTTGGAGATGACCCAAAATCTGAATCTAGTTAACAAGCACAATACTCTTTCCATTTTCTTTAACTAGATATATATTAGTCCATAGCAGCCAAGGAATAAATTAATACTCTTAAAGGACCTGGGTGGATTATTTTATGCAAAAAAAAAGATGTTTAAATCTAAGAAATGTGGAAATGTATGGGGGAAAACAAGCTATGATGAGAGTAAGAAATATCTAGCTTTTTTGGCTCTTTATTTCAGGTTTGATCTTTCCTCACAATCTACCTATTGGCACTTGATGCTGTGACAGTACAGGTTTGCCCAGTCCTCCTCTCAAGCTGAAATTCTCTCTGTGAGGAAAAAAAAAGAAAAAAAAAAAAAAAAAAGGAAAAAAAAAAAAAAAAGCAGAAATAAATAACACAGAATTCACATATTCACATAAGATACAGACAAATTGTTGGGTGCCTGTTAAATCTTGTGAGATGAAAACTCTGATCAACCCTGGAAGAATTTAACAAGGATATTTTTGTTTGACATGTTCCAACTAGGCCAACCCTGCAATAAATCACATTTACCATGCTAGACTTTACTGAGTAGTACTGAGTTTGACTAAGTGTTGCATGAAGGGTACTAAGACAAGCTTAATGCACAAAGTTTTATTAGTGGGGTCTGGAGGTCATGATAAATATACCAGCTTCGAAGTTACTGAAGATATTAAAGACAATGGGAACAGAAACACAGGGGTGGGGGAAAAAGCCAAAGGAAAGCTTCTCCCAGTGACCAGCTGGGAGTCATTGCCAGGCAAGTATTCCCCTCCACAATCTCCTTCATAACAGCAGGTTATAATAGTGATGGCAGCCATCCTCATCCCCATCCCCCAGCACTTCACACCTACACCAGGACCTCTAGCAGATCTTATGGACTGTTCCCATTCGTGATGCTCCTCATGCTGACTCTGGCTCACTTAGCAGGACTCAGGCATTGCACTCAGATTGGCACAAATCTGTGGTGCATGTGTTTCACTGGATAATCCTAACCAGGCATGTAGGTGACCACTGCCTAATTTGCTATGCTCTAAACTTTGTGTTTCTGTCATGAAAACTAATAGTCATAACACAAGATGTAGCAAAGGGTAGGAAGGACAATTCTTCATGCCAATGGCAATTGCATCCTGTAAGAACTATCTATATAAGTATATGGGCTTGAAGGTATAAGAACATGAGGCAAACCCTATGAGACCAACAGATTAAAACAAGTGAAAATAGTGAAAATACTGCCCTCACAGCTCAGATAAAACCCTGCCAAAGGAGCCCTGGTGAACAGTTGCAGTGAGCTTTGAGCAAAGGCAGCAAATAGAAAGTGTTCGGCTTCACAGTGATTGCAGCACCTAAGGCACTGTGCAAGCAGAGAATGTCTTTTGTCTGTAGATTTCTATATTTCAGAATTACTTTTCCTTAAAGCAAAAAAACACATCCCACTGTACCAAACACATTGTGTTGCACAATTTTGAATAATTCTGTAATCTGTCTTACAAAGTTTCTAAACAACAAATATTTGTAATTTATATTAAATTGACAAAAGTGTCATATTTTCTTTTCCTTAATATGAAATTTTAAGCCTATTTTTGCAACACTTCCTATTTGTTTAAAGTAAAATTAAACCTGGAAAAATATTTGCTATTTTCACTTCAGCACTTAAAAATCAAATCATTGACCTGCAATCAGCTTTAATGAAATAACTTTTTCTGCAGAGAGGGTTAATATAATGTGATAATATTAAAGTAAACATCTCTTTAAACCATTTTCTACACAGTCTTTTGTCTTTCCCACTTGTCCTGTTTTCATTTCATGCTTCCCTTCAACCACCTACTTACGCCTTCACATATGCACCTTCTGGCTTTTACTATGATATTCTTTTACTTTCTGATAATGTCCTCTTTCTTTCATCCCCTACCTTCTTGTCAAGTTCTCTTCCACATCTTTGTTGCATTTTCACTCTCCTCTCTTTTGCAACATGTCCAAGGGAAAGCCTGGAATAAAAATTTCAAAAAAGGCTGTCTACATGTGTCAAGGATATAGGGATCTTTCAAGACTTTTTAATTTCCGTGAGAAATCTGAGCAGGTTGTATATTCCCTTTGAGGGCTATGCTCCCTAGTGTAATCCTTTGGCTCACAAGAATAAAGTTCTTCCTTCTCACTCAGTAGAGAGTCAAGGTCACTATTGTCTTCCCTTAGAAAATAAGTGGCAAAGGCGTGTTCTTCTTCTCTTGAACGTTTCTGATTTTCACCCTAGAATGTCCTAGACAGAGGAGAGAGAGGTGGCCATTGGTTAGGAAGTAGTAAATCATGACTGAATCAAATTATTCTGACCTTGAATCGATAATTAAGTTCTTGGACACGTCACAGAGTGAGAAATTCCACTTTGTCCAATGAGAGAGCCTAAAGTCAATGGCACAAGTTAGTCCCCTGATGTTTGCACAGATTACATGGCATGTATGCTTTGTCAGTCAAATCCTGTTCACTGAGAGTTGAAAACTGACCCCTGCCTCAGACCCAGGTTCCCACATTTCTGAAACACCTTTCCTTCAATGTTTCTTCACAAATATTCTGGCCTTTCAACCATGTATTTCTAATTTCTTTTCCTGGGCCCTGAGTATGAGGAGAAGATCTTAACTGTATTTCTATTTCTATAAAAAATACAAAAAACACTCAGTCATCATCAGTCAGCTTAACTGGTCATTTATCCACTGTGAAGATACATTGTAATTAAACCTGCCTCTACTTTTTCACAAGTAAGAATGCTTCCTTTCCAGTCATATGTTAAAAAAAAAAAAAAAAAAAAAAACAAACCAAAAAAAAAAGAGAGAAAGAGAGGGACATGGCAATTTCCAATTAACAGCCTTGATATTTCTCTGCACTCAGTGTTTAAATTAAGTTGATTGAGACTGTAAACTGTGCACACAGTGATAATATTGCCCATGCTGACTCTGCAAAGTACAACTGTGTTCTTTATGAACCAATCATCCTTGCCTGGAAGAAGAGGCAAAATAAAACTGTGAAGAAACCATCAAGAGAGCAGGTGAGTGACAAGTGCCTGCAAGTATACAAGTACCAAACTAAGCATAATTTATCTCTCCACCCACAGCATGGCAACAGAGAAGCCCTATTCATCTGTAAGGTTACTAGTTTATGCTGACAGTGCATAGGTGTATTACATCCCAGAAAATGCAGTACAAAACAAAACAAGTGGGTGCTTGGCATGCTGCAGGATCTGATATCATGATTTTGGGTCATGGACGTGCTGAGGGCTCAGTATCAGTTTCTATTATAAGTCTCTGCCCCACAGCAGCAGCTTACTTAGTCTTTCTCCTCCCTCAGAGGTATCCTAGGTGAGCAGAATTCCCCCAAGGATCACCACCAACTGTACTGGCTCACCTACCTCTGTATGGCAAAACCATGAAGAGCAGCAAAGGCCAGCCATAGGAACAGTCACTCTGACTAGAAGAGGTTAGAAATTAGCACCCAGTAACTCATGTGACAGCTGCAAGAGATAACGGGGGGAAGGAAACGTTCTAATACACAGAAAGGATGTCTCCAGGTGATTTGGTCCAGCCAAAAGGGCAGATGTGCTCTTGCCTTCAAGTTTACCCCTGAATAGCCAAAGGATCCCAGGCCCTTTGTTCAGCCACTGTCACTGTGTTACCTACACATGCATATAATCATTTTGCTGGAGATGTCAGCATTCCAAATGTATCATTCCAATGTATCATTCCAAATGGCTAGTGCAGGAAACATTTCTGCCTGTTTATGCTTGCAAATTTTCCTACTCTACTGGGTGTTCAGACAGGCTCACAAAAGCAGCTGTAAATGAATTAGCAGGCAAATTGCTCTGCACACTGGAAGATTAGAAAGAAAATGCAAAGAGAAAGACACCCATTAATGCTGTGTTTGCTGTAAACAAAGAATTGGGTTTTTCTTTTCATATCCTGAATTACTGTAATAGGGCAAGGAAAAAAAAAAAAAAAAAAAAAAGAAGAGGAGACAAGAAAACAATTCTCTTATGAAAAAGGATAGCACATGCCTCTCCTCTGGACCATCCTACATCTCAAAATCAACATAAAATGTCACCTCCTCAGACTGATAGAAAGCTCCTTGAAATGCAAAAGTGCAGACTACAGAAAAGTGGTCACGTGGATGACATCCCAATAACAAGAGATTTATTTGCACCCAAACAATTGAGGAACTATTGGTATTCATAAAACATCCACATACCAGACTCATTATGTTCAGGAAATTTACAGAAAACTAGAAAAGACTCACAGGAACAAGAACATCCAAAATTGAAGGATTCTTTCATTATAAATAATGATTATGATAGTATAAAGCTTTTCAATTTTAAGTATTCTAATTGAGAAATTTCATAAAGCTTTTTTAAATATTAATAAATGTTTAATTTTCTAATATACATGTGAAATAGTTAAATACCAGTTACTTTTCAGGTAATGAATTCACTGAGTGCTGCCAAGACTGAAAGCTTCTCAGACCATAATTTATTTACAAGGTAACCCTTTGGTTCTTTCCTTTTGTCAGTCCCCTTAAACTATGAAGATATGAAAGAAGAAATACTTCTATGAAGAAGAAATACCGAAAACAGTAGAACACATGCTTATTCCTTCATTCTTTCTAAAAAGAAAACCAAAATAAACCAGCATAAATTCCATCAGATTTCATTAAAAATCAATTATTTTAATGGTCCAGTGTTCATTTCTGCAGAAGAGCTATAAACTAAATATCCTTTGTATTTGCCCAAAGGGAATATTTAGATTATCTAAGCTGTTACATTAGCAAGGGTTCCATCATGCAGCCAAACAAGTGGTTTATATTCATTGTGCTCCATACATATTATCTTGCAGGGTGGTGGGTAAGACTCTAAACTTTTATGTAGTCATCATTCCACGAGCATAAATGTTTCTATACAGTCACAACATTTCACAGCACTGCACTTTTCACCTGCAGAGCATCAAATACATCAGAAGCTGTGCAAGTACTACTTTCATTTCACAGATGGGAAAACAGAACAGCCAGAGACACGCAGCAGCTGAGAAGAGAACACAGCCTTGGTAACTTCCCATGATGACACAAGTCTGGACTTGCAAGATTTAATTTTCAAATTTAACTAAGAAAGATAAGTGAAAACTGTCAGTGAAGGAAGGGGAAGAAGATGGGGGGAGAAAGATACATCCTGAACACTACTGAGGCTGGCTCCTCTAAGATCAACTTTATCTCACCCATGGTATGTGTAAAATGGGATCTGTTGAATGCCAGCCAGTTTCTTGCTTTGGTCTATACTGTTGCCTAGATGAGGGATTCATATTTTCAGCACACTGAGAAAACATGTGGTCACATCAGTGTATTTTAATCTAGCAACACTGGACAGTTTTCCCCCAGACAGCTAAAATCAACCACATTCATTTTAGCTAATCCTCATCATAGGTCCTAAGGAGACAGTCTTTCCTTAAGCAGTCCTCTTCAGCACACACGTCCACACATCTTTAAACCAGGCTGGGGTTTGCTGTGTACAGTGAATCTTATCCAGTACATTGATATTCTGTGCGATTTGCAAGCCACAGAACTCTTCAATTTGTTTAATTCAAATATTAATATACGGTTAATGTTAACATCCATTTACTGAGTTTTACAACCTTAGAAAATACTGACATTTCAACCACAGCTTCTCACAAAATGTGGAGCAAAGACATTCAACACCCAAGAGATATCTATAAATTGAAGTATCCAATCACATACCCTTGCCACTCTGACAGGAATTCTTCTCATTTGTTTTTTACTGATGAACATTGTTAGAATGCTGAAAGAGCTGGCAGTACAAGGTCACTCTCCATCACCTTTATAGAATTGTGGCATTTGAGGGAGGTGTCTAATTGCAGGAAAAAAGACAAATATTCAAAATTTCTTTGAAAAAAACAGGAAAGAAGATGTTTTCAAGGACAAAAAGAAACATTATAGTTTATTGGTACTGATTTGCTAAAAAGCCCTACAACACCACAAAACAAAAGCCAAAAAAAAAAGAAAACTATTAAAAACACAAATTCATGTACACAAACACTTAAACCTGTCACAGGTTTTAGTTTCATGGATCCTACGTTCAATCTTTCTGTTAGAGAAACCAAACCGGTTAGCCAGATGCAACCCCAGCATCACCACCTGAGTTAGCACTAAACTAATGCTTTTTGGACTAAGCTGGTGGAAGCATTATATTCCATGCACTGAAAAGCCATGACAAAAATATTTCCTTCAAACAAGTTTGATAGAAGGTTTGTAGACTTCTTTGCATGTTTCTTGGTACACATAACAGGCCCCTTACTCACAACCAGAGGTTACTTTCCACATATGCTTCTAAAAAATGAAACCAATGGTTGTCCATGATTGTGTCACTGTAGACTTCTTGTGTATTGCTACTTCTAAGGCTGCTGCAAAGAAAATATATGAAGGAGTGAAAATAAGAGGTCTTTGTATGACTAAATACATTTCAGTTTTTAAACACAAGACTATGCCTTTTAAAGTTATGCAAGCGAAATCAGATTTTGCCACAGAGAGTAACAGTAATTATCATACATGTTGCATACACAAATCTCCTGTTCACTGACATTTTCATTGTTTGTTTTCTTCCCACTTTCAATTCAAGGATAATCCTACAGATTGAGCACTGCAATGAGATGCTGACTAATGTTTCCCATGCAGGAACAGGTAACTGTAGTCCTGTGTGGGCCAGTATTTTTTTCGTTTACATAGTCAATATCAGATGTTCTCATTAAAAGCCATACTGAAGTCACAAAATTTATTGCCCCAGCCAGTAGCTATTGTCAGCTAAAACCTCAAATATTCTAGAGATAACTGCAATATAATTTCACAGACAGACCAAAATATATGAACTTATGTTGGAATCAACCACTTGGAAAAGCAGTGCAGCTACCTCAGAAAGCCTAATATGAAGGTCTGAGGTCAGATGAGAACCCAGAAGATCATCTGAGGAGAGCCTGTTTCGTCAAAATTCTTGAACTTTTGACACAGTTCCCATTCAGGACTGTCTAGAAATGGGAAGTGGAAAGAACAATTGTGATCCTGTGAAATTCATGAAGAAATAATGAGGAAGATGCTAAAAATAATTCCTTCTCTCAGGATAGGTACATTGAAGGATATGTAAATCTGTTCTGAGTTTTAGAGTCAGCTGCACTTAAGACAATATTTTGACTTCCAAATCATTGCTTCGTGACTTGTGGATATTGCCTGTGGATTCTAAGTTAAAGTTGATTTATAAGAAATATGTCAACAACTACAAAATAAAGTGAGCAAAAACCCAATCATGAGTACATTTGCCAACAATGTTAAACAGCTTTCTCTCTTTTCTCTTTACACATACAATATGTATGCAGTTTATTTATAGATACATACTGAATATATAAAATCATTAGATTTTATATATTCAGTATGTATCATTCATAGGTATTCATAGGTAAGTAACATACATGTATATTCACTACATAACTGAATAATATTTCAACAAATATGAAACTGGGACTCAAATAGTTAAAAACCTAGAGGTCAAATATTTCAGAGCTCACGTTGAAGTAGATGTCTGGCTTTTCTCCACATATGGCAATGATGCTGTCTGTGGGGTAGATGGAGAACATCAGATGTCTCAGGGATTAAGAATCTCTCTGTAGCTAACAACTGAGAAGCTCTGAGAAAAAAAGATTTAAATTCCAGTCTTCCCCTGACCTTCAGCATCTGACACAAAGTTTTTGGAAAGTAATGCTCCACTTTTAAGCAATAAATTATTCTGAAATGGCAAGTATCATTCACATCACCTCTTCTTCCCTTCTCTTCCCCCTTTAAAGATTTAACATTTGTTATTCTCTGTTCATGGGACCAGAAAGAAAAACAATGATTCAGGGAACATTGTTAGAGTTGGTATTTAAAATCCTTTTCTTTTTTTTTTTTCTTTCTTGTGCAAAATAGCATTTTCCAAACTCTGGAGTTAGATATCAGAGGTGTCTAATTGTTTCCTGAATGCCCAGCTGCATACCAAGTGCTTGACTGGGGCTGACAGAATGTGAGACCTGTGGGATGACATCCCTTCATGAATTGGCAGCTGGCAGGCAAAGCAAGCCTATTTTATTTCTCATGCCCTTCAGTTGTACAATTAGTTTGAATACAGATGGGTATTTAAAACAATAATAGACATCTCTTTCTATGGAGGAAAATCCTACTGGTGGTGATGGGAATTACATATAGGTCTTCAATGTTCCTCTCAGCTGACAGAGCATTGAATGAGCCCATTTGGCTTTGTGACACAGCTTAGCATCCACAGATTTGATGGGTTGTTTTACCTGATTATTCTTAGTTTTAAATGTACTTTATTTTCCTGTTTATCAGTTCATTGCTGCCCCTAACAAGGTCATGCATTTATTAGCTTATGGCTCAGCACAAATGGAAGCATAAGGAATAATTGCTGAGTGACAGAGAGTGGCTTAACACAAGACATCTCTGAATCTAGGATGGAGTTATGCTCAGAAACCTGCACATCCCTCATTTGCCACAAGGTGGAAACAATCTCAGGAATGCATCTCCATAACATTGCTGCAGCAGTTCAAATGCAGTAGTTAGGTGCCATATGCTGTACACAGGGATGCAGATGCAGCTGACAGCCTCAAACAGCTCTGAACCCAACACTTGATACAGCTTTAAGTAGCTGCCTGAATGCTTCTTTACACCCAAGAGAACAGCATGGCTCCTCAGGTGCTTTTCTAATCTAGTATTGAAATAGGATACTAGTTTTATAAAATTCCATGTAAAGCATGTTGTTTCCTAACAAACCAGATAACTGTAAGGAGTTAGTGTACTAACAGAAGGAAGAAAAGCTCAGATCCACAAATGCATTTAAGTACTTAATGCCCCTAGGCATTTGTCTCCCATTAGATTTTGAGTGGGCGAATTAGGACATAAACTGCTCTTCTGAGCTCAGGCCAGAGGATTTCTCTCCTACATCACTAATTTGGGAAGATTTTCTAATGATCAAAGACAGATATATCTCTAAAGAGAGACTTTTAATGGTAGAGGGAGAGGAGATGGCATAACACACATTCCTTTTTTTCCCCTACTGACTTGAATAACTAATGTGAAGAGATGCACAGACTGCTCCTGTTCCTCCCAAATAAGGGACTAGTTAAGCTCATTTGACTCGAGGTAGTGGTGTGTCTTACAGTGCAGCAGCCTACTCCTGGTGAGCCAAGGAAACGATCTCTGCAGCTCCATTCTCCCCACTTGATAAAAAAACCCCAGATTTCTGTCCCCTTAGATGCCAATCCAGCAATCTTGAAATCACTTGATAATCATATTGGACAAAGAGAATGTTTTAATTTGTCTGTCACATTTAGTGCATTCCTACTCCAGTTCAGTCTTTATCCACAGATGTCTCTGGGTTCTTCCTGCTTTTCCTTTTACCTGACATAGGCGTAAAGGACTTTTATTTTAAGAATTATGTTCAGTTTTTATTTTAAAGCAGATGGCATTTCCAGTGCAACATCAGGGGGCTTAGTCAGGAGCTTTCTCTGGGAAAACAGCAGCATAGTACCAAATGAGCTGATCTGAAGCCTGTCTGAAAAAAACCCACAGCTTCAGGACTCCCCAGTTTTTTGGTTTGCCTGCTTCAGGGGCCCTTTGAAACATTTACCCCCAGGGCTAACATCAGCCCAAGCCTCAAAACAGCTGCAGTACAAGGGAGCCCTTTGAGTCAGTGTGCTGCCACTGGCATTTTGAGGGCTGCACATAAATGGCAAGAGAGATGTTTGCTGGCAAACCTTTCTGCTGCTTTGCCATTCCCCTCCAGATATGTCACATCTCCTACTCAGTAGATCTCCACGTGCCCCCGCGGTGCAAGCGCGCTCTGCACAGTTTCAGTTTTAGGCACTGTGGTTAATCACTGTCATTTCAGCATCTGGATGCTGGGAAAGGCTGCCGGGCCTTTCTGCACAGACCCGTGAAGCTGTTTGCTTTCCCCTGACCCATAAAGCAAAGAAGAAAAATGGTGACAAGTCATTAACAAGATATTCTGTGTTTCATTTTATGAGTGCCAGCTGTTCCCCAGCCATCACTCATATAAAACCAGCACTAAAACCTGACTGCTGTAGGATGTGAGTGCAGACCACATGAGCACTGAGCAGCTTTCCAGTTAGGAATAGAGTAGATAGCACTGTGTGGGCCAGCAGCTCCCCAGGACCAGGAGTGCTGGGAACTGCATGGGATCCCTGGGCTGGAAGGGAGGCAACAAGACATGCTGAGGGGCATTGGGGCAGCCCCAGCCCAGGACATTTTGGGCATGGCTCCTGAGGATGGGGGAGGCCAAAGCAAGGTTGGGACAAAGGCTGGTGAGTCTGGGCAGGGCAGAGCTGTGGGGGGCTGCAACCCAGCCCTGTTGGGTATTGCTAGGGCAGGGATTGGTAGCCCTGGGAGACTGCCATGGGGCCCCAGGCCATGGACAGTGTGGGAGAAGCCCTGGAGGACTGCAAAAGGGCAGGTGGTGCCCCTTTTGTCTTGGCAGATAGGAGCTGTGTGGAGGACTTTTATGAGGACAACCCTGACTTTAAGCAACTCAGGTGAATATCTTAGTGCTGCCACAAAACTGTGACAAGTCCATGACATCTGGTAGAGGCTTGACCAAAGTCTGTGGTTCCTTTGTAAAGAAAATTAATGAAAGCATCCTGAGTTCAGCCAAGAGGGACCATTGTAGTGGTCAGCTATCATTGTAGTGATAGCTACAATGACAGTAATCATAGAGTCAATTCATTTATCTGGGGACTCCCCCTTGAAATCCCATGCTATTATCAAACTAACCCCCTACACAACCCTTCTGCTAATGCTTGGATAAAGGCCTGACCTGGAAGACTGAGTATCAGACAAACAATGTGCTTGTCACAAAATGCTCAATGTGCTGCTTGAAGAGATTCCTAAAATAACTAGTAAGACATATCAAGATCCAGGAAGCAGTTTAGATCAGAATTTTCTAAGTTAGCACCTCCAAATTGTGAAGGAGCTTTAATTTTTGCTACTGATTCTTATGAATCTGGCTTGTTTCAAGCCAGAAACACAGCTTGGGAGTCTCCAAAGACATTCTAATTACACACCCAAAGTTCAGTTCCTGCTTCATTCCATCAAAAATTTAATCTGTATGAAGGAAAAGCCAAACAAAAGGAAAAACAAAAGCCCCCATGGTGGAGAGCAGAGGACCTTCTGCAACATATGCTATCTGAAATAAACACAAAATGGCAGCAGCCTCCAGCAAATACTTGGAAATTTAAAGATGCGACACACAGAAAATTAAGCCATAATTGCTTCCAACAATAGCAACATAAGCCATAGCTAGTTATCACCTGAACCATCTGCTCCCCCAAGAAGCAGCTCTTAACACAGGCATGAGATTGAAAGATCCTCTCACTTCAGGCACACACTCCGTTCACATCAGAAAAATGGCAACAAGAATCAAGTATTTTCCTCTGCACTTCAACATGCAGGAGATGCAACAGCAGGATTAACCACGGAAAATGCAAAGATAGAAATTATATCAGTCATGAAAGTCTCTGCAGCACAAGCCCAGTCCTGTTCCACACAAATGCTGACAAAACTGATAAGCACATTTTCTCCTTACAGTCAGAATTTATAACCTGAAGTGGCTGTTATAATGGAAAAGTAAATGATCCCCTGATACTCAAATCAATCTTCTGAGAAATAACCTGAATAATGAGTTACAATTGCAAGAGATGAAATTAAGACAAGAACAGTTAAATAAGGATCTAAAGGAACAGATAACATTTAGTATGGTATTGGAAACCTAAATTAGACTTTCAAATGTATGCGGAGACAGAGGAAGAAGGGGCGAAAATAAGGAACTAGAGCAGAGGCCTCAGATAAATATGAGCCTTTGATGAGAAGTAATCAGAAGCAATGTCAGATTCACATTATTTGAGGAAAAATCCCCACTTCAAATAGAATTTTTTATGCAACTAGGTTTTGGAGCTTGGCACTATAGGAGGATTTCCATTTACAGTGTGAAATACTCTAAAATGCTTACAGCTCAAATCAATTTGTTTCAGATGTGATTAGAAATTGTCTCTAAGACTGTGCTGCAGCACAAGATGTGGAACCAAGCTAATACCATCTCTTTCGCAGTTTGGTGCCTCACACTGATGGATGGTCTTTACCCAACAACAGTACAACAAAAGGAAAGTATTATCCCTATTTTAAAGGAAGAGACTGGAATAGAAGACACTTCAAAATCACCTAGAACGCTAATGACTAACTGAAGGCATTTATTGTACAGGAAAGGGGTATAGGATCCTGCCGTAGTTTCTTGACTATAAAATAAGATTTGAAAAACAAGGATCAGGAATAAGACATCTTAGTGTTTTCCAGTATTGGATTAAGTATTATGACCCTTGTTTTCTGTCCAGGTTTGGTAAAACTGAGTTTTCCTCAGAGTCCTACCTAAAGCTGGAATATTTGAGGATGGAATTTATTTCATCTGACTGCATATTTCTACAGTGTGACCATTTCACTGATTGCTTTTGTACTCCAGCTTTATAACAAAGGGGGAAAACTAGTCACTTACAGGATGTGATTCAACTTGTGCTTGAATCACAAGCAAATGTTTAATTCAGGTGAGAAAAATGTTTAATTCAGGTGGTGTTCTCTCCTTGCCCATAAAATTAGCCTGGTAGGATTAGTTCAGATGTTAACTCAGACATTTATTCTGCAGATGTCCATGAGATGAGTGCCTCAGGCACTGAAAAATTATAATTAAATTCTAAACAAAATGCTCTGATCTATATATGTATTATGATAACATCATCCTACCCCCTTCCCAAGTTCTCCACATGTCTGTTCAGGTCATTTTTATTGCATCTAATAAAAATACTACTGAGTCAAGTGCTGGAGAAATACAACAAGAAAAAAAAAACAAAACAAAACATGATCATTTAGTCTTTGTAGGTTGGGAAGAAATGAGAAGGAGAATTTTTGTAACTTTTGATGGTAATACATAGTGCTTGATGACTATTGTCATCCAAATTCTTCTGCAGGGCACTTTGAATCAATAATGGCAGAAAGACTAGCAAGAATTTTAAATAAAAACTATTTTGCATTTCCAGGGAATTAAGGATGGAGTAATAGATTTTTCCTACTGTTTGCCTATTTATGTATTCATCCACTGTCTAGTTATTTATCTGTTTTTCTAGTATTTGCTGGCTGATGTATTCCCCTATAAAGAGAAATTTTAAGGAATGTCTCAGGTTATCTGTCACCTTGAGTCTGAGTAGCTGTGCTAACTCTTGTGAGTCTGTCCTGAAGATCACACAATAAGCAAACCACAAGGAGACAAGGTCATTATTGAGAGATTAAATGATGGGAATGAGCTAATGGGAAGTTTCAACAGATGGTTTCTGTCATGAGATGAGTTAAATCTAAATTTTCCAAACAGGTCATTGCAACAAAAAATAGGTGAGGAAATTCTTTACAACAAAATGGAAAACATCAGGGGAAAACCATGACAGAGGCCTGCTACTGTTCACTTTGGAGCTGCACAGCTCCTTTTCAGGAAACACTGACTTAGAAGACTTACAATATTTCATGCAGTATTTAGCACTGGGTTTGGCTTTGACATCAGCTGGGATTAGATCAGCTCCTTCTAACACAGCCTTGATTATCGTGTAGAACCTGAAAGATATTGGAATAATCAAGCTTTCATATAATCAGGAGCAGATTAAAAGTATTAAATGCATACCTAGAGACACAACTGTGTAACAGCTAGCAGGCAGTTACAGATCATTGGTGTTCAAAAATCACAAAGAGAAACAAGTCTTTTATTTAATGTTGTTGTTATTTCAGTGACATTCTGTAATCCAACTAAAACCCTATTAAAAAATAATTAAATGAGTTTTTATCTTTATTGTATTGTGCTATTTACCTGCGGTAATGGCACCTGGAAAGACTCTCCTAGCTGAGTATGATTATTAAAAATGAAAAAAATTGTTAATAACAAACCTTAATAACCATATTTTCAGAAATGTTGATTCTCTAAGTACACTTGGAGGAAAGTCTGGTGTATTGTAAAAAGAAAACTGAACCTTGAAAAAGTTTTGTGACCCCTCCTCAACAAGTTAGTGTGAGTAGCATCACTGTAACCTACTGCATCTGCTTCATAGTCTCTCATTTTTCTCTCATTAGGATAGAGTCCTAAAGTGACGCCTGAAGTCAGTCTATTTCCATTATTAATTACAATGTTTATTCATTTCAGCCTGAAGATTTAAGACACTACCTAAATATAAAGTAATCTAATTGCTGCTCATTTTTAAAAGAGTAGCCAAGAGTTTTTGTAACACTGGTTGAAAAGACGTGTCATTGGACACTAGTGAGGTCCAAAACATGGCTTAGATTTCCCATTAAGAAAATGAGCCTTGTTAGATACCATGTGCTTATAGCCAAAATCATATCAAAGTTGACTAACAATCAGTACCTGATGACTGTGGTGCTTGACTCAGTAATGCACCAACAGATGAAAGTGTCTCTCTGTTGCGGAGGCTAAACAGCATTTCATGACAGGTTAAAGATTTTGGGAAGGAAAAAAAGAAATCTCTGTTATGTAAATGATATTATGCATAGTTTGTAAACATGAAAGGGATGAAATGTACCAGCTCTGCAAATAAATGCTCTGCATGAGAAGAAATAAACATCAATGCATATGAATCAAGGCCAATCTGTATGAGTTGGGCATAGCGGCATTAAGTTTTTGGTTTTTTTTCACAAACTGAATTTAAAATAATTTTTTATTTTCCTACAGTTTTTAGCACTCAGGTGCATAGCAGGAAATAGCATTATACTTGTGGGACAGGATTGAGTTCCATGGGCTCAGAACCCTGTTCCTGGTGTCACTAAATATCTTTCTGTAACCTTGTGTATTTTTCAATTGCTTCCTTTCTTTAATTCCTAACTAGGCATCCTGGTAATAGCTAAGAATTACGTATTTTGAGTGCATCCACTCTTTTCTCTGAAGATTTGATGTTTCAGTAAAGCAGTGTGGACAAAGTCAATACATGTGAAGGTGCCAGACCAAAGTCCTTGTGGAGGTAGAAGTGGAGAGATTTTGAATCACAGAGCAGATTTTTTTTCTAAACACAACTGTCTCTAAGTGCAATGATAACTAGAATTGGTTTTGTTTGGGGTTTTGGGTTTTTTTTTTTCAAACATAATATTTATCATTGATTCTCCTTTTATTTTCTTTTCGCTCTATTTTTTTTTTTAGCTTCTCATTAATCCCTCCTCCAAACATTGGTTCTAATGACAGAAATTCATAGAACAATTTGGGACACAAGAGCTTTGAAAGGTTTTAATAGAGTGATGACTGCAATTTTTGTTTCACTCCAGTCTCATTTATTTCATGCAAGAAAAGCTTAGGACCAATTTCACAGGACTTTGCATCATAAATCCTAATTTTGTGTATTTTATTTCTACTGCAAACCTACAGACTGTACTGAACTTGAAAGAATTCATTAGACATTTTTCTGAGAAAGTTCCAATAGAAGTCCGAATTGGGACAGTTCTTGTTCAGTGTACACTTGACTAAAAGGGTAGGTAAAGCTTGAGTTTTGAAAGAAATATCCTTAAATAGTCTGAAAAGGGAAAAAGATAGCATGAAAATTAGATTTGAATTTGTGAAAGGAAAAACAAAGCAAAAAGCACAGTTGAACGTTAAAACAGAAGAAAAAGCAATTCTAGATAAATCTTCAGTAGAAGGTAGGACAGGTACTTTCTTTTCTTTCCTTTGCATTGGGGAAGGAAGACTACCAAGCATGTCTGGACAGTACATAACGTGTCAGAAATGACTGAATTTGTAATAGGCAAAATGATTCCTTGGGTGTGGGGGATTTTCAGAGTGAAAGATACCTCTTGGACTGTACTCCCATATATAACTAGCAAAATAATCAACATTCCTGTTGAAACAAAAAAAAATAAATATGAAGAACAAGAAAAATTTTTGAGAAATCACAGGGGAAAAAAAACCCAGGTGACCGAATGGGATAATTATAATTTGCTACCATGATTGAAGAATAAACCATAGGGGACAAAGAAAAAGCCACAGGAAAAGGTCAACCAGAGAAAGAAATATGCCCAAAGTTTGGTCTCAATGAACTATATGTCCCCATACAGCAATTAGAGCAATGGTTTTCTATTCAGTTTATTCACTCTGTTGTATCACTCAAGAAAGGGGAAATAAATCAGGCTGGTGCCTGACCTTTAAAAAACAGTGGATCCCAGTGAATCATCCTGTCATTGACATAATAATTTGATTTCCTTTTAAGCCTCTTTCTACACATCCAGAAGCTGGCAATAATAGAGTTATGGCCTGAGTTTTCATGAGGCAGCCTTTTTCCCTTGCTTCTTAAAGTAAATAAAGTATAACAGTTGGAAGCAACTGAAAGTTAAATTTATCATCTTGTCCACTGTGCCCATAGAGATAAAATCAGTGCTAGGAATGAGATCTGCATTAAACTATATTTGAAAATCCTATATGACATCAAAACTTTTCATTTTAAAGCATTGAAATCTTTTGTTTCTTTCTCTTCACACTTATTTTTAATGTGCTGTTCTGGGTTCCGCAAAGATAAAGTACTCAAACACCAGAATAAAAATTTCTATTTATACTTTGAGCTTACTCTCAAGGGCCTGGAAATCTCAGAAAAAGACAATGTAAGGAATATTTCCAGAGAGATCCAATAAATGAATGGAAACACTCTGCTTTTGTACATTTATCCAATCTCAACATTGAACTTTTTGCTAGATTGGAGTTGAAATGAAAAGTTTCTGCCATGCAAATATGAAAACAATTTAAAGCCATATTCACAGGTCTTTGCCAACTTTTAAAAGTTCATAATTAGACTATGAATATTAGGCCTGCATCAAAACCTAGGAATCCGTTACTTTTATTGTGTCATTTTGTGTTATAAACCATTGGAAGAGCAGAAAGTTGCAAAACATAAGCTGTTTTTTCTCACTTATCCTCCTTTCTCCCCATTCTAGCCATTTTTATATCCAAAGTAGGTGATACAGGGAAAGCACTAGAAGTGATCTAATATTTATTGCTGCCTCTGGACTTAAAAAAGTAAGGAAAGACATTTTCTTTGGACATTCAGTGTAGTTTCTAATAGATATGAAGGGTCTGTGAAGTTTTTGTAAGACCTACATACCCATTCTGTGCACAAAACCATTATCTGCTCTGCAGCGGAGCCAGGACACTCCTGATTCTTTACTGACTGCATAAGGAATAAAATTTAAATAGCAACTTAGGACAAGTGAAGATCAAGGAAATGCAATGTACAGAAGAATATCAAATGGATGCCACTTTCTTCTCCTTGATCTTTGTGTCTGAACCTATTGAAACTTTACTGATCTTAGTTGTCCATTTAGATCACCAAAGTCACTGACTCCATAGTATTAGAAATAGCAATCTCTTGTAATTACCAAACAGCATTAATGTTTGTGCCTCCCAGTAATCTCACTATAATTCACTAATGAATTCACTCATTTTGATGTTCTTATCATTGCTACTCCAATTTTTAGGAACTCTTTTCTTATTTCAAGATTAAAGTTATTCATAGACAGTTTATATCTATTTATTTTCATACTATTTTTTTCTTTTAGCTTGAAATGGCTCTTCTTCTTTCCAGAGATTTATTCCTTTAGCACATTTCAGCAATATTCCCGCTCCATCTTTATTTTGCTGGGCTAGGTAAAGCAAGTTTTCTTATAGCATCTCTTGAGAAATAAATTAATCATTCCACTATTCATCTAGTAATTCCTTCCTGCATCTACTTCAGGTTGATTTCATCTTTCTTGACTATGGCTTTACAGAATTTTCAGTGTTGTTAAATATTTTTAGTGGCATAATATAAAAGTTTCCCATATCTGGCATATATTTAATTGTGGGAAATTAATATCCATTTTACCCTTCTGTCAACAGTGTCCTACATTTTAAACAGCTCTTTTCCTTCTGTGGTTTTTATCCTTCTATTTTATTCCTAGGTATCAATCATCTGTCTCCTCAGTTTGTATTTTGCTAGGCTGGGCAGCTTAGACTCTCTTCTTTCACAAGTAGATATTCACTTTCTTAATCATTTCAGCAGTCTTCCATTTTCTTTGCCCTCATCTGAATTTTTCTTTCTTGCAGGTGGTGAGATTCACAGTATTCCAAACAACACCTCCCCACGACTATGCTATTAACACTCCCATGTCTCCTGATATATCCAAAGAGAACATTTCTTTTCAGTGATGGCATCATATCAGTGGCTCAGTCATTTGGGAACTGACAGATATATGCCAACAGTTTGTCTTGTCTGGACAATAAGGTGCCAGAACACTGGAGAAATTATTTACAGTTATTCCTGGTGCAAGATGTTACCCATTAGCTCATTTTGCCATTTTTCTGTTATCCTGACTCTTCTGATATTTTGTTCTTCATGTTTAATATTCCTAAGCTGATTTCTATAAATGTTTTCTCTTGTGTTTGTGTTATCGGCTCCTCTTTCTCTGTTCCAGGGTCAGGATCATTCACAATTACAGCATACAATATTGCTCTTAACTTTAATTTTTTAAAAAATCAACTACTAATTATTTTAAAGCCCAAAAATTCTTCTTGTAACGTTTCCTTTTTTTGTTGTTTTTTTGGTCTGACTTTAACATCCTTCTCAACTTTGTCATGCTTTTTGCTAATCTACATCATTTTACACAGAGCTAGTAATTCCTCAATACTTCACACAGCTTCATAACTGAAATCACATAATTCTAGCTAGATAAGATCAGATGCACTTCCTTTGTATAGGGAAAAAAACCAACAAAAACAAACCAAACGATCAAACAAACAAAAACACAGAAAGAAATCAGACTATCCTGGCAGCATCTACATTCAATAAACCCCTGTAATATCCTGTTCCTCGGTCTCTCCAATACCTATTTTCTTATGAATTCTTAACATATTTCCAAGGTTTGAACCATGGACTTCTTATTTTCCATTACACTTCTCTTTCTACATAAAGTTTCATGCCATTGCAAACTTCAAGTACAGACTTTAAACTTTTTCTTTCTGAATGAATATTTCACTTGCCAGTTCTTTCAGGGTTATAGGCTGGATATATGATCTACCCACTTTCACTTGAGACCTTTCAACATTTTGATTTTAGTTTCTCATTCCCATTAACAATCTTCTCTTTGTCTTCATATATATCATGAGTCATACTTCAAATTTTTTGTCCAATGACCCTCTGCAATTTCTTACACAAATTAGGAGAGCCCTCAAGTTTCAGTCATTTTTTTTCCATGTGACAAATTTTCTCCATTTACATCCTGATGGCAATTTTTAGAACATATTTTTTCTTAGAGTGCGCAGTCTACTGAACAGTACTTTAAAACAAGCATCAAACCATAAAACATTTTGAGGGAAGTTTGCCTTTTGAAATTTTTCTCTCTGTCTGGATTTCCCTGGATTCTATCTTTACAAGAATAGAACATGTCTCTTTTCACTCAAACTCAGCCCTGAAAGTAATAATTCAAAAGGTTTATGTTTTAACAAAAAATAATGCCAGGAAATTAATGTTAATGCCAGTCTTTCCAGCTTCAGAAAAAGACTTCTTATGATATGCAAATAATGGAAGTCTTGATTCACTGCCATGGTAAGAAAAGAAATGAATAAAAGTAACTGATTCTGGTTTATTCCAATATTGTTGTGTTTTTCTCATTTACTCCAATAATGCTTAAATGGCATCTGAGAAGTGGGTCATTTTGTGTTTCAGTCTGTAAAGCATACAAGGAATGACAATGTCTGTCCTCAGAGGCTAATCCTGTGCTATGGTAGGATACATTCAGTGGCTTAGCAGGACATGGAAATTCCTCCATGCTTTCTGTGATCCAAAGGACAAACATAGCCAAGGACCCATGGGGCTGTCATGCATTTTTTCATACAGAGCTTTTTGGAGGAGGAAAACTGTTAAAGAGAGACAAATCACGTATATGCATGCATATGAGATAAAAAAGATAACATTTCTGTAGCTGTGTTGCACTATTATAGTGGATTTGACTTTTCTTCAGGCTTTTTTAACTCTAATTTTAGTTTCCTGTCTCTACTCATGGGTAACCTGATTAAACTTATGGTATGTCTGCAGAGTTCTGATCACCACATGAGGCACAAAAGTCTCCGGTTTCATCAAGAAATTCCTTTCCACTGACAACATGGGAATGGTTTAGGAAATAGCTTTAGTTTTCAAGAATTAAGCATTGTCTTATAAAACCCTTTATTTCCTTGAATCTCTGAGTAGGATGGATATTCATTTACAAAGATGAAAATAATCACAATGACCTATCAGCCTCTGGAATCTCCTTATTTTTGTTGATGACTTCCAGGGGATGGAATAATTTATTAGGTTCTTGGCTGCATATTATTCTATTTTCATCAGCATTGCACATATAAAGATAGTTATTTAGGAATGATTTCTGGAGATAGGGATAAAAACAAATTACTTTTGCAGTGGCCACTGAACACATGTAAATGAAACTAATTATGAAATGAATTGCTCCTCATGGACCAAATAAGGCTCTGTGTGGCTCTGCTGGCCCTCTATGTTCATTTGTTGAAAATCTATTAATAAGAGCATATTTTAACTTGCAAATCATTATCTCCACAGCTCATCTAGCACAGAAAGAATGGAGAAAGCCAGAACGATCCTATGCAATCTAAGACATCACAGCTCTGAGTAAAACTTCTCACTGCTTTTGGCCTTATTTAAGAAAAGGGAAATGTATCCCCAAGGCATTCTGAAACACCAATGTTCATTTCTCTTTTGCCACAAATAGCAAGCAGAGACTCCTATCACATCACAATACTTAGATGCCAATGTTCTATAATTACTTCCTTACACAAGAAATTGCTTACTGTTTTGTTCTCCCAGTCTTTACAAAAACCTTAATTTATAGTTTATGAAGTGACCTTTACCTGCTAATCAGAGATGTGACAGGGAGTGGGATGAAACCTGGTACAAGGTAGCAGCTGAATGGTTTGTCACACAGTGGAGGTTTTAAGCCACAGACCACTATTAAGTAACACAACAATTTTTGCCACTAATGCAGTAAATCTAACACATGAAACCATGTGATAAAAGATGGGTTGCAAACAAGCTTTGCAAATGTATTTGTGTAAGTTTAGCCATGGCAGTCACCAGTAAGGAGAATGTGATGTAAATCTCAGTGTCTACGTCTAGGATATCTGTCATCAGCTTCCATTTTCATTTTGAGCCTCTGATAATCACCTGAGACAGCTTATTGTTTCTCTAATTATAGACTTGGAATAACAAGTAGTTATAAAAATATCTGGGAAGTTATGTTTGTTTCCTGTAAAAGAGACAATTGAGGCCCTTTCAGAAGGCTTATTTTGAAAAGGCAAGCTCCGACCCTTTGAGATGCAGTAAGGCCAAGAGCTAGGTCCTGAACTGGTCACAACAACCCCAGACAATGCTACAATCTGGAGGCAGATTGGCTGGAAAGCTGCCCCTCACAAAAGGACATGGGAGTGCTGGTCAACAGCAACTGAACATGAGCCAGTCTGTCCAGGTGGCCAAAAGAGCCAATGAAATCCTGGTCTATATCAGCAATAGTGTGGCCAGCAGGACCAGGGCAGTGACCTGTACTCGACACCAGTGAGGCCACACCTGAGTGTGGTGTCCAGTTCTGACCCCTGAATACAAGAAAGACATCGAGGTGCTGGAGTGTGTCCAGAGAAGGGCAACAGAGATGATGGAAGGCATAGAGAGTAAGTCAGACAGGAAACAGCTGAGTGAGCTGAGATGTTTAGCCTGAAGAAAAGGAGGCACAGGGGGGACCTTATCAATCTCTACAACTCCCTGAAAAGCATGTGTAGCAAGGTGGGGATATGCCTCTTCTCCCAGGCAACCAGCAACAGGATGAGTGAACATATCCTCAAGCTTCACCAGATGACATTCAAGTTGGAGATCAGGAAGAATTTCTTAACTGAAAGGCTTATTAAGCACTGAAATGGACTGACCAGGGAAGTTGCGGAGTCACTATCTCTGGAGATGTTCAAGAAATAACTGGACTTGGGACTCAGTGGTATGGTTTAGTTAGCAAGGTGGTGCGTGGTTAAATGCCGGACTCTACAATCTTGGCAATTTTTTCCAACCTTAATGATTCTATGAATCTTATGGAAAATGAGTTCCCTTTATTACTTTTCAAGCTGCACACCTGAAACTTTAGGCTTCCAAAACTTAATGTCCCTTTAAAAATTCAGACATGTAGCTGATGTTTATCTCAAATGAATATCCCTCTTGTTTGCTTTTTGAAAGAGCATCCATGCTCAGCCATGGCAAAAAGTATGAGATAGAATTTTCCTTGTAATTAGTCACTACAACAGGATTTGGGTTTGGATGAGGACCATAAAACCAACTGAAATTTATATGGTCAGAAGCACAAGATAGTCCTGTCAGTATCTTTACAGGCCTCCCCAACCACTTCAAGCATCAGAGTTCCCATTTAGAAAGGTTATTAAGCATCTTAAATTATGCATCTGTGTGTTTTGACATACTTAAAGGAACTTCCCAGAAGCACCATGGCCAGACTTTATTTGTCTACCAACAATTGATAAACAACTACAGTCCACACAATGTGTGGATTGAGATATTTTATCAATCTCTTGGAAAGAAATGTACATGGTATATGCATACATAATTGTGTTTGTCTATGTGGGTATCCTTACCCCTCTCTAAAATTAACATGGAAAGAGCAGCACAAAAATGGGTATTTGATGTTGCCCAATCGAGGAGCAGCACACATACCTACCACACAGGAGGTATTATCAGGCAAGATTTCCTTTGTTAGCTAGTGAATGGTACTTCTTTTCAGGAAGAAAAATCTACTTTGGGGCCAGGCGACAAATTAACTCATTCTCCTCCAAGCTACCTTGTTCTCAATCTCTCTCTCTCTCTCTCTCTCTGTTCTCTCTCCTTGCCTGCCTATAAAGTTTAAATATCATTAACATGTTCCTTTATGCTGTCTTTCTTAATGACTATCTTGACACAGTTCCTTGTTTTACCAAGGTCTAAAAGAAAGATGTCATTTGGCCAAATCCACTGAACAGGCTCCTGCATGAAATGACAATTTATAATAATTAATTAAATGTTAGGATTAGTCTTCCTGTCAGATAATGCCACTGGCTAATGATACACCCCTATGTCAGTGACAAATGATGAGATGTCAGCAATAAAGTTGCTTGGAGTGAAGAACTTACATGTCAGCCATTTATTCGTTCACACTTATCCCAAATCACTGAACTTCTTAAAAATACTCACTGAGTAACCAATATGATTCAAGCTGATGTAGACTGAAATTATAAGTTATTTTGAGTAAAGAGAGAAGAAGAATATTCAAAACTTTATCTTACTTTCTCTGTGTAGGGCTATACCACCCTCTAGTCCTACAATAAAGAGTCCAAGATCACCTGGTAATTTGGGATCAGCTCTCCTGTTCCTAGCTTGGGCTATGGATGGTCTGCCATGATTATCCTCAAGAATAACAAGGTATTAGTCAAATCATTTATAAATCTTCCCCAGTTATATGAAGGGAATACTTCTCAGTTCATGGGCTACGATTAAGTGAACAGTATTTGTGAAGGATGAGTGCAAACAAAAGGAACAGATTAAATATTTGCTAGTGAAAAGAACCCAATGACACAATACAGATGAGGGAAGGATTGAATGAAGTGTTCCTGCCACCCAAATGCTAGTTGAGGAGTAGCACCATGAAAACAAAAATAAAAAATAATTAAAAAAAAAAAAAAAAATTATCTGTAAGAAATTACTCTGACACCTGGGCTGAAATCCAAGAAAAACTTTCAGGCAATAAACAAGATGTTTAAGAAACTGAATTTCTTACACTTGTGGTAGTTATGTGCTGTCTGCCATCATGGTTAAGCATGGATTAAATACAGAATTAAAAAATTTTAGTATGTTTGCAGCTTCTCACTAATTATACATGCTGCCTTTTAGCTCAGCTTCATAACATTTCATTTTCATTGTGATTACTGCTGTGTTGCATATGCAAGTGCTAGCTGGGAGAAGGTGAATGGAAGGTGCAAGAGTGGACCAAAGCAGTCAGAGATGCACTGAACACTGATATGTTAATGAGTAGAATTTCATGATTCTCAAAGGTACATTCTGTAGTGCTCATCTGGACTGTACATAGCACACTAAATTTGTGATAAATCAGGGAAATTATGGTGGTTGTTTTCAGTCCTATTGAAGCTCCACTTTATTTTATCCAACACATTGTTTCAGAGATGATGGCCCTGTCTTTCACATGGTTGTTGCCTGCAGGCAGGACCATTTAGTTCTAACAAAGGTCCTATTTAATGCAAGAAACACCTAGAGCTTATTACCCATCACTGGCTGCATAAAATTACAGGCTGTCAGTATGTGTTAGATGAATCCACCTGGAGAAGATAAAAGAACCGTGAATAAAACTGGGTTCAACATTCCAGATAAACTGTCTTTTAGGATAAAAAAAAAAAAAAAAAAAGAAAAAAAAAACAAAAAAACCCCCAAAAACCCGAAGACTGATTATTCTCTTTCTCTTCATGTAAACTAGGGAGGAGGGCACAGAACTATTAGATAATGCAGTCAGCTTTCTGTCTGTTTCAGAATTATATTTCTGAGATTTTTTCATTTGAGGTAGGTCTTCTTTGCTCAAAGGATGGTCCCTCTCCTATCAACTGCAATATTCTGAGTCTTGTCTTTTAGCAGGAAAAATGAGTTGGATAAACTGAAATATAACAAACTTGGTCTGGATGAAAGCTGTGTCTATTAATGCTCCAGAGGGCTGAGGATTGTTAAATCCTATTCACATACTTTACAGAAATAGGAAAAACACATTTTCATGAAAAGGATCCTCAGACTTTCTCTTATTCATGTCAGTAGGTTTGAATGCAATGATTAAAAAATACTAATACCCCTTAGTACACCTTTGGGAGCATATATAGACAATGAAATTGTCTTCAGTCATTTCAGACCCATATCAAGACCTTTTCACTAGGGAAAAATATATAAAGATGCTGCACAGTGATTAACAGTCCAGCGCTCTAAGAATTTTCCTACTTATTTCTGCAAAGAAGGGGACATGTGTATTAGGACTTCTGGGAAATTGAGTTAAACTCTCAGCTACATGATGTTCACTATAGAGTTCATTGCAGTCATAAAACAATCTGGGTGTCAATGCATTAGCCAAGAATTCAACTTTGTTTTGTATAGATGTGAAACTATGCTCCTTGTTTTTCTACTTCCTCCAAACAAAATGGAAGGAAACACTTTTTGGCTCAGAGAGACTCCGAGTCTTGGAGAGAGAGCAACTCCAAGATGTAAAAATGGAATTCTAATTCTTGGAAGTAGATATAATTTTTCCATCCTGTAATCCTTTTTTCCCCACCTACTCATGTCTTGCCTGCCTCATTCCTTTTCTTTGCCAATTCCTCCTTTTCATATACTACAGGTAAGGATACAAAGCCACAATAGCATCTTAGAAAATCATATACATAAGATCTGCACAAAATATATGGATCACATTAAATTGAGGTGGTAAAAAAGAAATAAAAATAAAGGTACACAATTCCTCATCCAATGACATGCAAAGCTGATATATGTGCAAGTTTTGTGAAAGTGATTTTAATACAGCAGCCTTAGGTCAGCTCTAATGTGAGTAAAAAAGTTAAAAACAGAAGCAGATTAAGCACAAGCCTAAGTGGAGAAAAGCTCTTTCAGTCCTTCTGGCAGGAGATTAAAATAATTGCTAATGGGAAAGCTTTTCAAAAGCACGAACATTTTAACTTCACTACATATGATAAAGGAGCAGTGGAGAACTGAGAAGACCTCCTTTCTAAAGAAATGCTATAGAACAAGATTTCTTTTTGGTTTTTTACAATTAAGCAATATTGTCTCCAACTGAGAGGTTATGTGGGGTGATGGAAAGGGGCTTATGCACTATCCAGACAAAAGTGCATAAACAGGAGGAGGAGGAGGAGGAGGAGGAGGAGGAGGAAGCGTGTGTGTATGTGAGTGAGAGAGATGGTGTTCACAGCATTTTATGGGTCTGCACCCCAGTGCAGAGAATATCACAAGAAGTAAAGGCATTTAAAGTAAACTCCTGGCTCTGACCCTGACTCCCTGTGTGCTTCAGGGTTTCCACATAAAGGTAACAACTCTACCCAGTGCAGTTTTGGCATTCATTTGGTAAAATCTTTGAAATTCATTAAATGAGAACACTCAAAAATACTCTTTTTTCTATTATTCTGGTGCACCCACAGATAATTTATGAATCAGAAAGGAAAACTTAATTTGTTAAGTAACCACTGTTGTAGTGACTTGTGTCTCCACTGATGCCTTATGATTTAGAGGCCTCTTATATTTTTTAGACTCTGTGCTGTTTCAGTGAGTATTTTGAGGTTTCATATTAAGTGCTATTAAGCTCTCTTCACAGAGTAGATACACAAAACAATTCCTTCTCTAGTTTGGGATCAAGGACAACTTTCAGGCCCAAGACAAAAAACAATGGTGAAGTGAGAAGAAAAAACAAGGAGGATGGAGCATCATAACCTGAAGCTATGGTTGGACAATTGATTCTAATATGCTAATGGACCAGAACTTATAAAAGTGTGAGACCCTGTGACCAGGTGTCCATTTTGTGACCATTTTGGGGTGCATCTTGGGTGTGGTCCAGCTGGACTCCTGTGCTGCCCAGGTGTGCCCATTGAGGCCTTTTAATAAATATTTACTTTATCCTTTTGCTCTGTCTAGTCTCTGTTCCAGGTCAGCCTCCAGAAGGCATCACCACCACTTTTACCATTAGATCTCCACTTACCCCACAGCTGGTAAGGAGTGAATTATCCTCTAGCCATACTGCAGTTCTTATTTCCTGCAGAAATGCAGTAAATTTCATGTTAGAATTTGGTTTAATTCCATGGAATTGAAGCCATAATTCTTTGCCATACTACTCCATATTGCCAGAAGTAAAGAAAAGACACAGATGGCAGGCCTGGCTTAGTATCTTATTGAGGCATCAGCTAGTCCAGGATAACACACCTTGATAGAAGCAACCTGCCCACAAAAGCACAATAGAATGCAGAAATACCTATTGTGCATCTCTAATGAGCTTCTGATGTCTAATCTGACAAGATCATGACAAAGCATAACTTTATTTTTTGCTTCACCATTGTGCTTTAGGAACCAGTCCATTTTTTTGCTACCTGGAATATGAACAGAATGGATTTCATCAAAACTATTCTGTTTACAAGAAGAAAATTTGGATGGAAGCAGGCTGTGTGAAAAGCACAGAAACACAGAAAAAGCAGAGCAGGACAAGAGAGTCTGCTGCTGGTAAGCAGAACACAACAGGGCATGCCATCTGAACTGTGTTCAGTACACACTAGATTTCCACACAGTCCCTTAACAATACTTCCGGGAAGTCAGACACTCTTCAGCTACAAGAGGAAAAGACAATGAACTTAGTATTTAACCTAGGCAAGTGGGTTCTACATGAAGTAAGATAGTGCAGTCCAAAAATTCTATCCTGCTGGATACAATACAAATACTGTTCAACTAAAGCACTAAGCATTTAACTGGCTGACTTTCATGTTTCCTTCTTGCACTTAATAGCTAGCAAAGGCCCATAAATACCGGGCAAGGGGAGCAGAAATGCCAACAAATTGAAATTCATGAAGTCACATGAAGGAAGAGGTCAAAGTACATCAGCCCTCCATTAAAATCACAGGTACTGGGTATGCCTCATTAAAAGAACTGCATACAGATTGTAATGACAAGAAGTCTAAAACACTTCTTGTCATTATAATCTGTATGTTCAGTTCCAGGCTATGACTCTGGACTGTCAAAGTCAAAAGCCACTGTCAAGGTGACAAAAGGGGAAAAAACCCACAAAACACAGCAACAGAGAACTAGAGATTAAGCTTTCAAATGAAAAAGAGAATGGAAAGAACTTTTATGATTTCCAGCATAAATAGTTTTCTTGATTTGTTTTTGCTTTGTAAAAAGGACAAATTTCTTTTGCTAATCCAGCAACAGAAAAGAAGAAAATGGCTAAAATACACATAGATTCTCCTGATTATCTAGACTGACACAAGCACCTTTTACTGTTGGATTCCGTGAGACGGCAGGTGAAATGTTCCTAAAATTAGCAGAGGTTCAGGTTCTTTTCAAACCACAGAAAAACTGTCATGACATTACTAGTGTCGTGCAACTCTATATTTTACATAAATTATATAATAAAGTCCTGTGAATTAACTCAGTGAAAAAATCTCTTCTGGTTCTTTGGATTTTGTTTCAAACAATAAATCTATAATCCAGGAAACTCTTTGGAGATCCATGAATTCAATAGTGCCACAAACATAGGCATTATTTATTTACTACTACAGTAGTCTGAAAAATTATGATCTTTGATATATTATTAGTAGCAGCTGCCTTATGCTGCAGTCATTAAGAAACACACATACTTATGAATTTTAAAATTGACATTAAAGAAATTCTCAAGACAAAAATGCTTATAGGACACCCCTTAAGAGCTTTTTAGCCATATTGGAGAAAGAGAAAGCAATGGGAATTGTCAGAGGTCTAGAAATAATAACATACAAGGAAAGATGGAGCAACAACTTTGTCTAGGTAAGGGAGTAATGAGAGGAAATTTGGAAACAGCCTGTAAATATTCAAAAGGATGCTCCAAGGACCGAGGGTGTCATCTCTCTTCTTCATTTGTGAGAGTAAAACAGAAAGTAAAGGGATATAAAATGCAATAAACAAGATACAGGTAAGGCATTAAAATATGCTTCTAGTGGTAAAGCTCATGAATCACCAAAGTGGGTATGGAATATCCATCATGAGACACTGTTAAGAGCAAGAAGGGCAAAATTGCCTCAGATAATTACAGATGACATCACCAAAGCAAGAGCATGGGTGATACATCCTCTACATCCTCTCAAGGGTTCTTCTAACTCTTTCTCCTGTGATTTGAAATTTCACCATTTCTATTTATTAGGATCTGGTTTTCATTTACTTTGTTTTGTTTGTCAAATGAGAAAAAAAAACAAAAACAAAAACAGTTTGCCTGTTGAAAGATAGATTATTTGTATCATAATTAAGCTATAACTCTTTTGGGTCAAATTTAGAAACAAAGTGCTGGCTTGGAAAAATTACTGAGTGCTATCTCAGTATTCCAACATAGTTTTATTATGGGAATCAATCTTTTTAAAGATACAATTAAAAACAGCCATATAGTGGACAGAGCAATAAGCTAGAAAAATTGTTCAAACAAGATGCCATTCCCAAAACACAATGCTAGAAATTCTCAAGATAGGATTTACCATGCTGAAAAGATTTCTTTTCAAGTGAAGATTTGCATCAATGCCTCCTTTTATAGATGAAATTCATATTCATGTGTAAGCTGTTCGTACAAACTTTTCCTTCACTTAAAGTTCAGTGCATGAGAAACAGCTCTGAGCTTATCTTCTATGTACGAGGGAATTTCAGCAGACACATACAGACAAAAGGATCTTTATGTATCTGCTTTCAATAATGCATTTCTCTCATACTGTAAGCAACCATTTGCTCCATGGAAAATCTTGGGCGTGGGAAGGGTTTTTAAAACATTCCCATAAACTGCTGCCTAAGGGTGGTTGAATGTTGTTTTGGTTTGTTTTCTTTTTCCCATTATAGCACACTTGCTTGCATTGGCCATGACCATACAAAGTAGTAGTATTTTAGTCCCACATGTCCCTTACATTTTTGTAATGAATGCATGAAACAAAATGAAAAAGAGAATTAGTATTTCTTATTGGAAGACTAATCAGCTTGGAGCTGGCAATTTTTATTTAAATCCAAAGGAACAGCCAATAATGAAGTATAAACAATACTATAGCAAGATGTTACATAGCCAATCATGTAATATGTGATTCAAAAAATCTTTTTAAGAAATGTACCACCAATCTATGTATGGAGTACAAATTCACATTAAATAATGAAAAGCTGCAAATTACAGACACAATAGAAACAAGTGTACAAGTGTTCATGAATGATGTATTAACCCAGACATTGGCAAAAATCATAAACCATGGTTGGGCAAGTGTAAGTCTTCATTTTCACAGATTGTATGGTGTTAAACAGATTGCGAACCTTGGTTGAAAATTCAGCTACAGAGCAGTGGGGGGATCAAATGGCATTATTATGTTTCCACAAATATAGGAGAAAAGGGAGGAGAAAGAACATGGAAAAATTCTAAAAAACAACTGCAAGTAAGATACCTTAACAGCAGTACAATAAGAGTAATTTTTCAGCTAAGACAAAGTAATGACCACATTTCTGAGATTTGTAATACATTGCAGGAGCTAGGCCAAAGAATGGTACCTACTTATACTGGCAGTGTGTGTGCCCTGTCAGCACACATAAAATATTATAAAGCTTGATCTGACACAGTCAGCAAACAGTCTACACTTTATGTTGTTACAATGAGTCTAATTTCAATAACAGCTCAGGGCTGGAAGTAAATAGATAAACTAAGGAAATAAATAAAAGGAGGAAGTAGAACAACTAACTTTCCATAGGAAAAGAAAAAGCAAAAATTCTATGTGACTGTGAGCAAGATCATTGGCATTTCTGCAATATTATCTTAATCTCTGAGGATCAACTCACCTAGCAGAGTTCAAGGGTTGAAAAATTTTGACAATAGGAAATGAGCAAGGGAGGGAGCTTTTAAAATGTCTGTGACCTTCAACACCTGTGGAAAGTGGAACTGAAATGTGATGTTTTCATGCAAAAGCCATACTTGCTAGCAACTCCTACTTTTGGAGGGTGTGTTTCTGAAATTTTTCATATGGTGGATGAGGTGCTGTTGAAAATACTGATACTATGTAAAGCTTCCCCAAATCAGTTCCTAGAGCCATCCCCAGTCACTTAGGACCTATGAACAAGCTATTTCTCATGGGGATTAATAGATAGCTGCTCTGATCTGGATACTGTGAGACTGACTCAAGATACATTTTGATACTTAGTGAGCCCTCTTCCAGTTATGAAACAATGGCCTGGGATAGTGTACCCGTTTTTCAAAGGGTCTAAAAATTGTTCACACTTCTATACATTCTTAAATACATTTCTAATCTTCTGAGTGTCAGTGAGTGGGATAATAAGCTGCCCCCTCACAGAAAAATTCTGGACACTGACTTTCACACTGCTCAAGTCTGGCCATATTAAGCTGCATCCCAAATGTCCAAAAGCAGAGAACATGTATACAACATTTGACTCCCCAGGTATGTGTTTTAGGTTTTGGAAACATTTCTGAACTTAGGGCATTGAAAAATCTGGCTGAGTCAACTACAATAGGGCATCCAAAAGGCATGAAGAAATATTTAGATTTTTTTTTAACTATGCAGACAAAATAACAGTCATCAAAGAAAATCCTGATTTGTTGGTGTCAGCTTTTCTGGAGGAACAGAATGTATAGAAAGTATGAAGTGACACAGAAGTCTCAGAAATTAAAATATAGTTGTCAGGCAGCCATATGTACCTTGTACAAAACTTACCATTAAATTGTCTTCCCCAGGATTAAACAGCCTGGTGACTGTGTTGCACTTTTTGCCATGTTTCATGCATTTAGGTGTTCTACAGGAGCTGGATGCATTTTTTGTTGTCTCTGGGCAAGAAGAGAGTTTAAGATGCTTATTTCAGTTGCTCACTGGAGAGATTGAACACCTCTAGCAAAACAGAACTTGCTAGAATGACACATAGCTTGGAATTACCATTTGGTCATTAAGGACTGCATGCCAAAATTTTGTCAGAGACAAATGGTTGAGAAAAATCATATGAAAGAGATGAATGAAAAACCACCTGGGCTGGTACTATGTGAAGTGACAGAAAGTGAATGACTTATCCAATGGAGAATTTGCTATTGACCTTAGTGACTACAAATCTCAACTTCCCTGTTGTTCAACACAACCACTTTTAGAGAAGTACTTTACTGGGGAAAAAGTATTCAGCACTCACAAAAGGATATTGATTTCTTTCAATGCATTCAGTCTGACCTGGGAAAGACAAATGGTGAAGGTGTTAATGGGCAGATGTAAAAGGAGCACACAGGGTAATGAATAGAGTTACAGTTGCTCCCCACACCGGGATACACTTTTCATGTTTACTACAGGCCAAGATGAAGGATGTAGGTTGAAATTCAGAAATTACCCTTCTATCAGTCATGCAATTTTATGACACGGAAAAGAAAGTCACAGCAGGCAAGAGAAAATTACCTTAAGCCTCTTCAAAGTCTAAGACAGTTATAATGCAGGTTTCAAAGTGCTCTGAAAATCCCCCTTGAGCCAGCAAACATGAATAGGTAGGATATTTACAGACAGTGACTGCTGGCTGAGGATAAGACAGAATTGTTCCTCACTTTATATCTTACCTTCCAAAACTTATCATCTCCCAGTACTGGAAAGCTCTGAGCTCCATTATGCTTAAATTGCTCCATATTACTACATCCTACTGCTCTTGAAGGTTGTTTGTTATACTTACCGTCCTGCCAGGTAGGTATAAGGAAATAAATGATATATTTTGATACAAGGCTATTTTGCTGAACTGGATGGATTAAAGAACTGGTAATAAATTTTATTTTGTCTTCTAGGCCACTGATGCAAACTAAATCCAGTTCAATAGTGACTAGAAGTTATTGTCACCTAAAAACATAACCAAATACATATGAAATTGATGGGCAGTTCTTAGCCCAGGTCCTTGTGACTCGGTCATGAAATTGCCACTCCTTCTGACACAAATTGGACCTAATGAAGCTGTGTTAATGCAAACACCTAGGAACAAATAGGGTGGAACATTCTGCTTTGTGACAGGGAGAATCATATCACATTCCTCATTTAAAAATGAATGTCAAGACTGAACTTTATAAAATTCAACACAAAAATTTGAGACAATTATAAAATTTAAACACAATCTTTTCATTGGAAGTTTCAGGCTGAAATCTTTTTTTCATTTTACCTCAAAATGTTGTTCTGCTTTGGAATTTTATTTTTTAAAAAATGGAAAATGATGAGTGTTTAAGTTGACAGTTAGAGTGGGATTCATTTTGCCTAACTTCAGATATCCACACTGTAGGCGTCAACCTCAGAGAGAGTGACTCCAGGTTTCCTTTATAGTTAATGGAAAGAAACAGGTACATTTAAGGTGTGACTTGTCTGACATATTTTAAATATCTACTTCAAGATCAATAATGATCTTAAAATTACTGTCTCTCTCCACTGCCTATAGTATGAGTCTACAGAGATCTCAAATGAAGATCTACCAGACACCTTCTACTGCTCAGATGAGTCTTCTCCTAGTCATCTAACTCTCCATTGCATATAGTTACTCCTCAGCTTTTTAACAGTGAAAACTATAACTAATAATACATTTTCACTTGAAATAAAATGCTGTATGTTGCTTCAGAATTTTTATTTAAAGAATAAACTCCTTTTCCAAGTGAATTCAAAATTTAAAGTGGAAAACCCTATTAGCTATGTGTGAAGCTGAAGTTATATAAGGGACATTTTAGCAGGCAAGAAGGATGAAAAAATACAGGTTCTCTCATCTTGTGTCTCACATCTCATCAAATTATTTCCACTCACAATTACCAAAGTCAACAGAAAAGCTACAAAGAGGTTCTGTGGGATGGAGGATTCAGTGATTTTTCTCTCCAATCTCAGCTGCTCTGAAGGAAAGGGACAGGAACAAGACAGCTAGGGTAGCAGAGAGAAGAGATGGAGACAGGTGGGACTGACTGGTCATGGGAAGCGTACAGTGGGTGGAAAGAGCATGAAGAAATAGATGTTTTAAAGAGTGGCTGAAAATAGGAAGGGGCAATAGTGTCTGAAGGGAAGGCAAATGTAAGAAAGGACAGGATGGGTAGCTGAAGAAAAGCAGCTCTAGAGACATTAACATTTTGCTTTAAGTTAAAAAACTCCCAAATGAGGATTGTTTTCTCACAGTTCTGATCATAATTTCCTAGGTTGCCAAGCACACGTCAGACACAGTAAAGAAGCACAAGTGGATCCTGCTTTACCCTCTATATTTAGTGTATCCTCATTCAGCTCCAGAACTGTTTACAGCCCTCTTTACTCTTTCTCATCTTCTACTTCTACAGATCCAAACCATTTTGTTGTAGACCTTTGACTGCACTGGACTCAGATTCAGCCACACAGCTGGGAATATAACTCATTTCGCACAGTAGAACCAGCTACAATGGTAAAAACAAATTTACATTGATTTCCTCTGAGCCTACCACACACACTTTCTTCACCCCTCTGCCTAACAAAACTGTGAAGGAGATTTTTGACTTGTCAATAACCTCACAAACAAATTAGCTTGATTTTAACTCCATTACTCAAGTCTAATCTCACTTGGATTTTCTAGCATTTACACAGGAAATGGTTCATTCATAATTGATGGTGTGTACATATAGCTTTTTCAATTCAAGGAATGTGTTAGGTGGTTTGTGGTGACATTTTTCTTAATAATGTGGCCAGCAGTGGAATGTCTTTCTCCAACTACTGTTCTCTTGGTGGATGCACATTATTTCGATTGAGAGCAAGAAACTCTCTCAGGTGGTTTTCAGGTAAAACAGAAAGTATCTGCAGGGAAGGTTAGAAATAAAATTGAGATGTGCCTTTGCCTGGAATGAAATCCCAGACTGATAACGGTGTTTCATACAATTACCTTTTAGCAATCTTCAGCTGCCTTTCTCCCCTCACCACTTTCTTTCAGGTCGGAGGAAAAATGAAAATATAGGAAAACAAAACTATGGGAAGCTGTTCAAAGTCAGACCAGGAACAGGCAGGTGCTTTAGGCATGTCTCTAACACTGATTCACCCTACAGCTTCATGCTAAATGCATATTCTCTCTGCTTCAGTGGAACAGATCTCCTAGGCGATGTCAAATTAGCCACACTTCTGATTCTGCACTCAAAACCAGACTCTGCTACCATCACATTATTACTATGCTAATCTAATCTAATAGGCAGCTTCAGCCCAGAGTCTTAACATCTAATTGCTTTAGAAAGAGGCTAACTTCACATTCTTACAGTCACATGATTCCATGAATGGCAAAACAAGTGGGCTTTAGACATCTCAGATAGCCTCCTTCCTCTGTGTTTTTCTCACAGATCTCCAAAGAATCTATGTGGATATGTAATATTTTGGCCGCTGTGTAATTTTGAGTTTTTTCACACCTTGCCTTTGCCTGCAAATACACTTATCTCCCAAATTCACAAGAGAGATAAGAAGTACAACAGCCAGCATTTTTGATGTAGTAATTCACATGACTTGGCAAAGCTTTCTTCTCCTGAAACTGGATACCAACAAGATCTCTGACACTGCCTGCCTTCTGTCATTCCCACACCACGGTTTTTCAGGTCTTCAATGCCCATTCAGGAACTGATCTTTACACTGCACAGAAGGAATAACAGACATGTGAAAGTTCACCTGGGAAAGATGCATGCTTTTCTTTCACAATGAAATAAAATCAGGTCAGAGCCTTGAACTGAAAGTTGTGATGGATAATGTGACAAGAGGAAAGCCCTAGAACACAAATTACTTTTCCCATTTATCTATAAATTCTTTTTGTACAATTCTTTTCTCTTTGTCTGGAGAAAAGGTTTAAAAAATTGCATGAGAAAAAATGGGAGTAGCACAGAGGACTAAGCAAAGATAGCATCATTAAAGGAGAGTATGCTGTTAATAACTCCCTTCTGGTCTTAGGTGCCAAGAGAGAGTATTTCCCAGGTCTATGTGTTTCCTCAAATACACCATTAATAAGGTTCTCTAATTCCACTGCAGAATCCTATAACTTATAAAACCACTTATATGTTTGTGGTGTGAAAGACAGATCATACTTACATGGTTTGCCACACCTATATGTTGAGCAGGAAACAAATATATCACAAAGACTCTTTGCTAAATTTCAAAGCCAAAAGTTGAAGAATTTGGGAGCAACAAGAAGTCAGTGATCAGGGTAGCTTACACACAAGCAATTTTCTCTTTTGACATCTCAGAAGGCATGATATTCTGTGCACCCAGATTCTTGGGCTGCATCATCAGAGCTGTATCCCTACTGAATTGCACACTGTGCTTAACCCACTTACAGGTGGTGTCCTTCTACCCCCATGAGCCTTAATTATTTTATTAGTTCATTTGAGCACCCTGTCCACCTTAGCCACTTTCATCTCAGAGGCAAGTTTATTCTCCTGAAGAGCCCTGCAGAGCCCAGGCAGTCTCTCCTTGTTTGTGAAATCTGGGTTTCTCATGCCTGATCTTTAATTGCTAGTGTCCATAGAGAAGCCCAGTAAGCTTCAAGTACAGATCCACAGTAATGAAATGTCTGGAGTATTCTTCTCACAAGCATAGGGACACCAGTAAAGATTTTCAATTCAGCATGTAGCACAGGCACACTAAGATGAAACACTGCTATAGGAACAATAACTTATGTTCTGTGTGTCTTTGCAGAAGAAAAGAGGTAGAAGAGAAGGAAAAGCATATAGTTACTGAAGGAGCTGAAGGATAAAAGGAAAATTATTTTTCAAATTTTTATGCCATCCTTTTTTCAAAGACTCAGCAGACAATATGGAGATTAGGCTTTACACTTAAGGGCGTGACAGCACTATTGTCAATTAATCCTACAGAAGTTAAGTTCTAAGAGCACCACTTCTGGGCCTGAGTTTCTCCTGGTACCTTTGTCTGGATCTGTCTATGTTGAGAATTCAGATAAAGTTAGAAATCAAGATTACAAAGTATATCTATATAAAAAGTATGTTCATTGTTATACAAAGCAGTACCTTTAAAGAGAGAGCTTAGATGAGAATCATCTGAGTAAATGCAGATGTTGCTGATGAAGATGTTTGTACATAAGCTAGCCAGGTACCATCTTCTTGCACGAAGAAGCTTGGTACCCTTGTCATTAATTCCCTTCTGAATTATTTGGCTGAAATGGGTCAGACTAACCACATACTCAGAGCAACTAGCTCACAATTGAACATCTGTTTATTGATGTCTAAATATGGAGAAAACTAGAACAGTGTGTTTGTTCAAAAGTCCCGTGAGGGTAGATTTACAATAGCACACAATAGCATACTTGTATAAAATATTTACTTGTCCTGTAGTCACAAATGTAAGTCAGCCTGAGGTATAACACAGCCTTTAACTCCAAAACACTCTCATGCTCCCTGTTGACACACCTTGATACCCATACTGCTGTATCTTTGCAGATATAATTACTCATATTTGCTAGACCACAACAGTGCAGGTATGATAGCAAGTTTATGCTACCATCTTTTCACTGGTCTTGTACATCCTCCATGCTGTTTTCAAGGGAAAACAAGTATCTTTTTCTTCAACAAGTTCAGAGGACATCTTGCACTCTGTTTCAGCTGGTAGAGCTGGCAGTGACTCATGTTGCACAAAAATACAAAAAGTGAGATAAACAGGAAGTCTTGTGATTCCTGTCTCTAAAATAAGGCTTTAAAAACCAGTAGAATGATCCTGTGTTTCTGTTAGCCACCACAGATCCTGGCCAGTTTCCAAAACAATGAGCATCACCCTCATCTCTGGAAAGCTATCCTGGTTCTCAACGTGCAATGTCAGCTGGCAGGAGAGGGTGGGAAAAAGGAAACAAACCAAGAACACCCCTACAGAATTAATTAGGAGTTTGGAACATAATTTGCACCTAAGAAGCAAATGAAGAATATGCTCACACATCATTGAGGAAAAAACATTGATTCCTGAACAGAAACCATATCCCTCTCCCAGAATCAGTACTTCCTAAATGTATGTCACATTGCTACTATACTTAGTTCCAATCACTCTTCATCTACCCAGGGTAATACAAGTATGTGTGTAGGATACTAATTGGCCCTGGGGAGTTATCTGAAGTGTCTAAAAAGTCCTATGTATGTTGCTCTTTTTATAGCTGAATGTGTTTCATTCCTATGAACATTTCCATTCTTTCACTCATTTTCTGCACACTTTTTTTTTTTTTTGAAGACTTTCAATTTTCTTGAATGCGGATTTTCTTGAATGCCATTTTTCTCTGCAAAACATTCAATCATGAGAAATATTTCAAAATAAAAGAAAATGGAAATATTCATATTATGTGCATTGCAATTTTGGTTCCAAAGAAACCAAAAATTCCTTATTCATTCATTTACAAATCTATCTTAACTGTCCAGCTGATTTCATTTTTTTTACCAGTCATACCAAACCAAATTATTACCCAGAGTTAAATGAAATTAATTCACCTAGATTTTTTTCCCTAATTTAAAAAAAAAAAAAAAAAAAAAAAAAAAAAAAAAAAAAAA
>CM031859.1:83288549-83306191 GCA_018697195.1 Certhia americana | reverse complement strand
AATTAATTCACCTATACTTTTTTTTCCCTAATTTAAAAAAACAAAAACAAAAAAAAAAAAAAAAAAAAAAAAAAAAAAAAAAGCAAAAGCAAACCACTTCTCTCAGAAGCTGAGTCCTTCCAAGCTAACACATCTGTTACCTTACCTTTTCTTTGGGTGCATCTCTCCATTTCTTTATGCCACCTTTGTGTACTCACTGCAACAAAGTGATCAGAGGTATTAATGAGAAATTATGCCTCAGAACAGCTGAAGTTCTGTAACAGAGAGAGCAGTGATGTGCTAGCACAAGAGGCAGCACCACTCGCTGGAGACATGAGAATTTGGAAGCCTTGAGCTCTACCACTAACTGCAATTTTAGGTACAGTATGTAACAGTTTCCACATCAGTGAACTAGAATGACTTTTATTTTATTTCCTTCTTAAAGTACTTACTGATCTTACAATTCAAACTTCTAAGCAATACGAAAAAAATTAGGTAGTCCTGCTAATAAAGACAATATTTTGTTCTATACCATGCATTTTATTGCTTTCTCTTTAGGTAGTTAAAAACTGCATACAAATAGCACTGGCTCAGGACTTTTCAGACAATTAGTATGATCATTCCTAAAAGAAATAATGGTATAAATTTAAAATAAAAATACCTCTAGTATCAGAAAGCTATGTAATATTGGAAGCCTGGTATTATGTTAAAGTTTAAGAACCTACAAAATGAATGTTTCTGAGCATGAAAGATGATCAATACTGAAGTGTCCGAGAGGTCAATATTGATAACAAGTTTTTTAACATGTAACTAAGCCCATAAAAGAAGTAGACAGCAAGTTATTGAGAATTGATAAAGGTTAAGTTATTTCAGCTAATAACAGTCTGCAGAGGATTGTGAAATGTACTTAAAGTCATTGGAGATTTAGACATCATGGTGGCAGATTAAATTTATCTTGGATAAGGAGGAATAGTGTGCATTGACACAGTAAAAAAATCAAAGTAACTGACAGTCTCTAAGCCCAGCAGCTGCTCTAGTGGAGAAAAAAATGGAGGAGACAGCACAAGCAGATCAGGAACAGATGATGAGTACAGTTAAAATTACGTGGGTTAGACATAGCATAAGGAATGATACTCAAAGTAAAGGGGGGAAGGAGAAGGGAGAGGAAGAATTAGGGACCTCGGATTCATGGGTAATGATGACTATTGATGCTGGAAGGGAACTTCTTGAAATATTTGTAGGAAGATTTATAGGAAATATTTTAAAATATGAATGATTCAAAGAAAAATACTTCTTCTTGATATGAACATCTTAGAGGCAAAGAAAAGGAATAAATTGAGAATGACATAAACATAAGCAAACCTATGAGGGTGTTATTGTCTGCAATGAGGTGTCCTCTCAGCCTCCCTTTCTCCAGAGTGAACAGACCAAGTGATCTCGGCAGCAACTCATAAGGCTTCCCCTCAAGAGATGTCTTCCCCTTCAATATCCTTGCAGACGTTCTTTGGATGCTTTCTAAAAGCTTTCTTATAATGCTGTGCCCAAAACTTTTCACACTACTAGAGGTGAGAGCACAACTAACAGAAAAACCATAAACATGGCAGAGTTTGAGCTTCAGTATTTTTTCTGAATGGAGGTCGCTTGCTGAATCACTGACTTATGTTAAGCATTCAACCTACTGGCTCCTGCTCTCTGTTATAAAGCAAATGCAGGTGCATGCTGGTAGAAAAAGCTCCTTGAATCATCTCAGGAAAAGCTGCAGTGACATTCCCTATTATGCTTCACAATAGGAGTTTCTCTTGATTCCCTTTGCTTTATTCCTCAAATCAGAAAGAGAAGGAGAGAGAAAATACTTTTCCTGTGGTTGACTGAGTTTCAGAGAATGTCAGGTCTGGTCTCTCTTGCTTTCCTTAGGATTGCCCAGATAGCTCCTTTGAAATGGATGTGTCTAATTTTAGAGCAAGAAAGGGGAAAAGAAAGCTAGAAAGGCTAAAGCAAGGTGACTTTTCCCTGCACATGTTGGTGTGTTGAGACTCTGTGGCAATATTTTTCTCTTTTTCTTTGCTTGATTCTTTCTCTAGTCACTCTCTCATTTTTCCCCACAATTAAGCACATTTGTTAACTTTAATGAAGTACGGAGACTGACCTGTGTTTTATTCATCTGGAATTCTCTTAAGCTAGTAAGGGACTCATTTGCTTTATTGGTTTTCTGTGGCCACCCTGAGAAAAGATGCATCAAAACCATAATATCATACTAAATGGGAGTAATAGGACATGAATTTCAGGTTACTGAGGCAGCTGCCCATGGAAGTGAAACAATAAAATAATACATGCTGTTATTACAGCTGTGTGCACATTGTGAACATGTGTCTCAAGTCTAAAACTAACCACTGTAGATTTTCTGTGTAACTTAGCTTTCTTCTCTTTAATACAATACAAAGTAGCATACACAAATAAAACAGTGAAATATTTTTAAAGTAACAAGCTGCATAATTAGAGCCAAAGAGCTGAAATTACTGCAGACAAAAGATACAGATTTCAAGTGAACTTGAATTTTAAGATCTTTGACGTTCTCATCTTACAATTAGAGTAGATGGCAGAGATGTTTTACAATTCTTTGCAAAATGTTTTAGACGATCGTTCAGATTGTTTGTACAGCCCTTTGTAATAAAAAAATCAGCCTTCAAAAGAAGGGTCTATTGTGTTGGATAGGTAAAAGCCTAAGAAAAAATGTGAGATTACACATTGCAAGCAAGTAAAGGAGTTTTATGCTTGTCTGTCGTGACTATCATCCAAAGAATAAGATCTTCACAACAAAATATCCCAAGGTCTTCTTAACATCTAGTTCCAACACCCCTGCCATGGACAGGGACTAGGCCAGGTTGTCCAAATCCCCATCCAATGTGGCCTTGGGTTATGAAAACAACAAATAAAACAGGGACTTTATATCAAAAAATGCATCTACTCCTATTGACCTGGCTCATTTCAGAGCTTGATGAAGATCAACAGGCAAAGAAATGAGCTCAGGCACTGTCTCACATTACTGAGATGAGTTTGTGTTATTAATTAAAATAAAACCTATTGCTACCTAAAATTTCTCTGTTCTATCTTCAGTACCTCAGTAAACTAATTTTCTGAAGTCTCCTTCATTCAAATTAAGGTACATTATGATAGATGGTCTTATTTCTATATGTGAGTTTGAAAGGTGATTTACAAGAGGTCTGGTGGAGGCTAATGTTGGAACTGATTGACTGTTATTGCCTCTGGCCTTACCAAGGAAAAGGGGCACCTGAACCTTGGGCTTAAGGATAACTGACAACCAAAGTGTCATCTCCTTCGAGAACATCATTACCCTGCAATCCCATGGAGATGGGTTCAAGGGTCCATGTTTTTCTTTAGGTACTGTAGGATTATTCACTGAAATAGGTCTTTGAAACCCTGATGATACATGTTTAATATAGATTTGGCAAAGGTATACCTCAGCACGATTTAACTGCAGGATATTTTCCATAGGTTGTGTTGAATGATTGGGTTTTTATATTTTCCATATGTTGTGTTGAATGATTGGGTTTTTTTAAGTAAGAACAGGATGATACAATGTATGCTTTTCTGTTAAGAGCCATTAACGCTGGATATTGGGTAATTATACCAAGTAAAGGTCCAGCTCTCCGAACTCTGATTTCACTGGAAAAGACAAACCCTTTATTTCTGCTGGTTTTGTTTTTAGTGAATTCACTAAATGCTGTGTTTTTCAGATCTTTTTATGTAAAGGATATGCATCTTGGAATAAATATTTACGTAGAAATATCATCTAGTTTTTCTTCTAGAGAGCTAGTCATTTTCAATAAACTAGAGCTGTGATGAGATTTGGGAATATTAATATGCAAATATTACAGTGAGTCCTATTTGAAAGAATGGGCCAGAATTATGCTCTTGTAATTCAATGTCCCAAGATTTCTAATGTACTCTTGAGGATAATTGCAGCTGCAGTACGACTGATGCTAAATACAGTAAGTGTAGAATTTTTGTTTTCCATTTTTTGCCTGGTTTTCTTCTTCAGATTCTTTTTATTTCAGATGCTAACTATGACTGTCTCAGAGCTCCCCAGTGTACACCTATTGCAAACTGAATTTCCTCATCCCAGCTCTTATATTTAAAAGGCATAAAAAATAGCATGAAGAAAATTTCCTCTTAGGGAATGTGGTGGAAAAATGCCAACAGATAGTGATTCTCATAGCAGGAGATACGGAAGACAAAAGCTAGCACAAAAGAGACCAAAAGTGGAATTGAGATCCAATAGTGTTTTGAAGAATGGAACCATATCCATATCCATAGAAACAAAGGCTCTGGATCCCAACAGCATCCTAGTAAGTGCTAAAACAAAAGACTCACAAGGTTCTCAGAAGTCCTCAGTTCCTATTTGCCTATTCAGGGACCAATTTTCCAAGGAGCAGGGTAGTATAGGTACAGTACCTGAACTGAAATGCACCTGGGCAAGACTCTTCTAACCTCTGCTCCATTCCACCTTCACAGCCCACAGCCCTGAGTTACTCTACCTGCACATTTCTCAAAAGCAACTTGAAACCTGCAGACTCAAGAGGTCCTCAGAGCTTATGGCAACCCAGTTGCTAAAGAAATCTTCTAAAAAGTCCCATTCTGTTCTTCTTAGCAATATGCTATGACTATGCTACAAGAAGGTATTCCTTTGTCAAAGTATTTTCTTCATATGATAATTGTTATTTTTTCATTATTTTTCAGCAGATACCATATCTGTTTGAACATGGGGAACAATCAAGGAAACAGCTTTGGAAGAACAACTATTTTATTGCCACTTCTCAGGCTTTTTGACAACACACATCATTTGATAACAGCTTTTTAGCTACTTACTTTTCTATGAGAATAGGTAGACTTATGTACATCTTCCATTTAGGGACAGCATGCCACTTCAGCTTGTGCCAGTAAAATCCTCCAAAACTCAGTGGAACGGCACCAGAAAAGCACTTTTGATTAAGGCGCTTTACTGTTATGAAGAAAAACCTGATGAGAGAGAGAATACAAAAATTACATTCCACAGGGAATAAGACCAACAGCACTGCAGCATCGCACGACAGTGGCTCTTGTCTTGTAGGTTGAGGACTAGCAGCAGTCTGTGAGACATGGACATTGGAAAGTAGTCCATAAGATGATCACAGAGAAAATATTAACAGTGAAAGGCACTCCCACCCACAGTCACTGAAGTGAACAACCAAAATGGGACAAAGTGAAGGGAATAAAAGAAGAAATCTTAATTTGTACTTATTTGTAAATAAAACATTATGTGGCAACACTGCAAAAGGTGGTGCAGGGATCTTCCTTAGAGAGAGAACATGCCCATGGAATTTTTTTTAAAGGCTAAATGGTGTTTTTATTAAAGAAATTGCTAATATTATACAACATATTGAGAAGTGTCAACAGCAGCAATGTTGTGATGAAGTCCATGATTATTACAGTTCAAGACAACAGTTTCTAACAGTGGTTGATGCAGGAAAAGCGTAAGAAGACATGCAAGATGTATTAACAAAGCCAGACTTCAACTTGTTTGTGACAGGAAATTCTTCTTTAGACAATAGGGACAAGATTTGCTGCCAGCATTATTTACATTGCTTAATTGAAATAAATGGAATTACACTGATTTACCTGTAGAGGTCTGACTTCTTTCTCTGGAAGACACTAGTGTGCTTTGGTTTGCAAAAGTACAAAATGTTTCCATTTAGAAAATGCAGGTTCTTTTCTTCTCCGTTGTATCATATCAGTGAGTTTTCAATGAAACATTTTCATAGGAAAATACTAACTCTTGTTTGCCAGAAAAGGTCCATTCTAAAAAATTTAAAATTTAAAACAGATAGTGAAAACAAACTTGTCAACTTATGTGAGATTCTGTGAATTGTATAACTAAGTACTTTTTTTTTTTTTTTTGTAACATTTCACCTAATTCATTGTGACAAAGAGGGGGAACAACAGTCTGCCCTGATTTTTATTTCATAGATGTATTTTGTGTTTATCATCATTTGGAACAGTAAACAAAATGCAAACAATTTTTTAAATTACCTTGAAATGGAGAAAATAGCTATAATCCGATGCCTCTGAGCTAAAAAATCTATCCACTGTCTCCAACATGACAAGCATGGCATCTTACACTCTTACATTGCCACATGAGGTCATTACCCCTGCTGGTAATTGTTGTGTTAGGCCCTACCTTTTCTATCACTCCATTAAGTCAGCACCTTAAGTGTCAAGAAAGAAACTTTGTTAGGGACTTTGTCAGAGGAGTTTTCTGAGAACTGTTAATTTGCAGAATGCTATTTAAAGAAAACGTCTGCTCATCAGAGGATAATCTCAGAAATCTGTGGGTTTGCAAAGTGGCAGGTACCCAGCTCTCTCTTGGCTGAAAACAGCAGAGATTTACTTTCATATCTACCTCCCACGTACAGGAGCTCTTGCCTTGGTTTTTCTGTTCAGTTCCTCATGACAACGCATTTCAGGCTGTGCATCTGAACTTTGTTGGAAGTGCTTTATACATTTAAAATTAAGGGTGCTGGCCAAAGCACTAAGGTTTTCGTAGAACTTAGACATGGGTACCTGTTGTCATATAAGATGAGGGTTTGCTGTGGAGGTTTTTTCTCACTATTTTCAGGTTCAGTTTTTAGTATTTTTCGTTAATGCAGCCATGCCATCTCTTCACTTTCTGCTCTCATTCTTTGAACATATCGTGGCATTGTTAATTACTATTTCCAGCTAAGAGTTCCAGAAATGAGCAGCTTGTTAAGATGTGGAAATAAAAAGGATTTAAGTTTCTAAGTTATAGTCCAATAAATAAATAGTAAAATAAGTTAATTGTGATTTGTGTGCCAACACAGATCAACATGGCTGTGATCACTGGTCTGTGTCTGACACACCAAAACTTATCTATGTGTTCAAATAGATGTCGTTGTCAGGTTTGGGTAGCTCTTAGTGAGCCAAAAAAAAAAAAAAAAAAAAAAAATGCAAAATGCACACTTACTATGTTCATTACTTGCTCAGAATTAATTTTTGCATACACCCAGAGAGGGTCAGGTTGGAAGGGACCATGGTGAGTCACCTGTCTCAACTTCCTTGCTCAGACATGATGATCCTACAGTACATGGCACAGGATTGTGTCCAGACATTTCTTCAATATCTCCAGTGAGGGAGACTCCACAATCTCTTCAGGCAACCTGCGTCAGTGTGTGTGGTCACCCACACAGTAAACAATTTTTTTCTCATGTTCAGATGGAGTTTTCTGTGCATCAGTTCCTGCCTATTGCCTCCTGTCCTATTGCTCAGATGGTTCAGAGCCTGGCTTCATACTCTTGACTGCCCCTTCAGATACTGACAGTCATTGATGAAGTTCCCTCTTAGCTGTGTCTTCCTAAGGTTGACCAGGCCCAGCTCCCTCAACCTTTCCTGGTGAAAGATGTTCCAGTCCCTTGAACGTTTTTGTTACCCTCCGCCAGACTGGCTGCAGCAGCTCCATGTCACTCTTGCACTGGGGAGCCAGAACTGGACACAGAACTCCAGATCTGCCTCACCAGGGCTGAGTAGGGCACGAGGGTAGGATCACCTCCCTCAACCTGCTGTCAATGTTCTTCCCAATAAAGTCTTCAGACTATACTGGTGTACGGTTACCCCTGATTAATTTTACATTTGATATTTAGTACAAATCTATGCTCTTGGCAGCTGCCTGAAAAGGGCCTCAGTGGCTTTGGAAGGAAAGGCATGAGCAGTCCCAAGCCTCCCTCCTGACCTTTCCCCAGGGCAGTTTGCCTTGTACCGCCAGACACTGCTCAGGAGCGAGAGGAAAAACAGACCCAGTGCCCTGGGGCTGAGGTGAGTAATGAAAATTTCATCCCAGGAACACCTGTGTTGTCCCTGTCCCCCACGTCCTAAATCCCCCCACCTGGGCTGTCCCAGGCCATTCTCTGGAAGGTTAGACTGGATGAGGTCAGGCATCCCAGAGCCTGGGCTGGGAATGAAATACAATATTGCATTGCATTGCAATATAGCATTTCATGAACCTAGTTTATCATCGAGTTACATGAGAATACTTTTACTCATCTATCTCTCTCATTTTAGACAGACATAAATCTAGACTCAGTTTCTTCTGTTACTAATTTCAAATCTCTGCACTTCTGGATTACAAAACATACAGATAGGGGTAGCTCATGCCAGGCATGTTTCTGTTTTGCATAGGCACTGCCAGATTAGCCACACTATCAAGGAGACCTTATGACCTGCAGGTGGCTCATATTTCAAATTGTCATCCAGTTTTCCAGCTGCCTCTTTTGGTAGCCATGCTGTTTTACATGGCATGTTTTGCACAGCTGGCCAGGGAGAGACAAATGGGAACAGAGACAGCCCTGTCCTCAAGGCCAGGCAGAACTCTTGGAATCATTCTCCCAAAGGTGGCTGTACGTCACAGTTCTGTCACCATTTGCACCTCAGCCTTGTTCTTTTATTTCTACAAAAGGTTACAAAAGGTAATCCTTGTAGCAGAAGCAACAGCCATGGAGACTCAGGTTTGTTCAAGCCTTACAAAGCTGCATAGAAATTACCAGCATGAGGAATGAGCTTTCCTATTCACTGTGTACCACACTCAGCTGGAAGAAGTACATATGAAGGTGCAAGTCTGACCCATGTCTTTTCTTTTTTTTTCCTTCTTTTTCGGTATAATCAGCAGCCACTAGCTTTTCCCCACCAGGAAGTAGCAGTTTTGAGACAGTTCCCCTCTGGAACCGTCCCTCAACATGAGAGCTTAATATTCCTGTTTGCACCATCTCAGCTGCTCACACTCTGTGAGGAAAAACGATGAATGATGTTAGTGAGAATTCCGATAAGAATTTGGTACTTTGAAATCACCTGTATCTCTGAGAAGTATTCCGGACCAACTCTACTGAGGAGGAGGACAGCACAACTTCTTGTTCTGTCTCAGGCTTCATCTGCAGTGTCCATATCTGAAAATTATTTCTTATCTACATGATGTCAGGGTGAGATTGGCAGCCCACAGGAAAAGCACTTCATGCAATGGTTGTGTTTTCCTGCTTTATATTTTTCTCTCAGTAAGTTTGGCTAGATTCTCTGACTCCTAAAGCAGCAGCAGACACATCTGATCACTGAATTGAGGACAGATGAATAATAACTGATAACAAGCTCTGCAGCACAGCAAGGGGCCTGAAAGCAGGAAACCTCTGCATCAGCGGACCTGGAACGGAAAATTTCGTTAATGAAAAATTGGTTTAGAGTTTATTCATGTCTCCAAAACCAGCTGGGCTTGCTGGAAGCACAGGGGATGCAGCTACTCTACTAGTTAGACCTTTTCCTCTCTGCCCTTGTTTTAATTAACCAAAGACATTTGATATGAAAACCTTTTACCATCTCTCCAGATCACACGTAGGTACAGGCAGAAAGCTCATCCTGTGCTTTGTCTGGCTGGCAGTCACTGAAGGGCTGCTTTTTGCTGTGGTCAGCAGCAATGGGTGTCATGAATTCAGGCAGAGTTTTTTTTCTGATGAGTGTATTCACAGACAAAGAAACTGCACAGAAATCAGAGGGCATTGAAATAAATTTGTTTCTTCCTGCCCCGCTTCGCCTTTCACAGTTTGTGAACTCATTAGAGTGAGTCAGAAGGGTATAAAATCCTGGGAGACAAAGAATAAAAAATATAAACCTATAAATATTTGCATGTTTATATATGGGTAAATATATATGCATAAATTGTAAACAAAGACATGCATATTGTACAAAAACATATGTGTACCAAGGCAATTTCTGCTGGCATCTATCCTTAAATAACATTCACTGCACATAGAATCGTTAAGGTTACCAAAGACCTCTAAGATCACTGAGTCAAATCATTAACCCAGCACCACTGTGCTCACCACTAATCTATATCACCTACTGCCACATCAGTGCCTTTTGAACACTTCCAAGGATAGTGATTCCATCACTTCTCTATGCAGCCTGTTCCAATACCTGATCACCCTTTCAGTGAAGAAATATTTTCAAACACCCATCTAAACCTCCCCCAATGCAACTTGAGACTATTTTTTTCATCTTGCCACTTTTACCTGGGAGAAATGTCCTCTGCAAGTCCTGTGCTATCAGCTTGGTCCACCACAATATATGTCATTTTGGGTTTGTAGTAATTCTGATGGCTGCTTTTTACCGCTACAAATTAAATTAACTGCTAGGTCTTCAATGTAGTTCTTTTGCTTTTGCTGCACTTAGTTGCAAACTCAAATCGGAGTAATTGACCCAACAGTTTCTAGAACACAGAATTGGCATGTAGTAATTGTGTTCCCTTCAATTTTTAAGTATTTATATGAAATCTTAGATCTACAACAAAACTTAATAGAAAATAATAGTCCCAAATGAGTTCTGTGCAGCTCCACTGAATTTAAATGGAGCTAGCCTAAGGAAAAAGTAGATTTTTATTATGATTATTACTCTGTCTTATCATTTTCTCTCAATGATATCATGGTGATTTTAAAACACATTCAATACACCCTTATCTGGAATCCTACTGAGTACAACAAAAGCACAAGAGGGATAGGGACTCCATTTTACAGCAAAATTAAGCTCAGCAGAGCACATAAATCCACACAAAACTGCAGGCATATATTTCTGTTCAGCTGCCTTCTTAAAGGGTACGTCTGGATCCTTTGCCTACTCAGGTCCAGATAGACTAAGGCAGCACTGTCAGCCAGGACAATGACAATGAGCTATGGAAATGTCCTATTCCCCATATGCAGCTGGGAGAGCTTCTGGTTGCTATTGTAAGCCAGAAAAAGTACAACAGTTATAAGAAGGATTCTGCCATGATATTTGGTTCACTCAGAAACTGCAAAGGAAAAATATGGTCAGGTTGAACATTTGAGTCCTTTAGTTTGTTTTCGGGTTTTTTTGAAATGTGACGTTGGCAGAGAAGCATTATCTGCCTGGTACTCATCCAATATGCAGAATGAGCCTTAAGAGAAAAGTGAAACAGTAACATGACAGTTCATATTCCAGGAAAGTATTTGGGAACCCCATGTAAAAAATTCAATAAGCCTTATTTTATGCCATATTTATGAAAGTGTGGAGTCAGACCTCACAAATGTGGGATGTGATAATTCTATTCTGATCTGAGTGCCTATTCATGTGATACTGACATTAAACGATCCTAAGTTTCAAAGCATCATCCATTCACGTTCTGAATTTGTCCAGCCCCGTCTGTGTCACCAGCGTGATTCATTACTTCTTCTGGACCAGAGCTTGGCAGAGAGATGTACCCATTTTTCATGCAACAAATTCCATTTTCAAGGCATAGAAAACACTTTTGTAACAGCTGGGAGTATTTTTCTGTTGTCACAATTTTATATAGGTAGTGAAACAGTAGGGGAAATAGGCCATAGAAAGTCAGGTAGCTGTCTAGCACAGTTCACAGGCAGTCTGACAAAACCATGGACAAGTGTTTTATGTGAAAGCTCTTTCTCAGTCATGTTCCACAGGACAGTGGTTGTATGTGAGATAAACCTTGGTGAATGTAACCACTTGGATCTTTGGCACAATAAGAAAAAAATCCTCTTTTTCCTTCTGTATGTGTATGCTGCTAGTGGAGTTACTAGGAGTGAAAACATCCAGAAGTTTTGGAGCTTGTATCACAACTTTCATACCGTGTTTTTAGGTTATTGATGAATAATGTTAAATCTGAAACTGTTTTGCAACTGATTCACAAATTAAAAGTGGGAGTGTGGGCTAAACGCAACAGATGAAGTATTCATAATGCATAATTCAAATACTGAAAATGCAGTATTCCTGTCAGTTTCAGAAGACTGGTCATACGTGTTTTAGTTTGCCTTCATCTCTTTTTTTGTCCCCTTTGCCTTCTCTTTTTACATCACCTTGCTCTCATCACTACATATATAACAGCTTTGAGCTCTGAACCAATAATAGTTATCTCCACTCTACATAGTAATTACCTTTGGTCAAGAGATTGATTTAACATTTCATGGTATCCATACTCTTAATTTATGATTGCAAAGAAACAGTGACAGGATGCCTTTAAAATCCTCTGGTGCAGTTTCTACATGAAAAAATATACAATTTTTTATACTGAAACTTCCTCAGTTGGAAAATAATCATCATATTTTATGGGCACTGATACATACAATCTCCATATTCTTGGTGGGGCATTTCATATTCTATCTCACAGCATTTAAAATAACTGACTGCAAAAACCCAGTTGACAGCTCCTTTGTGTTTAAATCACTATGAACCAGAGTCTCCCAATTTTCAAACATGCCAGAAACAGACATGAATATCCTGTTGCTATAATTATGCATTGGGAAAGCACTGAAAAGATGGAAATCTGGGTCAGCAAGGCTTGTGCACATGGAAAAACAGGCCCTTGGGCTTCAATTTTGAACATGTATATCACTCATAATATCTTAAAGTGATTTTTCTAATCATTGCCTTAATCATGACGATGAGAAGAACTAAATCTGACCCAAATCTTTCTCTAACAGAGGAGTCTGTGGAAGCTGTAGAAGCAGTTCACTGCAAACAGATTTGGGAACAGTCTTCTGTTATGTTTCAGCTTGCTCTCTAATAGTAAGAAATAAGCTTAAATTTTAATGTCATTTTCAAAATATGCTAGTGTGCACTTTTACAGCTATGTCTGTAATTCAAGGTATTATTTTAAAACTTGTATTGTAGTTATGCTTCACCATATCCTGACACAATATGAAATTTAGCTGAAAAATATTTCTGAAGTTAAAAGATAATTTTCCTTAAAATCAACCACTTTCAAATTTTTCTCCTAATTTTCAAGGACTTCTTACCAAGTTAAATAGACACTTTTCAGTGCGTCATTTACTTTGTCCTTCTCTTCATTCTCTACCCTTCCTCAGCACTCAAAAAAAACAAAATAAAAAGAAGGATGTTTGATTTAAAGAATGTCCATGTGTAACCAACAGAAAGAAAACTACTTTGATTTTTGTGCAAACTTGTGACTCACATTCTTTAGCAAGAGGGAAATCTTTGTTCACAGCTTCTCACTGTTTTTTCCACCACTCTTTATGCACTTGGGAGATTCCCTCCAGGCAACCAACCTGCATGCTTCCTGTCCATGTTTTTTTTGGGTGGGGTATGGCTCCCCATACAGCTCATTTTTTTTTTTTTTTTACCTGTGGTGAATCTAGTAAACATTCTTTCAGATTTTCTATATTACAGTATTTAGCACCTTGCACAAATAGGAAGAATTTGGATCAGAATTGCAGAGATTACAGCAGTGATTGTCATTGCTCTCTCTTTACTACTACTCTGTTTTACCACTGACATTAGAGGTGTGGGGTGTGGATGGATAATCATGGCGTTCAAGCTGGGGGTCAGACCAGAAATTTAGAAAGCTTTAGAGCACCAGTCTTCAAGATCACAAAGTAAAGTGCAGAGTGCAGAGATTGATAATCCAGGACCCCAGCAACCCCCAGGATTTTGGTAGCATCCCAATTAGCAGAGTTCACGTGCCCATCTCTTGACCCAAAATGAGGTCAATTCATGCAGCCCAGTGAAATACAAGCTGACCTCACCACATTTGATCTGTGGCTCACTCATATGAGCTGCTGTGCCTGTGACCAAACGTGAGCCTCAGCAGCCAGAAATCCCCACGAGAGTGGAACAGCCTGTTCTCTGAGATACTGGAATCCGCGTCTTTGGAAAGGCCAGGAGCCCTCATCTGAAGCACGGACTCTCATTACAGCAGGACCCTGCCACGTGTGTTCCTGACTGGGCTCCTTAGCAGCTCTGCAATGGCAGCAGACAGCTGGGCAGTATAATTGGCCCCAGGAGGAGGTTAATCCTCTCTGTTCAAACAGCTGGATGCATGGTACCAATACATACTCGGAACAAAGAGGAAAAAGAGAAAAGGATTTAATCTGTTCTGACACAGCAGCGTCTTTTTATGCTCAGAAGGCAACTTGTTGATGAAGAGATACTGCCAAATGATAACTTCTCACTCCCTTGATTTTACCCATAATTTATGAAGAGTGTGTAATTTTATGACATTAAAGAGCAGTATCCTAATCCAAGGAAGACATATTTTTCCACTGAGTGTTGTCTGACCTCCTGTGCTAAATTTTAGTAACTGAAGAGACATCCAATACGGTGTGTTTTTGGAGGTTTTGGAGGTTTAATAATCTCTTGGAGATTTTGGAGGTTTAATAATTCTCCCATCTATAATAAATATCAAATAATACCTGCATATACTAAGGGAATGCAGATTCTCCCTCCAGGATAAATACTGTTGGCTAAAGAAGACCACTTCTATCTCCTTTCCTCCAGTAAATGGTTGGAAATCTATACAAGTTCATTACAGATAAAAGAGTCACTTTCTTCTGAAGCACCACAGCTGTGCAGGAAAGTACTGATCATGACAGACCCTTGGTGCCTAACATGGAACAAAACAAAAGATGGGCTTAATTGTAAAAGCTTAGGAGCCAACAGATTTGGCATTTCTGTTGAGATGTATCAATTCTCACTCAACCTTTCATTTTCTGTGACTGTAAAAGGGATATTTTGCTATCAACTTCCATGGCAACAGAACCAGGCTGCTGATGTCTTTTGACTTAGTTACCCAGTCAATAAAATGGAAAGGCCTGTACTTCTTTCATGGGCATGTAAACACACTAAGGCTGGCCCTGCATGCTGAGATCCATGTATTTGATTCCAGAGTGTTATTGAAACTGATTGATGCAGCTCATTACTGGGCTGTAGTCCAGAGTAGCTTTTAAGTCCCTTCCAGTGCAGCAAATTTTGGCTGTATAATAAACACAGCCGTGTGCAGATCCATCATGAATACAAGACATCTGTGATCACAAAAGAGTAAGTTCATAGAGTGAAGCAGAAGGAGAGGTGAGATGGAGGAAACGGACCCTTGTTGGTGGAGATAAGCCCTGTCAGTAGTAGTGCACATGTCCTTGTCCCATGTGAGGGCACCTCTCTGCCTTTCTTTCCTTGCTATCTGATTGCTCCTACAATCTGTCTGAAACATCCAAGCAGAAAGATGCCTGTATAACTGTGCATGGGGGTGCACAGTCTCCCATGGGCTGGTTGCAAAAGGACTTGAGGAGAGTGCAAGCAAGTCAGATCACATTGTAGTACAAATTCTCCATCTGTGCTTCGGCTAATGATAATTTCTTCTTTGTTGGGCTTATTTACATATTCAACTCAGTTGAAAGAAAAAAATAAACCACAATTCCTTTCAAAATTTAAATATTCTTGAAAGAAACAAGGACAAGATAAAACTCATATTCAAAGATACTGGCAGGAAATTCATATGGGGTTAAAAACTGTGTTGGTTCACCCTGTCTCACTTTCCAAAACACTTTTATTACTGCATTACTTTTCCCAATTTGTATATCTCCACTCTTGCATAATGTAGTTTAAAGAGTGGAATCTAGTTTATTTCAGCCCTAGGGCCCCATCCTGCCATGTTGCATTACATCAGGTTTTATAATCATCATATATTTATATTTCTCACCCTAATCTTACACAAACTATTCTCTCTTCCTATTTACATTTTAATATACACTTCAACTTCTGCAAGTCTATTTCAGCTTGGCTTATGAAGGATTTCCAAATATTGCAGCTATGCCACAGAAAATTCAGAGACACAGGTATGTAACTGTGATAACTGTGACCTTGTTCTGGAGCTGACAGAATATGGAAATCTGACCTTCATGTATGCTGCCATGGAGGGATTCTGATGTTGGAGCTTCAGTAGTTCTCAGCGCAAGTTATAACTGAGTTTTCCTACCCCTTTGTGACCCAGAGCTCGGCTATAAAAATGTGCCATCTGCTGAAAGGTTGTGCTCTGATTTAACATCCCTGAGGATTGCTTTTTCCATTCAGGACATTCCTTGATCTGTCTCAAGGAACTATCTTGATCAACCAGGCATGGTACCACACCAGGCTTATATCCACACTGCCAGCTTCTGCAGAAACTTAAGCTTGCTTTTACCACTCATATATTCACAGATACTTCGTAGGTACCCTTGAGATAACGATGATCTACATGTGTGATTTATTAATCCAAGGTGCCTGAAACATCATAGCCCACCAAATGTTAGGGGGTTTTATGCCACGATATCAAGCATGTGTGAGATGTAACATGGCATGAAAGCAGCATGGGAACTTGGGGATACGTGTCCTAGAGGCGTAATGATGACAGACTCTGCAGTAGAAGGACCCAAGTCTAGGGTAGAGAGGCCCAAATTGCTGTCCAGCAAAGGACCCCAAAGGTGATTAAGGGACTGGAGCACCTCTCCCCTGTGGGAAGAGGCTGAGAGAGAAGGGACTGCTTTGCATGGAGAACAGAAGGATCAGGGGGCAATGGGCACAAATCGAAAGTCAGGAGGCCCCTTCTGAACATCACTGGAAACACACTCTCACTGTGAGGGTGATAAAGCCCTTGCATAAGTTGCCCATGGAGGTGATGGAGTCACACTCCTTAGAGATATTCAAAAGTCATCTGGACACACTGCAGGGCAACCTGCATGAGGAGGCTCTGCTTGAGCAGGGGTGTTGTACAAGATGACCTCCAGAGGTCCTTTCAGCCCTCAACCACTCTGTGATTCTGTGATTATATAAATATACCAGGACTGAATTACCTGAAAACACAAGAAATTGCCTTCTTACATGCAAAATAAATTAGGTTTCTAGATATTATAATAGAAATAATGATGTTATCAAAGACAAACCAATTTAAAAGTTTTCAAGTAAAAAACTCAGGACAGAAGGCAGATATTTTACACTAAAAATTGAATGTGACAGAGAATATACAAGTTAGCAAGTTTTCAGGAGAATTCACAAGTCTGGCCAAAGCTCCTGTTTTTCAGTTATGGGCCCAGCATGCCTGGCTAAAATTAGGACTGATTTTTCTTCACCTCTGAAATAACATGGCATATGTCATTAAAATAAAGATTGAAAGTCTTATTAAAGAAGAGTAATGACTACATACTTGCAGCAAAAATTTATTTAAAATCATGGCATGAACTGCTGTCTTGATTTTTTAAGGAAAATTGGAACTCATTGATACAAAGTTGGTAATCAATTTAGAACAGAATGAAGAAAATATAAACAAAAAGTAAAATCACTTAACACTGCTTTCGCTAGTAAGACTATTCTCTGTGATGTTCCATACTTGTCAGCATTCTCTTTATGTATCAAACATAAGAAGTACAATGCATTTTTTAAATGCTTAAACTACACTTTATTCTATCTTGCTGTGCAGGTGCAAAGTTTACTGGCAATTGCTACCCACAGCTTGAAGGATTCATGTCAAAACCCTCCTTCACATTTGGTGATGCTTCAGATGCTTTTACTGAAATCAGCACATTTCTTTTAAAGTTTCTGTGGCCTTTAATTGAGATATCCCCTTTATGTATTTTTGTTTTTTAAGGTGACATGAAGGACAGAACCTCAGATCACTGCATGAGAAACTTCCCAGTTTTTCCTGACATTGTTTTGTAGCCATCACTTTCTCTCAATATGTGCAGCAGTAGATATCCACCTATCCAGTCATCCATAGATTCATATAATTCTTTTATCCATCCATCCATCCATCCATCCAT
>CM031859.1:83174145-83288449 GCA_018697195.1 Certhia americana | reverse complement strand
ATCCATCCATCCATCCATCCATCCATCCATCCATCCATCCATCCATCCATCCATCCATCCATCCATCCATCCATCCATCCATCCATCCCTCCATCCATCCATCCATCCATCCATCCATCCTTCTATCCTTCCATCCATCCACCTACTTATGTTCCATTTATTCATGTAAGGAGGCATTCATTGTAAGAATCCAAAGTGCCTTCCCTTGCTGAAAGTTCTAACAGTATTTCCTCTCTTATACTCACTGCCATAGAAAGCTTGAATAGCAGCCCAGTTTAACTGAGGTCTAAGGGTTAAAATTTCATGCATTAGGCAATACCAGCCCTGATACTGCGCAGTGTGAGAATCAGCTTCAGGCTGATTTCTCCTTTCTGTTTCCATTGGGGAAACTCAGTAAAAACTTTCCTAATATTGATTTGCTAAGTGATGTGCCACAGGGCTAGTAGAGAGTTGTTGATGGTAAAAAGTATGAAAACTAAGACCTAGGACACAGAGCTAAGCAACATGCAGGTCTCTGCTTGAAGACAGCTAGTTAGGATTGAAGGGGCAATCACTGTTGGAAAGAATAGTACTGGTGATAGACAGCTGGCTAACATCAAGCACAAAAACACCGTGGAAAAGGAGCTTCTTTTGGTAAAGCACTCTTCTAGAGCATGAGAATCACCAGAGCAGTAAAAAGCTAACAAATCCTGACAAAGGACCTAAAGCAGTGCAGTGAACACTTGTGGATGTAGTATTTAAACCTAAAAGCAGCTAAAATCTTGATGCTGCTTCAGAAACACACTTGTGTGAAGGTAATGAAGAACCATTCCCTGTAAATTGAATCAATCTGTTCTTAGATCAAATCTAAACAATATAACTCCCAGAACTATACTTAATCAATCTCTGTTGTACTGACCATTGTTTAGCTAGCAAGTTTTCCAGCCCTTTGTTATCAATTTCCTTCAACACATTTAAAGTTGTATAGATATATTCATACAACCTTGTTTTCAATCAAATGCATGTGGTGAGAGGAAAGTTATTTAAAATGCAAAATCAAATGTGCTTCATATTTTCTGCAGAAGTTATATGAAATCCAAATATAAATCTAAATTTCAGTCATAAGTCATCCTTGTGATACAACACAGTGAACTGTACCATCACAGCTGAATGCCCATACCTCTGGAAAGAACTTGAAATACAAACCCTAATCTGAAATCCAAATCTAGATGCAGGTGTGTAGCTTGCGCCTCTCATCTTCTTACTACCCAAGGAGCAAGAATGAGACAACTGATAATAAGATAAACAAGGATTTTGGTCTAACACAAAAATTCTTTCTCTGTATCTTTATATATTTAATATGCCCATCATTATCTCCTACTACATTTTTCATAGCTAGTCTACCTATTACTCCTCATGGGCATCAATCTAGAATCTCCTCTTAAGTCCCCTTCTTTACAACTGCCTCAGACCTACCCCCTTACACAGACAGTCTTTACATCAGCATGACTGCTGGGGTGAAAGACATTTTCCCTGACCGCTGTTCAAGAATGAAGGGCCACCAAAGTATTTGGCTAAATTTTTATTTCTTGGAGAAGCAGGAAAGCCTGGGAATGAAGATAATTGTCCAAGAGGGAAAAGGCATTTTCTGGACAGCAATGTTGACAGTGATAAGAACGTACACAGGTAGAAATCAGCCATGAGTAAAATTGATGCTCAAGCATGCAATAGAATACAGGTGCACAAGGTGTTTACTCTATTGCCTGAGATGATTATGCAAATGATCTTATCCGTAATTCCCCCCAAGTTTATGCTTATCAACGGAGGAGAAGTATGCCAAGCTGACACCTACTGAGGCAATTTCAAAAAACATCTTCTGAGAAAATAGTCATACCTTCTTCCAAGGAAGGATTTTTTTTTTAGTGTTTCAAATATTTCTTGTTTCTCAGATGGGACAAACCTTTCAGTACTATAACCTCTTTTGGAAGACCGGGGCTCATTTCCTCATGCTTATAAACTTGTGTGTTCTGTAGTCAGAAAGGACCATTTTGTTCTTCTAGTCTGAAAATTTCCACACAGAGGCCATGGTATTTTTGTTCCTAGAAACTGGTCCAAAGGATGTCCAGAATGAAAAGTTTTGCCTGAAAGACTCTTGGCAATGGCAAATCTGTCACCTTCTCCATGAAAATTCTTCCGATCTTTAATTAACTTCAGCGTTCAAATATGTGTTTTATTTCAAGCTTGAATTTGTCTAACTTCCAACAAATTTGATTTAATTATATCTCTGTCTGCAAGACTGCAAATCTTCTCATTATCATAGCTTTCCATGTCTAAGGACTTCAGTAAAATAATCAGGTAATCCTTCAATCTTTTCTTTGATAAACTGAATAGATTAATTCTTGGCGTTCATATGAGGACAGTTTTCCCAGTTTTACTTTTTTTTTTAGCTGCTCATTAAATGTGAGTTGTGTAGCTAAAAGTGATTTCAAAGGGGCTGGCAAACACTTGGTAATCTCTTCCTAAAAAGTAGTAAATTTAACACAGGGCACATGGAAAATTTCAAGAGTCCTGCTCAGTCACTCCTGGATCCTGGTGACCTCCTCCTGTTAGATTGCAAATGCTGTATCAGAAGCTGTAGGTAGGAGCTGTGGTTGAGAAGAGAAGCCTCCAGCTGACAGATGTTAGTTGTGGTAGGATTTGCTTGCCTAAGCCGGGGGTGCAGTCCAGTTCAGATTGTGAGGAAATGCCCAACATGGTCCCAGCTGTTCTTCAGAAAGATTTGGGTTCTCTTATGTCCCTGGTGTCATATCCACCAGGAAGAAGAATTCAGTTCCTTAGGAAACTTAAAATGGTACCTACTGCTTAATTTTTTTTTTTTAATGATTGAATCTTACCCTCTGTGTCATTCAGAAGAGTTATGGAATTTAAGAGCATCCTCAGAATGTTGCCACTATGCAGGTCGTATATCAGTGGTGAATTTTACCAGGAAGATATCCAAAACCTTAAGATAATGGAAGATAATCAACCAGAAGGAGTCGAGTCACATCTGTAAAATATCTTACTAGTAAAGATGTGGCTTGCTGATAGTCTGTATAATCTATTGCACTTTCATCTCTGCTGCTGAAAGAGTTTTAATCCACCTAAAGTGTGCCCTGTCTATTCCATAAATTTTATTTTGTTTTTTTTCTAGGTGCCATATTGTACTAAATCAAATTCCCAGGAGAAATCCAGCAAATTCATCTTATCAGCAAAGTTGTTTTAATTAACCAGACTTGTAATCTTGCCAAAAAAGATTAAAGATTTATTTGACAAGGCCTACTTTCCACAAAACTTAGTTGCCTGATATTATTTACATTTTTATTTTCTAATGTTTGATTAATGAAATCCCAGATTAATTTTTCCATCAAAGAATTAGCCTAAGTGGACTGCTGTTCACTGGTCTGTTTCATTTTTCTCTTTTAACATATATAAATTGTATAAATGGCAGCCCTCCAGCAATACAGATTGTAATTTAGATTTTTTTCTTTTTTTCAAGATATATTAGTTATTAACATAAGCCATTTACAAAAATCCATAGTTTATTTAATACTCATTCAGAAATTAGCGTGTTGGTTTTAAATCTTTATTTTCAACACATACTGTTTAATATTATCCTTTCCTGTGGAGGATGAGCCTTATTGCCTTTCTCTATTATTGCATAAGCCAGGTAAATTTCTCTGCCTCCATCTGAATCTTGCTAGGTAAGAGCAAAAGTCAGCACTGAGAAAAACAGATTATGTATATAAATGGATGTAATGGATGGATGTAATTCTGAAGCTTCCCAGTGGCAGCCAGGGAGCATATCTGGGGGTTTGTCTATTGTCTTTTAAGTCATCAGTGCTTGTGAAAACACTTTCACAAAATAACAGTATCATGAACATGCACTGTGAGCCAACATGATGTGTTCTCTTATGCCTAAGGCATAAGACTAGAAATTTAAACTTTTGGATTCCATTTATAACTCTCTGACTGATATAAAAAATTATCATTGCCTCAGATAATTGTACATCTTTGTGCTCATTTTCACTCTCACCTTTTTTTTTTTTTCCAATTGTGCATTCACACTATAAACTCTTTGGGGCAAAGGTTGTGCTGTAGTCAGTAATACCTACTGGGCTCCTGTTAAAATTGCTGGTTTAATGTGGTACCTCCACACAAATAATTGATGGTGCCAATGACTGATAGGACAGGCTACTGGTGGTATAACTCAGATGACCTCCCTTACATCCTTACAGCTTTCATCTCATCAGAAAGCTCTCAAAACACCACAGCCGGTTTGTTACAGAAAACATGCATCTCAGCTTCTTGTTTGAAATTGTAATTAGAATGCAAAACAGATATGCTCCTCGCTACCTGCTATTTATTGGCTCTGGGCAATGATTTCTGTCCTCCAACAGCAACCTAAATACAAACTGTTTTATAAAGCCCAACTATGTTTGTAATTCATCCCTTTTTTTTTTTTTTTTTTTTTATTCCTCTCTCTTGTGCCATCTCATGTATAGCTTTTTTTCTTTCCTTTTTTTCCTTTGTAAGTGTATTTATGCATAAAATATAGATATAATAAATAAAAACTGTGCATACACATTTATAGTTAGCAACTAAAACTACCACAAATACTTCTTTCCCAACAGCCCATCTGTATTCTCCCCTCCTCTCTGTCCTGCCACCAAGTGCTGGAACCTGCACTTCGCCTCTTTACCCAAACACATTGTTCAGCAATGTCTTTATAAATAAAGGTCTGTGTAGGTAGAAAAACTGTTGCAGATATGAATATGTGTACAAGATGAGTATGAAGGCCAAATTTGGAGATGACAGGAGAGACGTTATACAGCCACAGACTGATTCCTCAGAACATGCTCAGTGGGCTGCAAATGGAACTTTAGACCTTATACACTTTAATAGAAGTTGGACTCATCAAGTTAGGATGAACACTTCAGGAGGCAGGACTAACGTCCTCCCTTGTCTTCAAATGCTTTTCTTCTCAGTCTTCTCTCTTCCACCCCTTTGGCTTCAGTGGTACTTACTTCAACTCACTACTTTGATGGACCCAGCAGGCCCCAGGTAAAGGTGATGTTTTAAGTACAGAGGATGTGAGCAGCATACTAGGAAGCTGTTATGAGTCTAAGAACTGATCTGTATAACCTCATTCATTTTCAAGGGCTACTGGCATCAGTGAGATCACTTGCATGGCCCAAATATTCACCAGTGTTAGGGCTGCTCATGCTAGGGCAGGAGACAGACATCATTCTGCCCACTTATTTGTGCTGAAAATTGCTCTGATCTAAACCAGTGCACTCTGTAAAAATGTTTGTCTTGATAAATAAAACAGTCAGATTTTGTATTCCTATAGCATCAAACTGGCCCAGTCACTTCTGTGGGCTGGCCCAATACTTGATTTTTAAGACCATTGATTACTGGGCCCAGTCCTGTTTAATATCTGTACTGATGACCTGGAGGAGGAGGCCAAACGTTCCCTCAAATTTGTGGCTGACACCAAACTGGTTGGGAGTGTGGTTCTACTGGAGTATAGGAGAACTCTGTGGAAGGATCTGGACATGTTGGCTGAGACCAATGGTATGAAGTTCAACAAGGCTGAGTGTTGGATCCTACACATGAACTACATCACCCCATGCTACAATCTGGGGGAAGAGTGGCTGGAAAACCGCGCAGTACAAAAGGATCTCAGGGTGCTGGTCAACAGTGGCTGAACATGAACCAGCATGTGCTCAGGTGGCTAAGGCCATTGGAATCCTGGTTTATATAAAAATAGTGTGGCCAGTAGGACCAGGGCAGTGGTTGCCCCCCTTTTCTTGGCACTGGTGAGGCCACACCTCAAATGCCATGTCCAGTTCTGGGCCCATCACTACATGAAGGACATTGAGTTGCTGGAGTGTGTTCAGAGAAGAGCAATGGACCTGGGGAAGGGTTGGGAGCACAAGTCCTATGAGGAGCAGCTGAGGGAGCTCAGGGTATTTAGCCTGGAGAAAATGAGGTGACCTTATGACTCTAACTCTTACAAACTCCCTAAAAGGAGGGTGTAGCCACAAGGGGATTGGCCTCTTACCCCAGGCAACCAGCAACACAACAAGAGAATATATCCAACTACACCAGGGGAGGTCCAGCTTAGACATCAGGAGGAATTTCTTCACTGAAATGATTGCCAAGCATTGGGACTGACTGCCCTGTGACGTAGTGGAGTCATCATCCTTGGAGGTGCTCAAGAAACAACTAGACATGGCACTTAGTTCTGTGGTCTTGTTGGCAAGATGATGATCAGTCAAAAATTGGACTCAATCTCAGAGGCCTTTTCCAACCTAAATGGTTCTGTGATACTAACCTTATTCTTGTAACTTGTGCATGTGCCTCAATCCGAACATGTGATCTATGCAACCCTGTAACACCCTCTAGTGCAAAGTCTGCCTGGAATATTAATTTCTATACATTGCAGCTCTAACAGTGTGCATGCAATGTGAACGCAGATTAAAAAGTACCCAAACTCACTAAATGTATTTTCGATGACAGAACAATTTACCCTACTTTTTTTTTTTTCTCAAAATCATTTAAAAAATGTATGAGTTACCAACAGATTCAAGGCAAGATCCAGAAGTTATAACTATGAGAAAGAAAATAATCTTCAGTGTTCAACAAGCAAGTTCTTAGAGAATTCCAAAAATAAAGGGCAAAAGATAACTAAAGATTAAACACTACATGGATGATCAAAGCATAAAACAGTGGCATGTTGATAAGAACAGTTGAAACAGAAGTAAAAAGTAAAAGAAAGTTCCCACCATTAAAAAAAGTTCTAGATAATATTGATATGGAGAGCCCCAGTTGACATTCAAGTTACAAGAAGAGCTTAACAAAATTTCTGTGCTGGAATAATTGAATTCTGACATGTAGGCTGGATAGAACAAGACTGGGTATGTATTGAACAGGATAGGGCAAGCTGGAGCTAGAAGGAACCTAAAACTGTACCCTGGATTCAGAGCACAGACAGAATTCTGTCTTCAACAGCGGGCACTAGTGGAAACGTAGGAAAAGCAGCAGGATAAATAAGTATAATAATTTCTACTCTAATACTTGTCCATGGATTTCTTGTGCATTTTGTGTTTTGTTTATGTAGCAACACCAATGAATATCTCCAATGAGCTCCTCTCCCATTTCTCATTGTGCCCACCTAAATTCCTTGTACCTGTAACATCTGTTGGTAGGGAGGCACTGATCTTGGCATTGCACCTGCAGTATTCCCCTGGTACATCTCCAGAGAGATGTGAGGTGACTTAACCTTCCACAGCGATACAGGAATTCCTCAGTAAATGTTGTAAGAGATGCAAATTGATTGTGATGAGAGTACATAGCATAAGTCACAAATGTGCACCTTCATCTATACAATAGCACATAGCAGTAGCAACACTAACAATCCCAATAACATAATGCTTTTATAATTAATACACCTTTTTTCCTCACTTTTCTTTGACATTTGAAAAACTCAGCAAGCTATGAGCCCTGAAGCAAATTACCTTGTAAATGTACTGGGGCATCTCCATTTGGTCTTGTTATCACAACCAAAACTGGCTGTCAAAAAACTCAATTTCCCCTGCTCAGTGAAATGCACTGTTCCATTTCTGAGGGCAATGATCTCAGCCAAGGGAAAGCTAATTGCTGCTAGCTGCCACCAGAGATAAGACACATACTTCTACAAGTAATCCAGTATGTATCAAATGGGCAAAGAGAGACACCACAGTTAACATAAAGTCATCAAATCTTACGAATCCTCTGTATCAACAAAATACACAATTGATTCAGTGCCCTACCTTAGGCAACAGAATCTTAGACAAATCAAATAGACTGTATGGCTGTAACATAAGAAAAATGACTGCATGTCTTTTTACCCAAACTTGATAACTTTAGTTAGATGGTTAGCAAATGCAAACAGTTCTAGTAGTATTAGCACAGTCTGAAGAACAAGAAATTTCCAGTAAGCTGCTTGCAAACAGTCACAGCTGTTGGGCACTGTGACCATATTTATTCCATATAAAGGTATATATAGTGTGCTAATTTATAAGGTGCCAATTTATTCCATCTATGACAATAATACCTAAAGAAGGACCATTCTGCAGATATTAGTCTGTCTTTCAGTAAACTTCTTCTTAATTACCAGGGGTTTGGCACCATTTATTGAAAGTAAAAGCACATATAAAAATTGCATTTCTCCCATCAAGAAATTCAAATATATTTTCACATTTTATATTAACCAGTAATAACAGAAGATGATGAGCATTTATGGATAAGCCAAAGGCACAGATAAATAAATAAACAAATCATGAAGAAACCCAGCCAATCTAAGTCTAGACTGATATGAAACCACATCTCAACAGTAATTCAAGTACACATAGACTCTTCTACTCAGCAGGATCTGTGAGTATCAGAACACATGATATCCACAGGTACTATGAGGTTCATATATCAGGAAAACATGAGCTACAAATGACAATTTCTCAGTGACACCTTAAACAAAGTGTAAGTCTTATCTCAGTCTGTTCAAATTAGTACTGCAATGAGAACACATCCTTGAATGAAACAGATCAAGGGATTTTTATTTTTTTATTATTATTTTAATTTTTTTTTAAGCCTGGTACTGCACCTAGGACCATAAAATGATTATGACAACACCCAAAGGTGGTAGATCAATGAAAACTACCAGTACATGTATGACAGAGGATAATGTCAATTACCCATAAACAAGCTTCAAAAGTCAGTCATGGGGGTATGAAAATGAAATTTCATCACTAAAAAAAAATTGCTATTCACAAGAGTAGTTGGCCAGCAAGTAATTTTTCAGTTGGGGATTAGGAATAGGGAGCCAGGGCAGGAGACAAGCAGACTGGAGGATTGAATACCTATGCTGAACCAAGCACAGATATTGCTGCAGTCCTGGAAACTTATTCCATTTAAGAGGACATCATAGTGATCCATACCTAACTGTTCCCAGAAGTCCCCATGCCATGGGCTTGTTTTATGGTTGATTTTCCAGCAATTCGATTAGAAGAAATCTTTCATGACGCTCTATTTCTTCATGTGTTACAATCAGGGTAATCCTATGTGTTTCCAACTTGCTCTGTTGGCTTAATAAACTCTCAACCTTTTCCTTCAAGGAATCTCAAACACAAATGCAAGAGCACTCCAGGGTACCATCTTAAAGTGGTTACAAACTACTTGTTCATCTGTTTGGGTAGCAGCCTGAGTTGCTCTTAAAATCCCATTGAGATGATTAAGCACTCAGCACGTCAGGACAACCAGTCTGTGTGCAGCACAGGCTGTGCACACAGGACAGGAGCAAGTGGAATTGGGCACGTGCTGAGGCCTCTTGCTGATCATGCAGCACAGAAGTGTAACCAAGCCTCAGCTCTATTTTGTATACAAAAAAAGTCCTCAACAAACAAACAAAAAACCCCTCCAAAATACCTAAAATACTGTAATCAAAACTAGTAGATACCTCCGAGTATGTTGGCTTCCATTTTTTCTTCACAGATTTCTCAGGCATTTAGAAAGTTTGTGAAACTTCCTGGGCTTTGCAGAGCTGTTTGAGAACCTAAACAAAATGTACTACACTGTTTGTGAAGAGGACAATTTATGCTTTTTGACCTGTACTACTGGAGCAAGCTGGAATAAGGCTGCCCCAAGCATGAAGCTGTTCAGACATTAATACAGGATGTATATTCCAAAAGAGTCACTCACAAACTCTAAGTCCTGTTCCACTCATATCCCTGCCAGTGCAGAATAATTCAGATGACCTGACAAGAATGGAAGTATAAGTCAAGAAAAATTTTCTCCTTGAAGAAGTCAAAGAACCAGCTGTGTCTTCAAACATCCATAACCCTGATGATTTTACTGACTATAATTGGATGAAAAGAGAGCAATATTGACTTTGTGTTACCTAACAGAATCCTCTTTCCCCACTGCTCTTGACAAATTGCAGATCTACCAGGAGCTGTATCAGAGACATCATCTGCAGCAGCTTGGAGTTTGGTAGCTTGCTTTTCTTGTCTTTATTTACCCAGTGCCACTCATTAAATCTAAGATGCAAACAGATAAATTATTCCTATCACACCAATTATACACTCCATAATGGAGCCAGAGAGTGCAAAGCTGTCAGAAAACCCTTTCTTTTCAAAGACTCTGCAGCAGTTTTGTTTCAGAGTTTCTTTCTCTTAGGTATAGTTTCTTTATTACAGTTCTCCATTCTGTGTTAGTAGTGGCACCTAGCTAGCTGCTAGCTAAGGTAGAAGTTATTTTAATTTATATTGCTCCAGAATCTCTAGTCCCTTCCTGTTGAGAATATCTGTATCTATCCATATTTTTTTGCTCTTTTGGACCTAGTCTTGCAAAATTGATGCATCTCAATAAACCTGTTTCTGTGATGGCTTCACCGACTTCTGTATTTTTACATGGGGAATGAAATCTTATTCATATGCTCAAGACTTATAAAAAAATTACCTGAGTTACTAGTACTACAGTGTGCTGTATTCATACATTGTTGCTCATACAATAAGTAGGGATGAGGAGGGCATCCAGACATCAATGCTGAACACTTTTGTGCTTTGGGTTTTTTTTGTCTTTAGCAAATTGTGGATACATAAAGGTGATTGGAATTGCTGCCTGGTATTTGGGAAAGCTGTAGGATGGTGTGAACAAGACCATGTCAGAAGCTAGGTAAGTGAAGGAGTGATAAGCAGAGTTTGATTTACTCCACACACAGAGCATCTGCCTATATGAAGAGAGAGAAGAAAATATTCTGGATTACTGTGGAGGACAGACCACACCTAAAGCACCTCATAGCTATTAAAGACACCTAATTTGTGCCTTCTTCAAAATACTGTTCTCCTACTAAAAGGGAGATGAACTGGAGGTTTATTTAAGCTTGCAGTCCCTTCAAAATCTAGTTTTAAAGTACAAATGTTTCTAATTATTCAATTACCACACCTCCAACTTTATTTTTATAACACAGTTACTCTTACTTGCTGGCCTCTGAATTGATTAGAGGAATGTTTGGTGCTCCCAGTATTTGGAACCCAATTTCATTTCTTCAGAAAAGTGTTTTAGTTTACTAAGAGTTTGATTATCTAGCTAGACAATGACTCTATTTTTCTCCATATTTTTTATCTTTTTTGACATCTCCATTAAGTTTTATGGAATCATTCACTTAAGGACATATTGCTTCCATTTTGTCTTTCTGCTTTCTACATCTGCTTCTCACTTTAGGACAAACTGTCCCATCACAGCAGAATCAAAAGACCTGCAGCTAACAAAACAAAAAAGCCCAGAGTTTGAATCTCAGCAATTCAATAAGCTTTACAAGGCTCAAGATAAAGGACGTATGAATTTAAATCTCTGTTTTCAAGCAAAGCATTCAATCACTTTGTTCCCTTGCTTTGTTACTGATCCTAAATAACACTAAATCCTGACGGTTACATTTTTCTGAAAAGCAAGGTGGAGGTTTTATTATTTCCTCCAGAAACAATGTGGCTTTCCAAGATTGTGAGAAAACTGCTGGCCTACCCTGGGCTTAGCATAACTGGGGGGAAAAAAACTTGCATAATTGCTTAAAACATTATAATTTGAGTTGTTTTCCTCAACATGATATTCTTTGGCAATTGAGCTGGAAGGACTGACATAGCATTGCTTATTTCTGAAATATTTAATTTCGGTTGAAGACAGAGTGCTAAAATGTACCATTTTTGATTCTCCATCCCACCTGAAAATAGAATTATAGAGTCATAGAATGGTTAGGTTTGGAAGGGATCTTAAAGGTCATCTTGTTCCAAACACCCTGACATGGATTTATTCAGATGCCCATAGTCACTCCGATCTCCATCCAACCAGGCCTTGAAAAGCTTGAGGGATGTGGAGTCCACAACAAATAAATAAAATCCATTTATTTATTTATTTTAAAAATAAAATTAACTGTTGAAATTAGTAACTTTATAAAGCTATTATATACGCATAAATCTATAATAATTTAATGATCTTATTTTTAATGTACCTTTTTTCATTTGTTGACAATCCCCAGCATCTTCGTCCTTTTTCCACTGTTCTTACAGAATCATTGAACAGTTTGGGTTCGAAGACACCCAAAGATCATCTAGTCCCAGTGACACCTCCCACTACCCCAGCTTGCTCAGAGCACCATCCAGCCTGGCCTTGAACACTTCCAGGGATGGGACATCCACAGCCCCTCTGAGCAGCCTGTTCCAGTGCTTCAGCCCTGAGTAAAGAATTTATTCCTAATATCTTTTCTAAACCCACCCTCTTTCAGTTTAAAACCATTGCTTTTTTATCCTGTCACTATCTGTATATATAAAAAGTCCCTCTCCCTCCCTTTCATAAGACCCCTTTAGGTACTTGTGATTTCAATTCGAAATTTGGTTTTCCTCTATGATGTCAGTTGGAAGGACAAAGTGAGCTTGGCCTTTTCCAGGTTGAACAACCCCAGCTCTTTTCATCCCTCTGATCATCTTTGTGGTCCTCCTTTGGGCTCGCTCTAGAGTTATATGTATGGCCAATGCTAAGCTTTAGGGAGGAGTGTCTTCTATGCAGAAAGCCATATTACCAGTCCTGAATAAACTTGCAGAGCTTGCTGGGGCAAGAGCATTTATTTATGAATTACCACACACAAAATATATCCCAAATCTACTGTGGGCTTCCAACTCACATGAAGGTCCTTTCTTTGTTCCTGAATGTCTTTGTTGCAATACTTAATTTGGAACTATTTTCATGATGGTCATACTGATCTTTTAGGGCATCACTGGTTCAGGCATTTGCTGAAAAGGAAACGTGACTGCTGCCCAATGGATCCAACCTCCTCCCTTCATCCAGCCAGCCAGCAAATCACACAAAGCAATGGATTTGAGTGAAATCCAAGCCTGCAATAGTACAAAAGTCAATGGAGCTCTTCCACACTCTAATCACCATGAGGTGGAACACTGCTAACTGAGGCACAAGAGAAAAGCAATGACACCCAGCACTGGTAGTGGGGTGGGTATGAAGTTGACTCTGCTGGTTTTGGAGCTCCTGAAGATTAACACAGTCATTTAACCACTGCTCTAACTTCCCTCAACTGCTGATTATATCAGGTTCATCTAGGGTACTAAAACAGCCCCTTGTGAGGTTAGTTTTATTTCCATCTTCTAGGAAGAATGTATAAATCTTGGAGTGAAGCATCTTTCATGTTCTGAGTTCATAAGGATACAATATTCATTTACAGTCCTTACAGACATACAACTGGTAGTTTTGACTTATTTTTGTGGCATAAAATGCAAATGTTAAAATTAAAAATATTAGTTCAAATTGAAAAGTGAAATATGCCTTTTAGTTTGTTGAAGGAAAACAAGCTGGCATTTACAAAGGAAAATAGTCAGTTCTGGAAAGGACAAAGGGAAATGCTCTTGTTAGTTTTTGAATGGACTCTCTCTTTAATTATTCTTTTGGTGAAGCTTGCATTTTCCAGCTATAGACAAATGCATGCATAGTTTCAATCTCAAAAAATCAATTTTGTGAAGTTCCTATTTATTAAAAATGTCTGAAAATGTGTCTAGTTTTCTATCTGCCTCTTAATCTGCCAAGCTAATATCTCATCCCTTTGTCTGATACAGCAGCAGGTAAGAGCTGAGATATGAAATACCCCATGCTGCTCAACACTGTTTGGTCCTAGAAAATTGCTGTTACCTCGACAGCAGCTTTTGTCCAGCCCTCTCCAAGCTGCTCAGGGGAAACTTAGTTAAGGTTTACAGTTACTTGCTAAGGTAAGTGAATACTACCGTCATGTCGCAAACAAGTCAGCCAAGCCAAAAAATCTGAAACAAAAACTCTGCCTAACATTATAAAAATACAACCATACATATGAAAGCCAGGAGCAGAATTGCAAGAATCAGAATCAGAAGCTCCAAGTACTAGTGCCAGAATAAGCTGAGAATTTATATGAAAATCCTCATGCTCATTAAGTTAATCACCTGCAGAAATCCTCTTCTAGCAGCTTCTTTCTCTGACTATTTTAGTTTTCCCTTTGCCTCGCACATTATGTAAGAGGTCTCTGGCCATAATTGGCAGTCTGTGTTACCACTAGAAAATTGTTGAGAGTATTTTTTGCTAATTGCAAACATTACCAACTTCACATGCTCATTCAGGTGATAAATGCACTTGATTTCTATTTACTAGAAAGCTGATAAGCAGACAGCCAAATGATGCGCTTCCCACACTGTCAGGTTTGCTGCTCTCTGTCTGTCCATTGCAGCACCAGTCATTCTGCCTCTTGAACACTCAGGGACATTGTCAGCCACCAGGCTCTACTTACTGACAATTTCATCTTTTATCCTGGATGTTCTTTAGGGGAACATCTTTCAAATCTGAAAAATGTCTAAGAGGTAGCAGAAGCTACAGCAAATACAAAAGAAATACTCTTCTAAAAGAGCACAATCGATAGAAGGATAGCATTTAGTGGGATGCAGGTTCAAATCAACAATTGAGCTGACAAGAGTTGTGTGCTTGGGTATCTGGAATATCGTGTTCTCAAGACAGTATGTTGTTGCTCTCTATGACTATGTACAAAATATACAAACACACAAAAACACTGTCTAAGGGTTCGTTAATGTTTTGATTAGCTAACATTTCCCCAGCCAGCAAAGTCTGAAGTGATTCTGGGTTTGCAGGAGAAACAAGGCCCACACATAGTAGTGATATTTCCTGGTATTCTCTTGATGAGAAAGACAGTTCTGGATCTGCGACTGAAAATGAAAACCCTGAACTTTATTGGAGTAAGCTGGGCTCAGAATCCAGGTCCAATATCATGTTGCTAAGGCACAAAATGTTTTATATCTGCCTTCAGCTATCACATTTGTCATTCATTGCACAGGAATCTTGGAGGGCTTTATTGACATTATCAAACAAAACCTACACAATCTAAGTGTGATGTCATCACTGGCACTTCAAGGGAGCTGTGAGAAAACGGTTCTGGGCTTTGGCTGGCTGTGAATATCATTAATTGGTTCTTTAGTTGCTTTATTCTCTTAACAAGAGACAGAAGTGGGAAGTTCAGAGAACTGAAAATTAACAGTGATGGATCTAAAAGCTAATAGAAGATTTCATCTTATATGCCCATTAGGAAAGCAAGCTCTGAAACCAGCTTTTCAAGAGAGGAATCAAAAAATCAAAAATGTGTTTCTCTTAAATTCTGGCAGATCATTGATAGTGAAAAAAAGTAGGCTTCCAATAAAACTCAAGGCATTCTCCAGTCCAATCTCTTGATATGATGGAGGAATTATAGCAAGAATTATAGCACCAGCTCTCAAAGGGTATCCACATGTAGATATTCACCTGGGCTTACCAATCTTACAGGTATATTCAGCTCACTGACATTCAAATGCTACTCACATACCACCAGTATGTTTACATTCTCATTCCTCCCAGGAAGTTCTCCTGTAATAACTAAAGAACAAACTAAATGCACACAGCTGAGGAGACACACTTAGGAAACCAACACAGGATATAAAAACACATGAAGAATAAACTACCCCAGTACAAATGAATGTCAAAAACCTAAAAATAGTTATTGCAAAAGCAATTAGGTGAAACAAACAAGGCTCAAAAGAAAACAGTCCTAAATGAGCTGTAGCTGGAATTGTTGAAACGTGCCAAGACTTGTGTGAATAAAGATAGCAATAATAAGACAAAGCCTTTATGCTTAGCTAGTAAATCAAAGGGAAACACAATTCCCAGACACATGCATTAACCACTGTATCTGTAGAAGAAATAATACCATATATGAAATGTGTCACTGAATATATTAAGCAGTAGAAAGACAATTCTACAGACAAAGGGATGTCAGATATCCAGTCGATTCCTGATTACAGGTATTGATTTTGGCTAAGTATACATCAAAAAATGGAAAGGAGTAAATAAAACAAGACATCTCTTGGAAACCAAAATTATTACATTATCATCCAGAGATTATCAAGGAATAGGACATGATGAGTTACTATGTTGGGTTGCAATGTCAGTATTTGATTCATAGTCTTAGACAACTGAGTAATGATAATGTCTTACACAAAGGTGAGAGATGTGATTGAGGGTGGTGACACTGGAACAGGTTGCTCAGGAGGCTGTGGAGGCCACCACCTGGTAGCATTTACAGATCATAGAATCATCAAGGTTGAGAGAGACCTTTAAGATCATCCAGTCCAACCATCAACCCATCACCACCACTGTAACTCCCAAATCACTAAAAGCACATCGTCCAGTGCCAGATCCAGGGGCCTCTTAGGCACCTGTAGGGCTGGTGACAACACCTCCTCCCTGGCAAATTTTTCTAATGCCTAACCACTCTAATAGTGAAAAAAATCTTTCCTAATCTCTGATCAGAATCTCTCCTGTCGCAGTTTCAAACCATTTCCCCTGGTCCTCTCACTGCAGGCCCAAGAGAAGGGACTGGCCCCCACCTCACTGTAACATCTTTTCAGGGAGTTGCAGAGAGCAATGATATCCATCGAGCTCATGAATAAACAAACCCAGCTCCCTCAGCTCTTCATCACAGGATGTGTTTTTGAGACATTTCCAAGTCTTGTTGTTCTTCACTGGATATGCTCCAGTATCTCCTATGTCCTTTTTAAAGCGAAGGACCCAGAACTGGACACAACATTTGAGGTGTGGCCTCACCAGTGCTGAGTACAGGGGGACAATCCCTGCCCTGGTCCTGGCCGTGCTATTCTTGATGCAGACCAGGATGCCATCAGGCTTCTTGGCCACCTGGGCACAGTGCTGGGTCATGTTCAGCCACTCTCAACCAACATTCCCTGGTCCTTTCCTGCAGGACACTTTTCCAGCCACTCCACCCCAATCCCATAGTGCTACATGTAGTTATTGTAGCCAAAGTGCAGGACCCAGAGGTCTCCACAGGCACTAACATCCCTGGCTAAGACTGCTATGTGACATAAAACCAGTAATTCATCCCGTCTGGTATCCTGATGAAGTAACAGTAAGTCACTGTTGTCGCTGGGTCCCCAACAAAAACAGTTCAGATAATTTCACTGCTGAACATTATCTCCTCTTCTGAGTCCAAGATCTCACACAATTTTTAAATGAGGAATAAAACCCCATGACAGAAGAGTTTTTATAAATAGTTCCAAGTTCTATTTATCATGTTAAATATGCTAATTTTAAAAAAAATAGTGGGGACAGAACAATATAACAAAAACTGTATTAAATGAAATGCCTGAAATATATTTTTTTAATTCCTCTAGAATTATTGACTTTGTTTTTCTTCAAAGCTTAACCTTCATAATGAGTATCTCTGTTTCCTTTCTTCTGTCCTCATTTCTGACATACTTTTTCCATTTCAAATCTTCAGCATGAGAACCAGAAATGTGATTATCACATCATCAGTCTACAGGGGCAAAAAAGCGAAATAACAGCAGCATTTCTAAGAAAATAAATAGCCCACTGATAGTATATTCCAATTAATTTTCTCAGTTACCTTTGACCACCTCAATACAGAGGTATAGTGGTATTTCCATTCTCTTTCTTGCCTGGCCCCATGCCTGTCTCACCTTCCTTTTGATTTTTTTTAACTTTCTCACCTTTCCTCACATACATTGCAGTCTGATTTTTGTTTGACTTCTGCAGGAGATTCCACACCAGGCATAATCTCTCTGCAAATAACAAGCAGCACCAGTAAAGATGGCAGCCATAACAATAAAAGATTTTTAATACAAAACCCTTCTGAACCTTGTTTCCCAGGTTTCCAAGTTTGGCGACATTGAAAAAAGAAATAATTGGCTCATATTCTTGTTACAGAATCCTCTAACCTGACAGTTGCTTTGGGATTCCACCCAAATCCGTTCAAATTCCATCTATCTGAAATTGGATTCCATTCCATCTAAAGCAAAAGAAATATATTTACATGAAGTAAAAGATGTAGCTAACAGATACAGGCAATAAAATTTAACTGAAATTTTTATAGAATGAAAAATGTTTCTAGATAAATAGAAATATTTCTTCATCCATATTTGATGTAGACTACTGGTTATTTCACCTGAACCATATAATCTAACACCTGCAATTTTACCTTGCCAAATTTATCTTTGAAATGATAATGATATGAAAAACCAAAATATTTCCCCAATATAATAGACAAATCAACATTTTTTGAATACAAAAATGCATTTTTGATTGACTATAAAAAAATACATTACAGACAAGATTTTACATTTAAAAACAACGTTAATAGCAAAAATCTAACTCTGTGCTGGTTCCCCTCAAGAGCGCAGACCTTGGCCTATTCAGGCCAATTCCTCCTGCTCGGAGGAATACCATGGAGACTATCCTAGAGAGTAGGGAGGTCCAGAAGAGCTGGATGATCTTCATTAATTATCTCCTCCAAGCTCAAGAATTGTCCATTCTGACACACAGCAAATGGAGCAGAGGTGGCTGGAACCCTCCACGGATGAGCAAGCAGCTCCTGAGTAAACTGAAACACAAAATGGAAAGGTACAGAAGATGGAAGCTGAGTCAGATGCCCTGACAGGACTGTCAAAGCCCTGCCAGAGCAAGCAAGAATGGATGAAATCAGGAAAGCCAAAGCACGGCTAGGATTTAATCTGACAAGGGACATGAAGGACAACAATAAGGGCTTCTAAAGGGATATCAGCTATGTCTGTGAGCATAGGGAAGCCAAAATATCTTCTCTTTGGGGGAACAGATTAGTGTCAAGAGAAATAGAAATACACAATTTCCTCAATGGTAAAATAAAAAAGGACAACTTGAATGTTATCAATACTAAATCTTCAGTAACATCCTCCAAATATTTATCAAACAAAATATTTTATAATTTGCTTTTAATCTGGATTTCAGAGTAGAAATATTTAATATTTGAGAGAGAAGACAGAATTTCAAAATGCAATAATTTCCCAAGAAAGAAATTTCCAGGGTTTAAACTCTAATTTTTTACTTTGACTATAGTCTGAAGTTTATATGTAAATCACAGTTTAATTTACAGTTTTTTGGATTGCACTTTCATTCTTTCAGCCAATAATGATTCAAAAATACAATTTAAAATATCTTGGTAATTTCTCATAATCTTTCAGAAAAAGTTCCATTCCTGCCCCTTGATTTGGAATAAAACTTTAAAATTCTCTGTTTTGAATTACTATAGAATGAGCTTTTGTCACCCCCAGGAAAATTCATCTGGCTCTGGGTAAGTAATACACCTTTGAAAAAGTTAAATTTTATCATTTCCTTATTGTTGAAGTGACTCATTTAGCAGCCTGTCATTTTGGAAAGTCTTTGACTTTTTTTTCCCCGCTGCAATATAGTTACTGTAAAAACTGTGCAAATGCAACCAGAATTTGCAACATTTTAGAAAAATGCTCTAAATTACCATAAAATTAAGGCTTCAATAGTGATACTAACTCAAAGAGTACCATGAATTAAAGTTTAGCTGTTCTTCCTGGCTACAATGTAAACAAAGCTTGTACAGTTATAGAGGTGGCATCTGAGCCAGTCCATGTGCAGATGTGTTTAAAGGTGCGCATATAAAGAATGTCACCTTACAATAAGGTATCACCCTTTCTCCCTCTCTTCCTTGAAGATGGTTTCATTTATGGAACAGGTTTAAAGCTTATTGCTTCAAGTCTGGTGCAGTAAGTACTCACAGCCTTTTTTCAGATACATACACTCTCAAATGTGCATTCAGTCTCAGGTGCACTGACACCCTTGTCATTTCCATCTCTTGAAGAGCAGGAAATTATTTACTGAAAGAAGTTCTCCACAATCAAAGGAAGATACAAAGACAAAATCAGAAATCATGTTTACTGATTAGAGACTAAAATATGAAACAAAAAGCAAACAATTGCAAAATAACCACTTAGAAAGCAACAAAATATTTTCATCTGTAGCACTGAATGTGTTTTACCAGCAATGCCAGTATCTTTATGCCCATTTCAAAAAAGAGTAGCTAAACAGAAAGGAATGTAGAGGTGAAATGGGGTAGGCCACAGGTGACATGACAAACAGGAAAGAAAACTCAGATACAATCACTGGGTAACACTGTCTTTTTAAAGAGGAAATTTAGAGGTGTCAACTGGGCATCCCCACCATCAACAGCAGACAGCTTCCAGACACAATGTGATGTAAGAGACATACCTTGGAAAGACCAACTTCTCATCTGGAGTTAGACAGGGACTAGAAAGCACAGACCACAGAAGTCACATTAATCTCCAATAGCATCTTTTTGTGTTTTTCAGAATCTCAGTAACAGCTGTCAGTTTGACAGCACCTTGGGGATGCAATGGAGTAGGTCAGGATGATGTCTGCTGAGAATGCAACTGGCCTGCGGAATTTCAGCATAAAACCAGTAAAGCTGGTTGAGTAAAGAGCTTCTCTCAGTCAAGGGTGAGATAAAAAAACTTTCTTATGTCTGTGAAGAAAGTTTAGTAAATGTAAATAACATTTTTTCATTAGCTTTTTCCACGCAATAAACTGTAAATCAGCTCAAGACTGAGATTTATGTGCTTATATAGAGGCAGAGTAGCATCTGCAGACAATTTTTAAACAGGATACTAAGATTTGTCACTTTAGCTTGCTTCTTAATGGCTCTTTATAGCATTAATCATAAAAATAGTAGTGTTTCATTTCTATTGACAATGTGCTTTAAAGAGTGTAAGAAACCATCCCCATCTTAAAAGGACAGAAACCCAAGACACATTAGAAGTTCCCTACTGGAAGGGATTTTTTGCCCTTTTACCCCTCATCTTGCTCTACTATTTTTAGATGCTCTTATCCTAGTCCTAATCAAAAGAACAGGAGAACTGCTTTCATAGGCAAAACCTGAAGTTCTAACATCTAACAAGAACTAGATTTATTTCACATAAAATTGTACTGGTTTTACTCATCAAGGGCTTGCCTTCTCACTCAGTTTCTGGACAAGCATCTCAACCATACACTCATTTCAAAAATCCCCAGTGCTGCAGGTTGACAGTCTGATAAGCCCACAATCTATTACTGCAGATATCTATCTCTTAGAGCCATCTTGCTCTTAACTATGACCTCATCTTCCACTTGATGAAAGCAAAAAAACCCTTTGCAATTTGTCCTTTGTTCCCTAAGAGTGTGGTTTCCTTTCATTAATTTCTGTGTCCCACCTGCAATTAAATCATCTTGAATTTCAAAGCCACATACCAGGGATGAAATTTCCAGCGGCCTTTATAAACTGAAACCAGTCAGTGATTAGCATTCCTTTATCTGACCAGCCACCATGTGTGTCAATTTTTCTTTTAAATCAAGCAGTGTTGAGGAGGATGACTCTTAGAAATAAGCAGGATAAAGAAGCGCACGCTCTCCATGACTCACTGTGGGACTTTAATCTTTTTTTTTATGAGCGAAGTTAGATTACAGGCACTGAGATTTCTAGAAGTATCAGCATGCCATTGCTTGTGTCTACAAATCATTATTAATTTCACCTATCTGCCTAATTAGGTAGTCACTGCTCACAGAAATATCTCAAAGTCTCATTTTCAGTGGTGCTTTTTATTTCAATTTTATTTCAATGCCCTAGAAAAGTAGCAAACCTTTGGCAACATAATTGTCTCTTGCAGAAGGGTAGAAGTTGATAGACTAAAGGAGTCATCCAACATCACAAAATGAAATCTATCGCCAGGTCAGAGTTGAACCCAGATGACCTGGCTATTATTAAAATTTTATGTGGATTGATCAAGCAATTGATGTTTTCCATTTAATCTGGTTACATATACAGCACACACGGTGCACTAAGTACTTGAGTTTTCAGTGGAACAACATGTTTTCTATGTACGTGAGTTAGGTGTGGTTTAAGACTAGAAAACAGCTGCAAGATAATGATTTAAATATATATATATATTCCACATTTTCATTTTGCAGATTTGAAAGCAAATTTGCGTAGTTCTGATGATGACCACATACAGTACAGTTTGGGTTGCCAAATGAATTTTGACAGAGTTACTTTTGTGAGGCATCCAACAAAGACAAAGCAGAATCTGATTTAATTTCCATTTAAATAAATACCTAGTGACCAGAGGTAAAAAAAAAGACAACTAGAAAAGTGATTTATAATATAAAGTATTATTTATAATATAAAATATAAAGAAAGCCATGGCCCTCCCAAAACCTGCAAATGCAGTAGTCCAGGATAAGTTCCTTTCCAGGAAACAATTGTTCATTTGACAGAGCTTCAATGCCCACCTTCAATAGATTTAATTTATAGTGGTCTCATGAAGGAGTGTCCAGAAAGACTAAAAACACGTTATGAATAAAAAAACCTCAATGCATGCCTGCAAAGAATCTGTGACTGAGGCACTATGAGATCAGAACAATCTCAAACAGAGGGAGAGAAAAGTATCTACTGGACTGTCAAAGAGCAGAAGAAAAAATATAAGAGAATTTAGCAGATGCAATTGGAGATTAAGAAAAATAAACTGAGACTGACACACTATTATGAAACACTCAGACTTCGCAGTGAAAAGGACATCATATAAATAAAGACAGATTTTTGAATAAGCAAAAAATTGTGCAAACAGAGGTGGAATAAAGCTACTAAACCTGTAAGTTAGGCCCCATCCTGAATCAGCAGTTTTGTTAAATTCTTGATTCTGTTAAGAAGAATTTTCAGCTTGACTATATCCCAAATTGGATATGCAGCCATTTACGTCTCATGGTGATAATAGTGCTGACATTCTTGACACCTTAAATGATTTGTAGTTCACCTTGTTAAAAGTCTACATTGATCTCTTCAGAGAAGGAGCATAAGAAAACAAGCATGCGTAGAACAGAATAGTCAATAAAAATCACTCTTTAATTCTGCTTAGAGACATGCAAACTGTTTTTCACAAACTTGTGAGATCATTTAACCTTTTGATCTTTCAGACATTACTATCATAACAAAATATTTTTTGCCTTAATAAAATTCACAGGGTCACAATCTCTCAGGTGAGTGAAACACAGCCACATCCTGCAGCAAGGATAACAGTACCATTCCTCTCCTACAGCTCTAGAGCAGTCAGTTACCATCACCAGTTTCATTCTAGAGCTGATCAACGTGGTTCTGAATGGGTTTGTCTCTTCTGGGTTGAGGCAGGATGATGGAGAATGAAACTCCATTAAATGCTCCTTCCTAAGAATTTCTGTTTGCCTGAAAACCCTTGCATCCCCACTGACTGAAACCTTTGCAGAGATTTTCAAAGCCTGGAGGAGAAAAAAGAAGAAAAAGCCTTAATTACTAGCTTTGCAAAATGACAGAGGTCTTTAATTTTAATTGATTTACATAATTTAGGCTTAATTTTGTATTTCAAAATGCTTTCCAGAATTATATGTTATATATTTAAGTAGGAATTGTGAGAAAGGCTAAGAATAACAGAAGTTTAAAGCTGTGAAGCCGGTGAGGGAGAAATCTGACTCCTGTGCAAACATTGGCCAGCAGCATGAGTTAATGTACACAGTGATCCCGATAACATAGCAATAATTTTCATATCAATCTGATGTGTAATCTTTTACTGAAGGCAGTTTATTCTACTTAACGATCAAAAACTCAGAGCTGAGCTAAAGTTATCCACAGTGATTTGAATGGGAAGTTCTCTCCCTTTAGAAGACAGCTATCAGAGTTTGGGTTTTGGTTTGCATTATCTGTACTTCCCTCACCTTTCCCCAGCTTCAACATTTTGTAATAAAGTACCATCTTCCCCTCCTGGACACTTGATTTCAATAAGGACTTGAGATGTTTGTGGGCTTCTTCAAGCAAGATCCCAGTGCTCAGAATACTGGGATACTGCTCATGCAAACCTTGTATCTGCTCCCCACTGGTCACCCCAAAGTTCAACACAGTTCTAGTCAGAGAGATTTTCCAGCCATTGTCACAGACTTGCAATTAACGGAATCTTATTGTCCTTTCTTGGAATTATTTTTTTTTTTTTTTCTGTCTCTGTGCCGGCCTTTTTTCTTTTCCCAAGAATGTAAATAGAGTTTTTTCTCCCAGCCAGAGAGTTTGAAGGAAAGGGCACAAGACTTTCTTGTTGTTTTCTCTTTCTTCATAGTTAATTTTTTCTTATCATCACATTCTGTTCCTGACCTGCAGAGCTCTTCCTTGCAGGTCAGTTCAAAGCACAAAACTCCAAAGCCCCAAAACTAACTACCTACTGCTCAATACAAAATGCCTAATGCTAAAAGCCTAATGCTCAACTACTCACTACGAAAAGCTAAAAGCTCCCACCCTCAGGGTGGCGTGGATATTTATACTACAATCCACGTAATCAGTATTTATAATTCTACTCCAATAACTATTATCTATGTTAGAAGGTTAGACTCTATTCTAAGCCAACTATAATGTGCCACCTCATAGCAGAAGATGGAGGCAAGGAAGGAGAAGGAAGAAACCCAAAAGCCATGTGCTTCCTCCATCTTGCCTTTATCTGTCTGCCATCCTAAAATCCCTATATATCTAAAATTCTCACCCTGTGATAAAACTACACACTATTCTACTACTTAATGCACACTCTTAAAAACCCTGCTTCATTCCAGAGCTTAAAAGCCCTTTTTCCATGAACAAAGGTCAAAAACACTGTTTATCAGAGATCTTAAATCTCTCAAACATGCAAAGAAATATTCCTCACAATTCCAGACTCCGACAGTCCCTTGGTTTTATGCTTTCTTCTCCCAGAAGTAAAACGTACCTCCAGCACATGTGGATTACTAACTCTCCAATCTCCAATAGTTTTTTTTATCAGGTGGCTTTAACATTAACTAGAGAAGCTATTACATATTAACTTCAATCAAGAGGCAGTGATTTTAATCAGCATTCATCCCATGTTAAACTATGTTAGAGGTCAGAGAGAGGAAATTCAGCTCATTCTCACCTTGTTCTTGTGTGTCACACATTTATGACAGTAGGAAACGGTGTGTGTGTTGAACAGCAAGTCCTCTGATGAGCAGATACATTCCCTGCTCAAGACAAAGTGAACTTGAAAACACTATCAGTGGATGTAATTGTAGAAATACATGTTTATTCTACTTCCTAAAGTTTGCAATATCTGGGATTAAAAAAGGAGGTGGAGCTCTGCCCTGTAATTAACCTGTTTAAAGTGGCAGCTTTATGGCTGCTAAACAGAACTCTTACTTGTAATCAATTCACAAAGAAACAACTCTTTACAGGTAAGCAGGATAGTCTGGGATATTGATGCTGGGTTTAACTGTTCACTCTATCACAAGTTTCCTTGTGCATCACTGGTGAAATCCCTGAGACTTTGTGCGTCTCAGCTCAGTGGAACACAGATAAATAAGAGTTCCTTGTTTCTGGGATGGGTAGTGACAAAAGAATCTGAGGTTTCTTGAGGTGCACAGGCATTCTTGAGGTGTATGTTTCTCTCAAAGTTAAACCAGGTTTTAAAAAAACCAAAAACCAAAATACTTTGAGCATTTCCAGTTTTTCCTCTTCTGCTGACGGCAATAGCAAAGATACAAGTGATTAAATGCACTAGCATCCTCTCCTTCATCCTTTGGGCTCTTTCCTGTCAGATCATGACTGATGTGCATGAAGATTCAGAGCCTTTTAAGCATGGCAGGAGGAAAGCTTTTATGGAAAAAAACCTAATTGAGCTGTCTACTCAATTTCTCACTAGACCTCCCACCTCTGCAGGAGCAACAGAGGCTCTAGGACCAAAGAGAGTGTACTTAAGGGCCACCTGTGTAGCCTTTCACCATTGTAGAAATTCAGGTCTCTGTCAGAATTGTTATGACTCTTAAACATCAAATTTTCCAAAATATCAAATAGCCAAAATCCTTGCATTTTTTCCAAAACAAAGGAAGAGGATTTGGCTGGGAGCATTCAGCTACACAGCTGTCACATCACAAGCATATTTGGCTCTGTTGTTCTTCTTTAGTTAATATTTTTATTTCACAGGTTGAGGACCAATGATGATCTTTTGGAAAACGCAACAATTTCTCAAGTCTTTTCCATATCCAGAGGCCAAAAATTATCTGCTATATTTAATTTCATTGACTTTTTTATTTATTTTCAGGAAAGAATATTATGTGGAATTCCTTAATCAGCTACCCACATCTCCAGGAAATGTCAATTATATCTCACACCTCATATATATTTTTCCCTTAGAAATCAGTTAATCTTGCTTTCTCTAGGTGTTTCCCAAATTTTTGGCTGATAAACTATAAATGTAATTATAAGTAGCTAGCATTCTTTTTCCTCAAAAAAAAACAAAACCAGAAACAAAACAAAACAGAAGAGAAGAAAACACCTGTCCCAAGGTAGACAGATAATAAGTTAAAGTTTTTATTTTTTAATTGAAATTCCTCTTCTGTATTTGAAGTATTACTCAAGGTAAACCTCACTTCATTTTCACGGACACCTGATATCTCCCCACCATGAACAAATAGTTTCATGTTAAAAATTCTGTGTCTAGAGAAAACAAATGTCATCAGATTATAAGACTGAGGGCCTGATTTGATGATGAGCTTTCCCCATTCCACATTAAAATACTAAATAATTTTAAAAAATCATTTCTACTCTAAAAAAACAAACATTCATTTTCTTTGTGCTAGACTGACTGCCCAAACTGAAATAAAACATGCACTTTTCATTGAGCTATAAGAAGTGATAAGTTGATCTCATTCCTTTGCCTATTAGAAGTCTTCAGCTGTTGTTGAACCAGTAAACAGCAGCAGCAAGCCAACCGAGATCTATGTGTCTACAGCAGTTTTGAGTATTTCTGGGACACTGTGATTCCCAAAGTTCTCCCAAATGAAACAACAGCTTAAAACTTTGTGAGAGAGGACACACCTGATTTAGCAATACATTTAGTCCTGTTTATCTCTCTTTTAGGCATATGATTAACCAAAATTTTTAGTGTGATTATGACTATATTCGAAGTTCAATATGTATTTAAGTGAATCAGTTAACTATTGACCAAGTCAGGACATGTGCAAAAATGGAACTGTTTTTTTTTATTATTTTCTTGGCTTAAAAAGAATGGAGGAATCAGCATGAAAGGGCTGGCTGACTTAGCCCTTAAAACTTTCAAGGAGAGCTCACTGGAATACAGCAGATTTCATGCATGAAGTGTCTGGGAAAGACAAGAAACAGTAATTTAAGAAAAAAATCCTCAAGATATATTTCTGAAGCACTTCATTTTCTTTTTCTCATTGTTATTTTTCAGCATTTTTAAAACTCATGTATTAAATTAGAGAAAGAAAAAGTCTTTTATATCTATGATTTCATCTTCATAAAAAAGGGATTTCTGAAGCTGGATTGCTGCTGTTATTTAATATCTCAAATCATAATGAAAATCTACTTATGACATTTGTTGATTACCTCATCAAAAAGCAACTAAAAAGAAAAGCAATAAACATCTCTCTGAATGCAAGAAACATAACAACCCAATAGGAATATAATATATTTCAGGAATAAAGTCAACAGAAATTGGGTTTTAATTCACTTTTGTACTAATAACCAAGTGATTCATCTAAAAAACCAAAGCCCTTATTTGTCCTTAAATTCACTACATTTCTCTGACATAGTAGACAGAAAGCAAAGGACAAATGTTAGTAACCACTTATGAGAAAGACAACATGTCACATTTAATACTTTCATGTGTATTTCATTCACATTTCCACATGCAATTTTAAATCATATCTTATGAACTGCCTTGTAGAATGCCCCTTAGTCTGTGTATCTCCAGTTTGCCTGTCAGGATACTACGGAACAGTGAATAGAAGGTTGTGCTAAATGACACCTGCAAACAACATACTCCTCTCCCTTCATCCACAACATCAGTCATTCCTCCCTAGAAGGCACAAATTTGAGCCTGGTAAGTCCGTGTTGGCTTCTTCAAATTACCTTCTGGTAAATTATGAACCTTTATGTTCCCAGAAACAGCTTCCATCAGGATATGATCAACAGCTTTTTGGAGGCTGAAGGCCAGCTGATTAGCCTATAATCCAGACTGTACTTGCTGCCTTTCTTAAAAAATGGGCAGGATCTCAGCTACACTCAGAGGATATCCAAACTCACACTCTGGTGCACTACAAAGTTACCTGTGTTTTTCCCTCTGTAAAACAAAACACTTTATGTTTTTATATTGAAGTTAGCCTTTACAATACCTATTTCCTTGTATCATTAGTCCTGTTATAGAAACAATCATAACTCTGCTAAATCTCTCAAGAAACAAGAGCAGTTTCTTACATATGCTTGTTATTGTTAAGAACTAAGTATAAACAAAAAGCAGTTGACTATGGGCCAGTGTTGTGCAGAAAGCCTGATACTTCTCTGAAACAGAGGAGTTTGAAAGTGTGATTTGGGAAACAGTACAGCTCACGTGCTTTATGGACAGGACATTTTATAGGTGTGACACACATTGGTGTGTGCCACACAGTTCATACACATTGAAGACATGAACTTACAGAAGGAAACACAACAGGAAAACCTGGTTTGGACATCTAAAATACTGCCATCCAGGACTGCAATATCTCCATCTCCTATGGGACTTTAATAGAAAATTGTCACTCAAATGCCTCTTGGAACGGTGAGTGCATTCAGGTAAGGTACAATAGATAGTGACTCAAAGTTCATATTTAAAAGACTTATTCTGTTCCGCTCCAGTGAAATCTTTCTTATCATCAGAACTCAGTCATGATATTCCGCAGAAAAGAGAATAAAATTAAAGTCATGACATCAGATTTCCATGTAATTACCGACTTCAGTTAGCTCAACAATCTCCCAAATTAGTGTTGATAAATTATGTGTTTCAGGTAAGTTTTAAAACCTAGATCTTAAACTCGTGAAGTTAGCAGTTTCCCCAAAGAAGCATTTTTATTTTCCAAAAGCTTGAATCAGCTACTTCCCCTACTGAGTCTCAGTTTCTGTAACTCACAGTTTACTTGTGATATGCAGCTACAATTGGAAACTCAGTTCTCCCTCCTTTTCAGTCACAAACTCTTGGCTCTCTTAAACAGCTCCTGCCTTTTAAGAATCACAATGTAATTGCTCAATTCACTTGATTTTAGAGGGGATGAAGAGATTCTTGTGTACTGCTGGAAGAGGTCTTTGTGTTGAAAGGAGCTTAGAGAAGACAAGGTGATGTTATTCTACAAGCCGAGGGGACAAAGTATGACAGTGTTAGCAGAGAAAGGAGTAAGCGGCTCCAAAATCTTATGTACTTTATGTTCATTGTGCACCAAGACTGTACTCAAGGCAAACATTCAGGCATACCAGCATTACAGCAAAAGGTGTTAGAGTTTTCTGGATGTCACAAAACTTCAATTAGGTCTCAGAACAAGCTCTTTTTATTTATATACTGAACTTCAACATAGACTAGTCATTGTGCATCAGTGGTATCAGAGGTGAGGTTTTGCAACAGTGAAGTGCATTTCTGAATCTCTTTGGGTTTTAATGCTCATTGACTTGGACAGGTAATCAATTGCTGCATCTCCAAAGGCCCATAGATATTGACTTTAGTCTCCTAAAGACTTTACAAAGAGTCATTTGTGGGGGGATACTTTCACTTCAAATTGAATTGTGGACCATTAAATCTCTCTAGTAAAATACTGGAACAAACACTAGATGCCAATGCTCCCTCTGCATTTTTAAACAGAACACAAATGTTCCTGGCTGAATATGAAGTTCCTAGAAGGATCCCAGCTTGTTCTTTTTCTCTGGCAGATTCTTTAAATCGTTATGGATTTTATTTCCTTTGCAGACAAAATGTATTACTTCTACAGTTCTTACTATGTTTCTCCCATAAGACAATAACAATACCTCCTTAGCATTGGGCATGAATCAGCTGTGCAAAGTCTGGTAGAAGGGGGGAGGAAAAATGATGCAGCAATAAATTAACTTGATGCTTATCTTTTGGTTACTTGCCTACACATCTGATAATAGACCAAGGGATGAAAAAGATGGGAAAGATTTATTTTAGACAGTGTGTTTTTGTTACATATTATCTACTTTGAACAGATTAGATTTTCTTTTTCATACTCTGCTGAAAAATGAGTGATAATAACAGAATCAGCAGAAATAATAAACATGAATGACTCAGCTTGCTTGGCATTAACTGATACACTGGAATTCCTGCCCTTGGCACTGAATCACAATCAAAGAAACCATTAGGCTGGAAAAGACAATTGAGATTGAGTCCAACTTTCAACTGATCACCACCTTGTCAACTAGAATAGGGCACTGCATGCCACATCCAGTCTTTTCTTAAACATCTGGACAGTGACTCCACCTCCTCCCTGGGCAGCCAGTCCCAATGTTTAACTATAATTTCTGTGAAATTTCTCATGATGTCCAACCTGAAACTTCCCTGACGCAGCCTGAAGCTGTGTCCTCTTGTCCTATCAACTGGTTGTCAGGGTGAAGAGGCCAATCCCCACCTGACTACAACCTCCTTCCAGGTAGTTGTAGATAATGAAGAGACTCTTCCTCTCTCTTCTGCAGGCTAAACAACCCCAACTCCCTCAGCTGCTCCTCAAAGGACTTGCTTTTGCCAGATTTTTTCTATGAACTAGCAGTCATTGGTATGTCTAACAGGCCAATAAAAAGGATACCAAATAGCAGTCATAAATAGATTTTTTTTTTCAAAAAAAAAGTAGTGTTTACAAAGAGGAATGTAGTAATTCAGAAATTTAGTCTCTAGTAAACTTTTTTTACTCATTAATAGATCTTAGGATGCACATAATCAAGGTTAGGTATGAAAACATACAACATGAGCATTATGTAAATGTTTTAGCTAAGCATATCAGCTATGCTCCTCCTCTAGGCAATCTATTTATTGTAACGTATTTGTCATGTCCAAGACTGATCCACCTGATAGACCACCCAAACCTGATATTTTATTTCAGTAAAACACAAATGTGCTTCAAAATCCTGTGTAGTTCCAGCTTAGGCCTGTAATCAGCATCTTCCATGTGTTCTCCACCACCTGACACTGCCCTTCAGCATCCATGCTGAGCCAGCCCTGCAGCAAGCCAGAATTTGTGAGAGGTAGGATATGAGATCTGCACCATGGGCAGGCAGGGGTGAGGAAGACAGGTCTGTGTATGCCAGGTACTAATATCTTGCACTAGACCCAGGATCTTCCTCTGCCCCATGAAAGCCTTAAAATTTATCTCAGAATATGCAGAGGTACTCGCTGCTCCAAAATTAGCAAGGAATTATTAGTACCCTAGGCAGGTGATAATGCAATGGAAGGGTCAAGGAAAGGTGCATTGGAAATAATGGGTTTCAAAAAGGGCACTGAGACATTCAAGCACTGTAAGGTACAAACAAAGTTATTATCAGGAATAAAATGACTTTGTCATACTGAAGTTATAGTGGTTTCAAACAGAGGAGCTGTTAAGAAGGATAGTCCCACTTTAACAGAGACTAAAAGAATTGTAGATAGATCAAAAAGCCGATAGAGAAGCAGGCAGGCAGACACACAAAGAATCAGACCATTAGTCCAAATACTTAGAGCTCAATTACATTATATTTCCACAGCAGTTAATCCACATATATTTCCAAATAAATCAATGTACAAAGAATAATCTTACTTGATCAGCACGTATCCCTAGAAGTACAGGATGAAGAGCCATCTCTGCCTGCAATCCCCATCTGAGACTGGACTTCCATCTCTGGATCCCTCATCAGCACTAAGGTCCATGGCTGCAGACTGTGAAGGGTGCGCACAATGCCTGCCTTGCACTTCTGAGAAGAGGGAACACACCCTCCCAAAACAGACCTCAATCCTTTATGAAGAAAAGCCTTGTGTCCTCATCCACCACTCCCTCTCCTCTGGGACTGCTCTCACTTCCTTGGCCTTGGGAAGTTACGTAGCTTCTAAAGGTGGCTGGAGAAAAACACCATACATTACACCTCTGGCCTTCATCAACTACCTGTACTCCAGGAAAGAAAAGACCTTTAGATGGGAATGCTGCAGAACCTATAGCTCCTTTTAATCTATAAATAAGATTTGAAATGCTGCACTGAGAACAGACAATGAAAATACCCTCAATAAAACTACCTGCAAAAAAATACATCCAAAGAGATCTTTATGCTCTGAATAATATAAGTATTCCTCTCAACAAGCAGCATAGCAAGTGTTTAAACCTATCAGCCTTTTTATTGCTATGTTATTTGTTTCTTTGCTGGTTTTAACTGATAGTATTTGGGTTTCTTTTGTACACACCTCCCTAAACCTATTTCACTGATGGATTTGTCTTAGGTTGTACTTAGGTTGGTTTTGATTAACCCCTCTGTAAACTAATTTATTTGTATGGTCAAAGAGGATTTGTCATCTTACCACCTGAAATAATTTCCTGCTCTTCCTGTCTCTGCATCTTGTTTTGTACCCTGCTTATTTCTGCTAGTACTTTTCACCTGCTCCTTCCAAGTCCAGAGGACCTTCTGTTTTCTCCAGCTAGCCCCTTAAATTTCTTCACAATTATGACACCAAGGATTTGCCAAAAAATTTCCCACACAGATCTCTGTCACCTCAGGTTTGCAAACTCTTCCCAGGAGTGGGAGAACTGAAGCAATCCAAAGCACGGCTGTGGGAAGGAAAGTTCCTGTTTCAGTTTCCTGCACTGTACCAGCAAGAAACAAAATGATCTGCTGCCACACAGTGATAGGAAATTCCAGTCTGGATACAAGAAACAGCAGCAAGCAGAGTAATTTTGAAATGTACCTTTACCCAGGCAACATCAAAGTGTTTATTGCCCCATATTTCTGCTTCCTTTCACACCCTCAGAGCTGCTCACTTATACACATCTGCTTATTCATTAACATCTAATTAAGTTGTACATCTGCTGCAGCTTTACATCAGCATTGCATTCCCCCACATTTAAACTGCCTGAAGCTTTCTGTCTTTTTTTTCATATTTGTTTCCGGTGCAGTAAGAGCTAAAAAAGCTTTTTCATGCTGATTGACAAACAGAAAGAAAATAAACTCTGGGTTTTGAAAAGGATGAAAGAGCAAAACATGCTTCTCATCCAAAACCAATCTCTCCTCAGGGATGTGCTGCAGAGAGGCAGGGAGGTTTCTTTTAATTAAAGGAACAATGAAAAAAGAAGAGTATCATAGCTGTAGACACCACAGTCAAGGCAGAAATTGGGTAAAATTAGTTCTGGGTTTTTCTGCCGTGAGAAGTAGTTTCACATTATCAGTTTACCTCATTTATTCTCCTGCTTGTTTCCAGCCTATTTCTACATTCACAAAAGCTAAGGCAGTGCCAGAGATTAATGGCCAAACCCAAGGTGGTTTCCTCCCTAGATTTCACACTACTCTTCAGCATGCATTACTTAGATATCTTGCATACAATGATGCTCCACTAAGCCACGTTAGCTGCTAACACCCCTTGCCTCCTTTTTTGTGCTGGTTCTGACAGGTCTTAGAAATGGAGATGAAGCAAGCACTTCTGATGCCTGCTTGCACAGATATGGATAGATTTCTACTCTGAGTTACAAAAGAGAGATCTCAGGGAATGTTCCTGGGTGTCTTCCAGTCTTCCCTAAAGACCCTTGTGCTTGGATGATGGACTTGCTTTCTACAAACATTTTTCAATGCACACAATTTCAGAAAGATGTTAAGATGTTACATCCCCAGACCAAGAGAAAAATATATTAACCAAAGAGGTTTATGACAAAGCAGCATGCAGCATTGAGCCATTACTGTTACCTGAAGTACTTGTGTTTTCTTATCCTTACAAACAATACCCCATTGTGGCATTTCAGCACAGAAATATCCACCATAAAGACACAATTCCTTCAGCAAAGCAAGGCTGCCTCTGCCTCACTGCTGGCAAGAAAAAACTTTCATGAGGTCCACAGTTCTCAGAAAATATTGCATACACTGATAAAACTGTTTAGATTGTGGCTGTCATCACTCAGGTTCTTCAACTTGTTGATGCTCCAGAAAGACTTGATGCATAGGTGCTTTGCCAACAGATCTCCATGTTAAGTTTTTAGAGACATGATCATATCCATAATTTTCTGAGATTTAATTCAAATTCCCTGCAGTAACACAGACAGTAGTGAATTTTGTACACATATGCCAAAATGATATGAAGACTTCAATATTAATAGTACATGTAAAACACAAGTGAAAGTCCCATAGAGATATTTTAAGGATGGAGCTCTTTTTGCTCTCCTCCTTTACGAAGTAAGCAAAAAAAAATCTCATGTAAATGACTTCTTGGGAGCTTTATCCTATTTGAACATTTAGATATCTTTTACAAAGGCATTCAATCTTGATTTAGAAGCTGCCAGTGAGATAACCCATCATAACCTGAAGAAAGTTTTTCCACTGATTAATTGCTATCTTTTAATTTACCTAAGTCTAGCTTCCAGATCCTGAATCTCATGGATTCATCTTTCTGACAGAAATACCACCTACAATAAGCTATATCTTCCCACGATCACCTCTTAATTTTCTCTTTGATGCACTAAACAGATAAAATTTTCTCATTTTTTCCCTAGAATAATGTATTTTTCTATTATTCTTTTCTCAATCCTTTCCAATCCTTCATAATTTTTTTTTGAAGGGTGACTATTAGAACTCAAAACAAGAGCGTATCATTAATGCCAGAGGTTCATGACTCATAACAGCAGTTATAACCCTCACTTAAGCAATTGAAACAGCTAGAAAGAAACATGCTAGTCCTTCTTCATGCCATGACAACTGAAAAAGTAGTTCTTCCTCGTTTATATATGATATTTCTCAATCAGTTCATCAGAAACTGTAGTGAGTCTTCATTGCATCAGTCTGCCCACTCATGTTCACTGCTCTGGTGTTGTTTTGCTGCTCTTCAGTTAATAATTCCAAGGATGAAGCTCCAGTTTCCTAGGACTGACACATTTTCTGCATACCTAGCAATACAGAAGTGCAGGATAAGGACACAAACACATTTTTGTTGCAGTATGTGCTTGTTTACTTCTGTAAACAATCCAGAGCAACCTCTATTTCCCATATGCAATTTATCATCGTTATTCATTTACTAATTCTGTGCCATCAGAAATACAAATCTGGTATTTACAAGTGCAGCCCTTCTAGATTAGACCTAGTCAGGAATTAGCAAAAGCAGCACCTGCCCAGAAACAAATTTTTAGGGCCATGATTCAAACTTTAAATTTGCTCTGCTTAGTCCCTGCCCTGATTCTGTGAGCTCTGTTCATTTTGTTTAGCAGTAATTTTCTCATCAGAACACTGTGTCAGTATATTGCCTATCTCAAAAATACCTCGGATATTTCAGAGAGAAACATTTACTGAACACATCCAAGACCTCAAAAACTGCACTCTGCTTGACAGACTCTTTCTATAAAATCATGCTGATGGCATTAATTATACTGCCATTTCCTTCTGCTCTCCCATTTGTGCCTTTCCTTGATTTTACCATGAGTAGACACTCCATGGTTTCTTGGCCAAATTTGCAGAACCTTTTGAGTGATTAAATTTAGAATACATATAATTATATACTGGAACATTCCTATTTTTTCCAAGATTTGTTTAAAAAATAGTCCATGTCCAAAGGGAGACTTTTACCCAATATTTTCCTTTTTTTTCAAAGAAAAGTACTCAACTTCTAGTTTTTAACACACTTTATGAATAACATTAAAATGTGGGGGATTTCATTATTACTCTAATCTCAAATATATTATTACAGCATTCTGTTTCTTTTAGGGTAGTATATATTTGTGAGTATAGATAAACACCATAGCTTTTTGTGCTGAGATGATGTTTTTTCATACTAGATCTGTACAGAGATATAATACTTATTTTATTAGAAACAAGATGATTCTACTCCAAAGTTTACATCAAGTCTGGAGCAAGAGACCGTAACTCCCAGCAGAAGCGAAAGCAAGCCTTCATGGTAGTTCTTGGAAATGCTGAAACGATATTTTGCTTTCTTGTGCACATATTTCCAGTTTTCCTAATTTTTTTTTTCTCAAAGAAGGAAGTGGAAGAACATCTAAATGCCATTAGAATTTTACTTAATATGGCAAAGTATGCTTTTTAATTACTGAATCATACCTCATGGCAAAGCAGAAGCTGTTTAGAAAGTCTATAACTTGAACCAGTCAAAAATGTTTTTATTGCAAAGAGCATGTTTTCAGAAAAAACCTGCCTTCACTGAAAAACGTTTTATTATTGAAGAAAATAAACCCTCAACTTATTTCGCTTTATCTTCTTGAACATGGAATTAAAAAAAAAAAAAAAAAAAGAGACTTTAAGAGTTTAAATCCCTTTGTTTCAGTTGTGAAACTGGGAAAAAGAGAAAAATACAAAAAAAAAATGTAGAGGATTTATTCAGAAATAACAATAACTGTGAAAAATAATAAGAGAACTAAACTTTTCTTTGAAAACTTTTCATGAACCATATTTCTGGTTTTGATTGACTCCAGTTGTGTCATCCGGAGCAGGAGCAGGAACAATCACCATATGATATAATAAGACACAGTTTGAATGGTAAATCACTGGGATGAAACACTAAATTAATATTAGCTACATGAGTGAAATGGGTTGAAACAAACTATTCATCAAACAATTTCAAATAATAAACTAATTAATGCAAATTGTGATGTGTTCATGGAGAAATAACAAATGCAAAAAGGGCAAATTTCACTGTCAAATGAATTGTTCTCGGGGAATAATTCATCTAGCTGCAGAAGACAGAAGAGGGTTGAATGCTAATGGGTAGGAACAAGAAGAACACAGCATAGAAATGGAGCTAATTCATACACAGCAGTAAGTCTATAGATTGCTTTGGAAAAATGGAACAAGGTACTGCTGAGTCTCCTGAAAAAAATAGGATGTATCGTAGGTTTAAACCCATGTGTTCAATTTCACAAGATTAATATTTCAGACTGCAGGCTCTCCAATAAAGTGTCTTAAAATGAATCTGCAACACGTAATAGAATAGCTCTGCTCTCAACTTTAAAGGAAATGAGTTATTCATAATACATGGTTATGGAACTATTTGTTTCATTCTGTGAAATTTTGTAGTCCCTCAATAAAATAAAACATTTTATTAGAATAATTGCATAAAACAAATCCTACAGAATAATGATACATTCATTTCAAATACAATCTGTGCTCTTCAGACTTATTTATTTGACAGTGTTGTCACACCTACTTGTTGGACACTACAGACCCAAAGAACCAGCTCCTGTTTCAGTAATTCAGAGCTGTCAAGATCATTTTGAGTAAATTTGGCACACTAAGCATCTCCTCAGATTTTCCTTTTTCATTCTGGCAGAGCAGTAATACAAGCCCAAATGTATACACACAGAGACCTGAATGCACAGCTCACTTCTTTCTGGATCATACTGACTAATTTTGGAGAGGGGTAAGAGAAAGGGTCCTGTGATGTTGGTTGTCATTGATTTCCAAGATAAATGAAGAACTGAGCAGCAACATCCTTCTCAGCCAAAAGACATCACTTCCATACAGTGCAAAGCTGTAAGCAAATTATTAGCTTTCCTGAAGTATCAGAACTGCTTTTAGATAACATTAATTTCAAGTAGATAAATGTAGATACTTTGTCCTTTCAAGACAATGTTTTTTTTTCTTTCAGCTTCAAGTCTTTGCTAGTTGTAGCCTCAAAGGACATTATAGGATGTTCACTGTTTACTACAATATTAAATTGCTGTACTAAAAATATCTGATTTTGTTCTGCATTCTTGATCAAATCTGTTCTAACAAGGTAATAGTTACGTGCACACTCTTCAGCTGTCAAATATATGTTAAATGGTGAAACATTTATTAAATGTGAGTGCTAATGCCAGGAGAACCAGTTACTGCTACATTTCTGAAAAAAAAAAAGAACAGAAAAAAGCTGTTCAACACCTGCATACACTGTTTTGTACCAAACTGCTCTAATTAGCACATTTTGAGATATGATTAGAGCACTAGAGGAAGCTTTCCAAATGCCATTAATTATGGATGTGATCTTAAATTATTCACTTTGAATATTTTTTCTTGATATGTCCTTTTATCTTCCACTAACTTTCTTTTGCATGCTAGAATAGTCACAATTAAACCACAAATGGAAGTTTGTTACATTAAAGAAAAGGTAAACTGAAAATTAATCAACTTTTTTTTTCTAAGGTGCTTTTTCTAAACTGGGAGGATGTGGGTAACATTCAGGTTTTTTCCTATTTAATGTTCATTACTCTCAATCTCAGTCTCCACCAATACTGGAAGAGTGATACTTATACAATCATTAAGTATGAATATTTCCATCTTGCACTAAAGCAATATTATGGAATGCAACAAAATATTTGTGCAATCATTTGTCTTTACTCCTTTTAAAGATTATTCTACCAAGTGAGTCATCCCAGACTCTGGTGTATCACAAGTGCTATCATATGTAGGGTATAGCTGGTGACCAAATGCTATATGTGATTTTGCTTCCACTAATGGTGCCAAACCACCTGCATTAGGAAGAGTTTGAAGAACGTTTTCCAGGCTCACATGCAACCAGACCTGTCAGGAATATATCTTTGCAAAGAAAGGAGAATAGAATTAGGAAGGACAGAAAGAGAGGCAGGGAAGGATGGAGTCATAACACATGAAAAATAGTGAACAAAGCTGGACAGAATATAACATTTTTGCAGCGATAAAGAAAGGCAGTTAATATACATCTGTTTAAAAATAAAGCTCACATTTACATATAATACATAGAGGCATAGTAAAAGGCTCCCACGTATGTCATCTTGACTAGGCAGAATAGTCAAACAATCCTAGTGCATGCAATGACTAAACATTGCCCTCGATTTCACCTTTTTTCTAGGTTAAAGTTCCTCCTATAAAGCTTCCTCTGGGACCCATTAGAAGCTACTAGCACATACTTGTTTTGTTAAAGATGCTGATAAAAATCCAGTGAAAAGGAATGACAATTCTCTTGAAAGATGTTTACCACATGCGACCTGAAGAAGAGAGAAGATGTATTCCAAACTGGAGTGCTATCACTTTACACAACAGCTACATCCTTCTTATAGTTTAACAGATCTGAAGTCAGTTTCAGGATAGGAAGCCCCAAAGGAAAACACATCTAGGAGCAATCATTCAGAAGTCTGTTCTCCTGCTGATCCAGTGATGTTTGGCTGGTATCATGTGCAAGCTGTCGATCTTAAGGATAAGCAGGAATTACCCTTGCATTTGGCATCATTAAAGCTCTTCAGAGAGGCTGTTTCTGACATTCTCAATCAATACCTCACGTGGCTACTGTGCTGCTGTACAGCAGTGGCTCTGTGCAGCAAACAAGATGTTTTCTGCCACCTGGACCCTGCTCAAAGTCACCATTGAGTTGGCAAGTATCTATGAAAAAGATAACATTTCTAATCAGTCTATCAGCAAAAGGAAAATCTCATGATAAAAAGCAGGTGCTAAATGAATGCTGTCCATATCACATAGATGCTCCTCTCAAGCTACCCCAGAATGAAACACGAGCAGATGGAGTGAGATGCCAATGGATGAGAGAGACTGAACACACTCATATTTGACAGATGCTCCGGAAGGTCTAGAGTGGACTGTCTCAGAAAGCAATCATTGATGTCCATTTCATTTCATATGGAGGCAAGATTTTTTTTTTTCAATTCATCACCTCAAATTTTCTGTAATCATAGGTCCTGTGGGGTATTAGCAGGAGTATTAGCAGTCATGTAAGAGCTTCCTGACTAGCTTAGGACACCTTATCTGTCTCATGCCCATCTTGCTCTTCCCCTGCTTCTGGAAATCCTCCTGGATTTTTTCCAGGAAAAAATCAGTGTGTCCAAAATCAAAGACAAATAATGAAGAGCAGGGGTAAAAAGACAGAGGAAGAGAAAATGCAATAAAACACCTATGCTTTCATTACTGGCCAGAGAAATCCTAGCAATCCATCATAAATAGAATAAACACCAAAGAAAGGAAAAATAGATGGCTTAGGAAACCTTCAGCCAGGATGTCTCACATACTCAGGCCAGACTACCAGTGATCAAATGCAACAGTAATTTGAATTGATCTAGAAATCAGATTTATAAAGCCTGGTATGGCGTCATTAGATCATCAGATTGTTTTCCCAGAAAAATATTTTCTGGTCACCTCTCCAGGTACAGTTTTTGGGGCCACCAGAGAGGTTACTGGAATGTCCTTTTCTTCAATGGTGCAAAGTCAACGTGAGCAAAGAAGGAATGTACTACAAGCAACAATTTAGTTTTACTCATTTGTCCATTTACCCATTACTCATTTGTCATCTTTTAATGACCTTTACACATTCCCAAGATCCACTCAGTGCCATGCAAAAACTCCTAGCTCATCATCAGACAGTTGCTAATTATTGATAACTAAAGAGAATATTATAACAGATGCAGGCATTCATAGCCATGATTTTTTCTACTGAAAAGCCGACTGGCAAGCCCTAGGCTGAAGAATAAAAACTTGTAAATTCGAGAGGACAATTGTTTGTTGTTTTCACAGCCCTTTCCCACCCAGCTAGCCTTGAAGTTATCACCTCCAGTACACCAAATTTTTGATGCAGATCCAGAAAAAGGAGAAATTGCATTTTTATCTTAATCTGACTTATTGTGTCTCACTGAAATTTACTTTCTGAAAGTCCTTTACGGCAAGAAAAAATTCCTTAGGGAAATGTCATCATCACCATTGTTTCACAACTATTTTTCTAAATTATATAATAGGTGACATTTTCTTCCTCCCCCTCCCATGTGGAAGCAGCTCTCAGGCACAGCAGACAGGAATGTTGTTTTACTAGAGACATTTTTTTCTCACAATTACTTTCATCTCAATAAAAATTATCCTTCGTATTTTCTACAAACATTAAAGAACTCCTGGTGAGTTTTTTGTCTACTCAGATTTATTCTTGTCTATGTACTTCATAACACGTTATGGTTATCATTTGCTACTACTTGCAATTACAGGAAAGAAAATTGTGCACCTGATGTGGAATAAAGCTACAGCAGCTATAAAATACATTGGCCTTTCTGCTCCTTATTATAAGGACAAAGGAGTTTTCAACCTTTTATAAGAATGCTTTGCCAGCAACACTAATTGCCAGTAAATAAATTGAGCCTTATCTTGTCAATTATATCTCTACATTTGCTACTATAGCATTCCATGTGCTATATACTGTGCTAAAGAATTTGTTCCCCTCCTAGCAGTGAAATTTGCCCCAAACAGTTGTTTCTGTGCTCAGGAGTTAACAAAGGCTGTCAGGCACACACAAGATTTTTGGTAGACCAAGTGTAATGGTCTGTGTTTGAACAGGACTAAGATAGCCAGTTTACTACTCTTGAAGAAAAATCAAACTGTGATTTTCTAATCATCAAAACTGTGAAGTTTGTGTTTATATTTCATCTTTGACTGGTGCAGTCTTTCAAATGATCCAGTGTTCCCTTGTCCCAGCTCGCACAGTAGAACTGGTGTTGGCTACCAAGAGTAGGAAGCTAAGAAGAAAGTTAAAGCACACTGATGACATTAAAATGTTGATAATTTTAGAATTGCAAAATCCAACCTTTTCTCCAAAGGAAGCCAGATATTGGTACAATGCTTGTAATGTTATAGAACACGCTTGTAACTCAAAAAATCTAAAACACGTGCTTGTTTGCCCTTCTATGCTGAGTGGACACAAAGGCACTGATACAGCTACAGAGATGATGATCCTCTGTCCATTGATTCCATGGCCATCAGCTAGATTCCTAATCAGGTAAAGATTAGAAAGTTGTGTCTCATTAATGCTAGGACTCATTCAATCCTGACCACATAAGGGGATATTTAAAAGGTCCAACTGCAACTCTTGCTTAATTTTAGCTCCCACCACACCAACCAGAATGGTGAAAATTTATATAGAGGCTTGAATCAAGCCTAAAATCCTCAGGGACTGGTGATTCATTTAATGACTGACCAGGACTACAAATACCTGGATTTTTTTAAGGAAAAAACCCTTTGTTTCCCATGTGGTTTTGATGCCAGTGGTAAGTCTGCAGCTTTAATGAGAGATGACAAAAGCCTTCAGGTTTTTTTCAGTATTGATTGAGACATGGATTCCTGCCAATATTTCCCAGAGGATTCTGAAGGACAAGGAGATGTGCAATTAAAGCTAGCTACATCACGAAGTGCAGACAGTGAAAAAGCAGGACCTTGATGTTAAGGACAGTTCCTCTCCAATTTTCTGCCCAAAATTTATGGCAACATAGTTTACATTGTTTACATAGTTTATTTTTTGGCAACATAGTTTACATTGTCTTATAGACACCATTCTGCTCTAATTCAGAGACAATTCTAATTACATATCATTGGAATGTAAAATTAGAGGCATGTTATGAAAACTCAGATAATATCACAGTTCATATTATCAGAATTGTTGAATTTATCATTTAAGAGAACCTCTGAAAAATGCTTTGTTCTCTGTGTAATGTTCTATTTCACTGATAAGAAATTGAAGAATAGGATGAAATACATGGTTCTAGAAAAATTCTAGCATATTTTCATGGCCATGTCTGGGTCATGTAACAGATTTAAGAGTGGTGAAATTACTTTTACCATGATACAAAATATCAGTGGCAGAGCGAGAAGCTAGAGCTACATATTCCTACTGTCTTTACCTACCTGTAGATCTCATTGTTCAGAAGACAAGACTTCTGACCCCTAGCAACAATGCAATGTGATAAGAACTCCATTTTCACTTCCTATGCTTTCTAAGCAATCCAAAACATGCTGGAGTTTTTTAAATACACAAGTTAGATTTGGTAATAGGGAGTTAGGGGCAACCTTATTTTTCTGCCATGCTTTAGAAAATTTATAGCTGTCAGAATTTTACAACATGCACAGTGTATGAAATCACCATGCACTTCCAAAGTATGCTCATCAAGTATTTGAACGCAATATTCAGCAGGAAAATTCTCCTTTCAAGTTTTTGGTGTCCAGCAGTGATAACAAATTTGATACATTGCAAAGCCACCTTGAATAACAGGATTCCACAAGAGCCTCTTGAGGGCCAAGGGGGTTGGAGGTTAAGTGTGTCATTCAAAGAAATCTATATCAGAGAGAGTGTCATGAACACCCTTGCTGTCATTTATTTTCAATTTCACTGCAGTTTCTTCATGACATCAGTTGAAAAGCCTTTAGGAATTGTTTCTTTCTGACCAAAATCAGAATTAGGGAAGTACTTATATTCTGGTGACAGCCTTCTCCTGTAAAACTTTACATTGTCTATGTTTCTTTAAAAATAGTAAACTGTCTCTTTACATGACATGTTCCTTTATTTGCTCGTATATTCAAAAGCGAGCTGTACTAAACATGTTAACACCTTTAAAATAAGAAGTCTTCAAAAATTGCTGGCAGATAGCAGAAGAGATGGATAGCCCCAGACTAGTTTAGATATGGATAAGCATATTGATTTCAAGAAGGTATGTTCATACACACCTGCTAGAGTTCCAAAAAATAAAAAGCATTCATCTCTGTGCATCACAGATAGATCTTCATTAACATTAGAACTAATGTAATTTAATTTTTCTTAAATTCATGTTGAATGAAATAGATACATAGGGATTTTTATAGGTGAGGTACTTGATCTGAGGTATGGCATGATATAAAAATATTACCAGGAAAAAAGGATCAGCTGATCAATGTAAGCTTTTGCAAGAATTTTAAAGGCATCAGTACTCCCTTATGTCTCAAAGGTCTTTGTACAGGCCTGCAAGTCCATGGTACAGACTCCAAAGTCCTCTCACCATTAATTTTTCTAGCCCTATTCTAGAGCAGTTCAACATTGCTGATGACAGTAAGAGAATGATTTACAAGAAATATAAGAAAAAATTTAGAACATGGCATGTTCTTGCAATTCACACTCAGCCAAAAAATTGTCAGAATGAAGAATATGACCCAAATGTCAAAGACAATGAATTTAGAGGAAGTATCTTGTACTAATCATGCAAGAAAAAAAGAAAATAAGCACAGTTTTTATGCTGGTGAATTACAGGCCTGAGAAGTTAGAAAACTATTGGGGGTTTTGTATGCTGCAAAGCCCTCAACTACTACTGGTACATTTAGAAATGTCTGCATCTGGTACAGGAACAGAAACTTTACACCAGTATCACTGCATTTTGCTTCACAGACCACCTTTCTTTAATATTGCATTTGCCAGCAAATATTTTATTTCCAGTTAGTCTGTGATGTATTATACAGCAAGACAGCTCTGGTAATACAACAATGGCATGGTTTCTGTTAAAAAAGCACATACATAAGGTTAAAAGAATTATTGTCTCTCCACTAGTGCCTGATGACAGCTGAAAGGTCCTGGAAAATCTTTCACAGTAACATAGCCTGGAAATATGGCCCACAAGTTAATGATTAACTTCCACTGCTGCCTTCAAGAAGTTGTTCCAAGGAAAAAACACCTTGTTTTCCCATTTTTTTCTTTTTGTTTGTTTGTTTACTTTTACTGTTCAGTTTCCATGAGGGACTATTTCTAATCTTAACCTTCCTTCTTTTGTGTTCAGTCCTCAGAATATGGATCTTCATGTAGACACGTGGTTTCTCTTGTAATGCTAAAGGAAAGCATTGTAATATCTGTAGACAATCTAAAACCTGGTCCAGGTTCCTCTCTAACCTTCTCTAGTTACCACATATGCCCTAGGGGCTGCCTTTTACAAACAGGAAAAAAAAAAAAAACACCTTAAAAAAAAAAATTCCTAATTTTCCTACCCAGGAAACTATATATATATACTATATAATAACTAGATAGTTATTATACCACTGCTAAACTGAAATTTCCCATCTAAAAGGAAGTGTCCAGCTTCCTGTATTCCTAATCAAGAACCTGTCTTCATTTCAAGAAAAAAATGTTTGCAATGACTGCTTGCTAATAAGTATATTAACCTTCCTGTCTGTTTGCATTGTGATTTCTTTCAGCATTTCAGCCCAGTCAGCTACTGTATTACTAAGAAGGATCATTACTGATACAATACAAGTTATGAATTCAGTTTTTGCACAGATACATGAAAGAATATCTGTTTATTTTAATTAGTTTGTAATCAGATAAAGGAATCAAAATGTGATGAATCAAAGGAAAGGCCATCACAAAAATGATTCAATGAATCATCTATAACAATAAGCAGTGATGATAAAGGAATACATTACTTGTTCAAACAAGAGTATGAGCATTAACCAGTAAAGCAAATTAATAATGCAAACCAGAAGGCAGCCAAGTGTCCTGCTTAACAGCTCCCAGAAAATCCAGGGCTGGAATAGGAACACATTTTTCTGGTATCCAGCACCTTGTGCTGTACTCCCTGCCTGAGCAGCCAGCCCTACACATTTAGCCACTGACATCAGCAATGGTCATATTTCAGGCAGCCTGTCTGACACTAATTCAGCTTCTAAGGATTGGGGGGTTTTTCCCAGTTTTTCAGCACTCTGCAAGGCCTGCTGTTCAAAACTAACTCCAAGGCAAGAAGCTAATGGAAAGAGGTGATTTCACCTCTAGGACCAAAATGAGCTTTGTTTTTTGCAGCTACTGACTTCCAAAGTGCTGAAGGTATGCTATTTTGTCATGCAATGTGTCCTAACATGACAGCACAGAGACCCACAAGCTAAATTTTCCAAATTTGTTCTCTTCGTAATAATACTAGGATAAAAAGTTTGGTCATCCTCCCCACCTATTTTCCCTTAAGATCTTCTCCTTAGATTTCATGTTAATTTACCCTTGTTTTACATGTTGCTGATCTGTCTCTTCTACAAAGCCATAACAAAATTTTAAAAAAATAATTAATAACCTATTCCCTGGAATAGGCCTCTTAAATTATTTAGCATAAATAGAGAATGTATACCAGCAGAAAAGGTCAATAGCCAGCTGAACATGAGCCAGCAGTATGTCCAGGTGTCCAAGAGGGCCAATGGCATCCTGGCTTATATCCAAAATTGTGTGGCCAGCAGGACCGGGGAAATGACTATTCCCCTGTACTCATGAGGCAGCATCTTGAGTGCTGTGTCCAGTTCTAGACCCCTCACTGGAAGAAGGACCATGAAATGCTGGAGTGAGTCCAGAGAAGGACAATGGAGCCTGGTGAACAGTCTGGAGCACACATCCTATGAGGAGTAGCTGAGGGAGTAGGTGTGTTTAGTCTGGAGAAATGGAGTCTCAGGGGTGACCTTATTGATCTCTACAACTGCCTGAAAGGGGGGTGGCTATAGCCAGGTGGGTCTCAGCCTCTTCCTGTTCCAGCCCAGCCTCCACCTGTCCCAGGGAGGTTCTCGATGTGGGGCTAGGGCCACCCCTAGGTTGAGGGGGTGAGATATCCTGGCTCCCAGTTCCAGGAAGCAGTCCTCTCACTGAGTGGTCTTCTGAGACAACATGATCCAAACTGGGTTTCTTTCAGTGAATCCAATCTGTCCCACCTCCATTTGAGCATAGCCTATGCACACATATGTTCCTATGCAATGCTGTGCGCCAAGAAGAACTTTCTTTTGTGCAATTATTCAGCTATTTTCCCCACCAAGTTTTTAGCATGTATGTTGTTTTCTTCCTCCAAGCTAAAAAAGAAACAGTTTTAAAGTATGTTCCTAATCTGAAAGGATGTGGTTGGGAAGACGAGAAGTTTATTGCAAAGACATTTGTGTGCAGATAGCCTGACAGGAAACCAGTATATTGCCATTGATTTTCAAGTGGTATAAACATGGTCTGCCCTCAGACTCTGCATCTTGAGGAATAGCTGTTTACTAATTAGCCAAAATGTAAAAAAAGTTTTAACGGTCACATTTTAGTAGCAGCTGTAAGATTACAATTGACTTATTTTAGTCTTTTTTTTTAACCCTCTTTCAAAATATACCATTAGAACTCTTTTAACTCTTGAAAAGTAACATCAAGCTTGTTGCTTAAGTTCTCTGTATTCCAAGCCAAAATTTTTTCACAACTACATTTGCCTTGAGCAGAACACTGAGTAGATTATGATGTCCAGCTAATAACACTACCAAAGAAAGACAAGAAAAAAGGAATTTACCTGATTTGCCCACAGCAAAACTATTAACAGATGCCAGTGAAGTAGTAAGAGTTTAATTTCACACAAAATACCTATTTGAGGTTTAATAATTAATAATTTATTGCAAAATAATTAATAATTTATTGCAAAATCTTACGTTACAAGCCCACTGGCCCAGTGGACTCTTGGACATGATCCAAGGCCCTTTAAAACATTGCATTTTTTTCTTTTGAATTAACTTTTTCTTTTGATACAACTGTGTTTTGTGTTGAGCCCCAGTCTGCATCATTTCTGACACTCTCAAAAACTAAATTAATTTTCTTTATACAAGCCAAACATCCTAGATAATGAGGAAAAGAAGTGGTTGCTTTCAGCTCTTACACATCCTTGTGCTTCCAAGTACTATTGATCAGTGCTAAAGATTTCTTCTCTTCTTTAACACCCTTTCTTACTGGTCCAGGCTCTTGCAGAATAACCCTTCAAAACCGTATGGACATGTGCATTAAAGCTTTCCACATGTTTAAGCAGGAGACCACTCCATGCTGCTTGTTTAATAGAAGAAACCAGCACTGAAGATGCTGAACCTATTTTATGCATTGCTGAAAGCTTTCCATTTACGCTTTCAGTCAAGAATATTTGAATTTTGTCCATTGAATTTAACAACACCTATCCTCCCTCTTCCTACTGTCTTAATTTAAAAGCTGCCCATCATTATCTATTTTTGAACTATATACCCAGGTCCTCTTTCCATAAAACTTGTGTGAAAGTTTAGAAGGTGTGAGCTTGAAAAGATGTCAGTATATTTTGCCATTCAAAATTCCAGTAGGAAGCTTCAGAGCACAATCAAGGCACAAGAGCTAGGTAAGCTGCAAGCAATCTATTTCTGTCCTTTTCCTATCTATAATAAAATCATAGTCTACTGGAAACAGAGTTGACTTTCCAGGCATATGTCAGGCTCAAGGGAAGCAATTAGACATAAAGCAAGCCACCTGGTATGACAGTAATTAGACTCTAGATCTGTTCTTATTAGGACCCAAAGTTGCACTGTGAAATTAGCTCAGAACTTTAATTAAACCTGTAGCAACAACTAACTTTTATTTCTTAATTATTCTTTTTTTTGGACCCCAGCTGAACAGAGGGCTGAATGGCTCCTGAACTATTGAAAAGTAACATAGCTATTTCCATCTGTATTGCCAGTAGAGATCAGAACCACCTTAGCTGTTATGAGTGGTTATTAGCACAAGTATCCCTCTGGCTTTTTGGCATCTACAGAGAATTAATTAAAAAGCTCAAATTGGTGTGAAGTTACCATTTCCTACTGCCAGTTTAGACCCCAACTAGGTGAGAAAAGGAATCATAAGCTGTAGCTGTATTACTATTAGCAGTTGGGTTCAGGGCATCTGGTTACTCTTCATGGTGCACCCACTCACCATGCACAGATCACACTGACAGAGCTTATTGGTCCAAACAAGTAAGATTCCTCCAGAATAAATTGAACTGGAAGGTCAGATTCTCACCTATATCAGTTACACTCCACACCTGATATGGACATAAACAGTCCAACAAACAGTCCAACAGAATCAAAACATCTTCAAACCCTTGTCATAGCAAGGATATAAAAGACTAAAATTAGTCTTGCACTCCCTAAACTTCACATTATATAGATGAAAGATCTTCAGCAGCAGATCTTTCAATCCACTAAACTGGCCCTGTTGCATCAATTTTCTCAACATAGTAATGAGAGGCAATGGGTCACTATTTTACAGCATATGAAATACAGGGAGGGAATGTCAACAAGATATCTTCATTTTCATCTATCTGTGTATGGCACTTGGAAGAGAATTGTATAAAAAACTACCTAAACAAAGTCCCAATACACATACTACCTTGTAATGCAAAGTTTGACCCAACATATAATATACAAAGTTTAGAGACATGAGGAATAGTAGTATTTAATAGCATATATTGTGCCTAGGTGCTGGATTCAGAGCTCTGAGCTTGGATCCTTCCGACCGGGAGACTCCTGTATGATCTAAAACGTCGTTGTACACACTTGCCAGCAGTATTACTACTAGCATTAAGTATTAATGCCCAGGGTTTTATCCCACAATATCAAAACTAAGACAAGAGAAATAGAATCCAGTGATCCCTGCTAACAGATGAATGCCACTGAAGCCAAAAGCAGATCTGCCAGTGTTTTCACTGGGACATTCCCCTCATAGTACACAATAGCATCTGGCATAACATCCCAAGAAAGGCAGAATACACTGTCATCACTTCCATCTACAGAGCTGTATGAGAAAATACAGGGAATGGACACTTGTGGAGGCAGAAGATTGTTCTTCATTTGCAGGCAACCTCAGCTGTTACAAAACATAATCCCAGATATTTTTTTGCATTAAAGGAAAAGTTCTACTATTTATCACTGTTAATGCCTGCTTTATATCAAAGGCTATAATTTAGTAGTTATGAGCTTGGAACCAAAAGATAAAAAAAATAATGTAAAACTTCTGGGGTGGGCGAGGGTTTTTGTTTTTTTTTTTAATTTTTACTCCATACAGGAGACATTAATTGGGATGATCTGTATTTTAATCATTACTGTATAATACCTATTAATAAAACTCATCTGGTCCATTCCTGTTACCAAAGCACAATTGTTTCCTGAACTACATAACCACATACTCTACTTCAGTATCATAGAATTTTATTTAAAATAATACTTTTATTTAAAATAATAACATCCTTAGTTCAAGTTTCTAAATAATTTTAATTAATCTAATTCTTGTTTTTCATCATTTATGCTCTTAATTACTCCTAATTTCACTCCGTTTGGATAAGAGAAGTTGTATGATTTAATTCTCAACAAATAGGATGACAATATTGGTGTTCGACTTTAATCTTTAGACTTGAAATCTATACATTACTACAATAATGGCTAAAAGTTTTTTTGCATTTCAAACAGCACAAATAAATTTTTAGTACATACAATCCCTCTATTTACAGGAAAAGATTAAATACACTGATGTCAGAGGATTTTGTAAAACCTACAGCAAAACAAAATTCTTTTTAACCCCACATCTAAAGGTCATCATTATGTTTTTAATGACCACTGCCATTGTATTAGAATCATATATTTACAAGCAGTCACTAAAAAAACCAAAAACACTTAGGAACTTCAGTGAGGTTCAAAAAACATTGAATGAACTCAAGCTTCCCTGACAAACTTGTTCATACATACCTTTTACCCAGCTGTATCTTCATTTGCCTACTTGGTCATATACTTTGATGCATTCTTCCAGACATCTAGAATCTGCTTTTTACATTTGTACTTCAAAAGATAAAAATAGTATTTTCTGACCTTGTCATCAGTCTGAACAAAATCCTTGCAAGTTTTGCAAGATGCCTGGACAAACACAACTGTTCCTGAGAGATCAATCCTGGAGGCAAGAGACAGGATGATGCTCAAGTGAAAATCTGAAGTAGCATGATACATTGACAAAAAAAAAAAAAAAAAATTGTTCCAAGGTACTTCAAATTCCAGCTCCTGAACAAGCCAAAAAGAACATCCTGCATGACTATCCTGATGGAGATGGAGATAAAAAAAGCTACTTCCAAGGCAACCAGGTCTCAGCTTCTCATAGATACTACTCAGGTCCCAGAAGCACATTCAGAAACTGGTTGGCAGGTAATGCAGTGCATAGAATTGACTTATAGTATAGTCCTCATGGGACATGAAACTGAGCAGAAGGTTACAGCTATTCCCTGCATCAGCTAATATTTTTGCATCATAACTTTGTGACATTCCTGCAGCATGGGTGCTAGGGAATAGCAGTATATTATTAAAGCAAAAATCCCTAATTGAAAAATTAAAGCACCTCACACATCTTGCCAAAATGTCAATTATCAGAATCCACCTACACTGTTCTGTACCCCCCACAGAACAGCTCACATTTACACAAGGCCTGTGAAACAGTGGCTTCCAGCCAGCTTCTTTCTGCAAAAGAAGTGCTATGAGTAGCACAGTAGAAATATATCACTTTAAGAGTTTGACAGTCTTCTCATAAGTAGGTCTAACAAAATAAATGAAGAGGTGAAAAAAAATCAGACTTCCACAGCAAAAGGTTTTATATTTGTATATGTAGTTGCACATTCCCCGGCATCAGATGCCAGCTTAATGTGAGGATAAAACAAGACACTGAGGGACTAACATTAGCCAACTACATCTCTTTGTTCTTGGACTGTCTAGCCCAAGTAGAAATTAAAGTAGCTGAGGTTATAAGATTCCTACAATAGATCTGATATAATTTTTTTTAGCCAAAGAGGGCTACAAAGAGGGGATGACAATGGCTAAATACTGTATATTTCAACAATTGACTAGTTCATAAATTAGTGTTGTTTTTTATTTGATGCATCAACTCAAGAATAACTAGAAGCAAATTTGTAAAAAATTATCTGCTTTTAAAATATTTTTCTACTGCATTTTTACATTCAGTGTAATATTACATCTACAATTTTGATTACACTTTAGAACTTTAAAAAGTTAAAAGTAGTGAAGTTGAAATGACTTTTTAAACTCAATCTCAAACAACTATGTGCAACCTTAAAGTTGTCAGCAAAACTTCAGATAATTAAAGCAGAACTTCAGCTTTTTTGTTTCTTTCATGAGAACTACATGCATAGTTTGAAATTAAACAATATCACAGCTACAGGAATGGTGGAATTCTGAGGCTGCTAAGCAATGGCAGAGAATAGCTCTTAGTAACAGCAAACTCAGTCATCTGGTACACTGTTTAGAAATCATGAATTTTCACCTCCTTGCCATTCTCCCTGTCATGACAAGGCAATTCCTCACTAGCCATGGAAGTGGACAACTAAATTATTATCAAATCTCTGCAAAACTTATTTATGAATCTGGGTCATATCTCAGTCACACTGATGCAAAGCACACTATCTTTCTTCATTTTCATAATGCTGCCATAGATGTACACAGAGACAAGAAAGAGCTGGATTAGGCTGAGCATTTTCTGCAGAGGAATACCTGCCAGGGTCTCAGAACTGCCTTTGCTGTGCATAGCAACAGGGCTCAGCATTGATACAGCAGGGAGGCCAATATCTCATCTCTTCACCAGTGCATTCCAGCTGGAAGTCCAGACCAATGAATGATGTATTAGATATATAAAATGGATCTCAGTGCATCACAAAGAGGAGAGGGGGTTTTGATGAGGTTTTGTGTTAAATTCTATTATTTAGATATTTTATATGAGATCGCTTGCTCAATGGCTTAATACAGCTGCTCTGCTACTGTCTGAAAGTATGTCAAGCTGTCAGGAAGGCAGCTTCCTAATAGCCCTTAGAGCATCAATTTCAGAGCATATTATAAACACTACTAATCCCTTCAAAATCCCTCTATGGTACACAAGTCAATATCATTATTATTATTATCACTTTCTTTTTTTTACAGTTGTTGAAATTGCAGTAGAGAAATATGATCAGACTTCATCAGCACTACAATGTAGGGGGTAGGTCCTCATGTGGCATAAAACTTGTTAATGTTGTTGAAATCAAAACAGGAATAAAACCATTATATTTTCTGAGAGCCTACACTTAAAAAATGAGAGCTCTTTAATTGTCCTAGTGGGTAATTTTATAAGGAAACAGGGAGCTTACAAAGAGTAAATGAATTGCAAAGACTTAGATCTTACCTACCTAACAGCTATTAAATAACATTTCAAAATAAATAGCATTCAAATACTTTTCAAAAGAGATTTCTGTGATTGCTCCAAAGATGTTACACAGCTGGCTGCAGTTGTGACATGCTGGGGACCTATGCTGTGCTGTACACTCTTCTTACAATGGAAAAGTGCATGAAGGAGGCTCTAAACACACCAAAGGGTTTCAGGAAAACAGTCTCCTGACTGAATATAAAGGAAATGAATCATTAAGAAAAGTCAATGGAAATCACCTATTGGGTCCTATTTTCTAGTCACTGGCAAGCTACATGCAAATGTTGGTTATCTCCCCCCCTCCACAGACATTTCTGCTTACCTAGTTGACAAAGGTGGGTACAGGTTCTCTCCTTGCAGTAAGGAGCAGCACTGCAAGGGTCAGGGCAGAACCAAGTCTGTCAGGTTTGCATTTTCCTTCCCTTGCTGCAAGCAATAATGTGAGTGAAGTAGAAGTAAAGAATCAACGAGTAAGAACCAGTGACTGAGGATCAGTGGGCACAGAGCAGGAAAACGGTGGTGGCTAGAGTGGGTTGATTGCACCATTTCTCTAAATTTCTACAAGGTAATACAGGGGCAGTGAGCTGGGAGCGACTGCTATCTCTTAAATTATTTAAGTATTGGCTTCTCTTCTCCCCGTACATCCACATAATAGGAATTCAGATTTTTCCCAAATTATGAGCCACTATTTGGGAGCATCAGTTCATTTCAGGGAGATGCTCAGTCTTTATGACTGCTCACAATAATCCTACTTGAATTCATAGTAATATTATAACATATTAACATTTGTAAATAACAAGTGACACAAGAGAGACCCTACATAAATAAGTTTCTAAGCTTGTCACTGTTTATAACTCAGCTGCTTTACCTTACACAACAACGAGTGGCAGAGTTTTAAAGCAGTCAGAGTTAGTTAGTGGTGATGATACAAGAGAGAAATTATATATATATATATGAGAGAATAATAATGATATAAAGAGAGAAATTACTCCCTGCTCTTTGCTGACCTGCTGTACTAGCCGGCCACTTTCAGATGAGAAGTGAGACCTGCACCAGGAAGATCTTGCATCCCTTGCAAGTTTGCAAACACAGCCAATGCAATCTGGGTGCACAAATGTCCCAGGACTGAAGCCAAACCACACTCCCTTTGAGAAAGCCACTGTCAGTCTTCCCATAAGAAAAGCTTTTTGAGTGCTAATCGCCAAGGCAAAGTTCAAAATCATTTGCTCTAGAAGCCACTGCCTTTTCTAATCCAACAGTGATTCCTGGTTCTGTCTGGTGCCTTGGCTGAAAATTTTACAAAAAAAAAAAAAAAAAAAAAAAAAAGGAAGCTTTATTTACTTAAGTATTGTTTTCAAAGCAAGAAGAGCTCAACTATCCTGGAAAAGACTCCATTATTGAATTGGCAGAGGCAGCGCAACCATGGGAATAAATTTATAGGTAGGATGAAACTGTCGCTTTGAATCATAAAATGACTGCAAACAGAAAATCACACACCACAATGTCCAATGATTCTCTAAAGAACACCCATCTCCAAACACAGCCTGCCAAGTGTCAAATACATTATTAACTAGAAGTAAAAACTAAAATAATTCCTCCCTAGATTCTCCTTGGGGAAATGCAACTTTCTACTGTCCTTAATACAAAGTGCTTTACAGGCACAGAGCAATCCTGTACTAATGCACTACCTATCAGAACTGATATTTAAACACCTTTCCTACTGTAGAATTTTGAAGCAATAACAATATTTCTAACTTTGATGGCAATTTTATCCAAGGTTCTGAGTCATTTAAAAGCAATAATTAATTAAAGCTCCATGAATTAAAAGACATAGTGACAGCACTTCCCACAAGGTAAATCAGACACATTTGACGTGTCATACAGGGTTGTGCACAGGGCAACAGACCTGGAGACTGGATCCCTGTGTCAGTGTCCTGCATTAAACATCATTCTTTTCCCCACCCTACATATGCTCTTAATGCTCAGCAAATTCTCATTACAACAGAGACTTCGTTAAGTGGTTTTAATGCTTATTGACAGTAAATGCACATTATTATCTCCAGGTGTTTTTGTTTTGTTTTAATATGTTGAGGGGTTTTGCTTTTTACTGAGATGATCTTCCTTATTACTAAACAATCAAAGAAGTAGAGAGTTACCAGGGGCTGCCTACATTAGTCACAAATGTCTTTTCAGCGTATTAAAGTGTTTTCAATTACCTCCTAATACACCTCCAGGGAGCCTAGGAGAATGAAAGGATTAGTAGAGTAATGAGTTTAAATTATTTAAGGGTTTGGGTTTTCCACACCCCACAACCCCTCTTATTGTGTGATTTTGTTGGATTTAATCCTAGACTAGAGATGTTTAACAGTACAATCCAGGTTACAGCTAATGACTAATCTTGATCCCAAATCAAGGGGTTGTGAGAAAAGAATATAAAGAAGCAAATGTCCCTTCCATCTCCAAGTTGATACAGTAAAAAGAATATGGAGATCTGCTTTATTTTGCACTAATTGAACCAATATTTCTGTTTTAGAAGTTTCTAAAACTGATAAGACTCATAAATAGTAGATGAATTTATTAAGCAGGAACATCCATCAGGAAAAGAGGGCAAGTGATCAATTTTTGCTTTATTGCATCATAAGATAACAAAATTCTAAAACTCAGCCAGCTGAATCAAATATCAGAGGGAAGTGAACTGAAGTAGCTGATATTTGTGTGGTTCTCTATGGTAGCCACTGTTATGGGTATTCCCACCCAAATATTTGAGCATCACAAAGCTATTAGATATATTTTAGCCTCAATGTCATGATGAAGTAGAGAAATTTAATTTTTATTACATTCAGGAATTAGAGATACAAAAAAATCACACACTGAAGTTCACACTGAAAATTCAAGAAGACCACGAGTTCAACCAGTATCTCATGAGCCTTTCTTATATCCCTGATGGGCCAACAATCCACACAAAGCAATAAAGCCGGAAAAAAAAAAAAAAAAAAAACCAAACAAAAAAGGAAAACACCAAAATGAAAAGCAGACCATGGTTCCAGAGGGAAGAAAACACATGCTTTACAAAAGATATTTATCATGGCACAGTCTTCAATTTCAGTCTTAACATTTTCTTATCTAGTATGTTGCACTGGTGGTCCTGCCTGTGCTGTAAGGCTGCTTTCAAGTTTTTCTTCTTTCTGCTTCAAGTTTTCTGTTTTCCTGACTATTGTTGAAGGCAAATCTTATTTAGCTGCCAAGTTAATTTTTATGAACCTGAAAAATTAGGCTATATAACACCTCCATCATGGTGATTGTCAATATATATATGATTCACCATAATTAATACAATTTCCTTCACACTGGAGCTGGAACTTGTTTTTTATCCTGTATGGTCTTGTAAATAAAACATGGGTTTGTTGATGACAGTCCTAATACCACAACTTCAGTTACTGATTTAGAATGAGGATCTACATATTCTGCTTACCTCCTACATTTTTGGAACAGTTACCTAATTAATGTGGATTATAAAGTGCAGTATATTCTCAGCAGCAGAAAATATGAACAGACCCCACTGTTCTTGAACTCTATGCAGTGTCAGCATCACAGCTGTATCAGAATTTACAGATGTCCTCAATTCTAATGTGTCACCTATGGGAAACACTGGGGATCATGGGAAATCAGTGAAAAACAAAAATGAATGTGAAAGATTGTTGAAATAAAAATCTCAGTTTCCTTGTATTGTGAAAGAATATCAAACATGTATTAAATAGAGTAAGTTTGAATATTTCTTCCCATAGTGTTTGTTCCTCACAGAAGTAGTTAGTCAAAATGCAAACTTCAGGGGAAAAAAGGGTTTGGTTCTGTTTTCTCCCTATACTTCCAGATGTAATACAGAATTTCTTGAGGAACAGAGTCATGTCAGCTCCTTGAAGAGATCTACAGACTAGCATCAAGCAGAGAAACCATCCTGAGTTTGGAATTCCTTATGTTCAGGCAAATGTTTAATCAAAAAGGAGTCTCTTTGACTGGTATTGATTACATATAGATATTTGTGTACATATATATGTATATATATATTTATATATATATAGGTATATGTATATATACATATATTTATATACACATGTACACATATGCCCACACACATCTGTAAGTATGTTTATTTCCATATATTTTTTCCTGATATTTTATTTATTTTTCCCCATTTTTCCTTCTCCCTCCTCCAAAAAACTCTACTGGAAAAGTCTTGGCTTATTTCTACTAAAAGAAGGGAAGCAATTCTGTGGGAAGGCAAATACCTTTTTTGGTTTTGCTCTTTTGAACCTGACTAATTTTTTGTCTTTTTGATCCACTGTAAGATATTATCTATCTTTGCTAACAGATATAACTGCTGTTAATTGAGATAGCATTTTTTCTCACTCATACTTCCATAAGACTGAGTAATCATACATTAGTATGTGTAGAGATCCAATTTGAAACTAAAATCTAAAATATATCAGATACATTGGGTGATTAAAACAGGATACACAAAATTATCACTGAAATGAAAACAGTAAGAATGTATCAAAGCCACAGCTTCCATAAAAGTGATCCAAACACAAATAATCTTAAAATCAAGATGTTTCCCAGCAGTTTACCACTGGAATCAGTTCAGAAATCAGAGCTGGACGAGAGCTATCAGTCTCATAGTATACCCAGAAAACACATTTCTCATTGCTTTCACTGCTACTGTGATCTCTCATACTCAACCTACATTATTAGGTTTTTACATTATTATATTATACATTATATAGATACATTACATATATACATACATTATTATGAATGCTATGAAGAGAGACCAGTATGTTTTCAAGGAGACTTCTTCCATATTCATATTCTTTTTCATCCTCCTCTCCAGTACCCTTAGTTAGCACACTTAGGGGAGTCTCTATGTGATGCCCAACCTGGGCAGGACTGTAGATGGATATATCCTAGCTCTGCTAATTCTAGTGCTGAAATCCTGTCTGCATTCACACACAATGCAGGAGTTAAAGCATTAGCTGTTATAGTCAGATTCTACCTGCAAACTCCAAAGCAGCAGTGGATGATTTGGCTGGATGTTAAATACTTCCCCACACCCCCAGGGCATTCTGCCTGCTAAGAGTTGCTACCCAGAGGCACAGGAACCCAGAGGTGTGCAAGAGATGTGCACATATAGCCTTAGTGCCCTCCTCCTGCTTTTTGTAAAATATGCTAACGTGAATAGATTGAAAACTTTAGCCTGAAGTAAATTAAATACATTATGTATAATAGCAAATTATGCAGATTTATACCAGATAATCAGTAGGTGTACTTTCTACTAAAGAAAGCTAATGTCCAAATAGGATAGTGTGAACTTGAACAAATAAGTTCAGATTGTTCCCACTGGGCACATCACTTCAGACACCTACAACACCACCTTGTGATTGCCTCTAAAAATACTGTTTCCTATTATGTTCATATTTCAACCTGTACTTGTTTGCACTTTCAGGGACCCACCCACCTCCACCCTTCAACTCCTTTATTTTAGACAGAAGTACTAAAAGTGGGTTCTAAACTGCCATAGCAAGGAAAATACAGTGCAGAGAGAGCTTGGAATCCATTTCTGATAGGAGGAATTCTCTGAGCATTACCACTTTGATAAACTAAGGTATTAACAACAGGTATTAGCAATGAGGAGCAGGGAAAAAGTAGAAAATGATGCTAGCATGCTTGATGAGAGGGGAAAAAAAAAAAAATAAGAAAAGACAACCATGGACCCAAACAGTGCCTTCCCCCAAAAACAATTTAAATTTGAGCTCAGGCTACTATAGGAAAATTTCCTATTTGTTACAGCACACCAAAGGGAGCAGTGGCTCTCTAAAGAATGATGCACAAATTCAGTGGGAATTAGTGGTTCATTCAGCTTGGAGAAGAGGAGACAGAGAGGAGACCTCTTTGAGGTCTTTAACATCATCATGAGGAGAAACAGAGGGGCAGGTCCTGATCTCTTCACTATTGTCACCAGAGATAGGACTCCAGGAAATGGCATGAAGCTGAGTGAAGATAGGATTAAGTCGGATATCAGGAAAATCTTTTTCATATATAGGGTGGCTGGGCACTGGAACAGGCTCCCCAGGGAATGGTCACAGCACCAGCCTGACAGAGTTCCAGAAGCATCTGCACGATGCTCTCAGGCACATGGTGTGACTCTAGAGGTTGTCCTGTGCAGGGCCAGAAGTCAGACTCAATGATCTTAATTGGTCCCTTCCGGCTCAGCATATTCTGTGATTCTATGAATTCCACTCTTGAAACTAATCCACTGGACTCTGACCTTGAAAATTTCTACTGCCAGAGAGAGAACTTTTGTGTAAAGTCAAATAATTTTCAGGACCTGTCCTTCATCTTCCATCATATGTTCTTTCTATGCAGGTTATAACCAGTGCAGGAACAAGAAGTTTCTTACCACGTTTACACTACACAGAGTACTGCAGAGACCTTGTTTAGGTTGGTGCTTTGTGTTAGTGTAATCCTGTTTTCCAGAGTTGCAACTCGACTGCTCACATCTTCCCTGGGAAGAGAAGAGCCAAGTGGCCATTATTAAAAACAACTGATGACTCTGTGAGCTTGCACAAGGCAGATCCCTTGAACAAAAAGGTACTGCTTTCCCAAGTCTTAACAGAATCAAACTTGCAGACTTGTGAGAAATCTAGGCTCAACCTGGATGATCCAGGATTCAAGCCTGGGAGAAACCTATAATCTGAAGAGCCCAGTGAGAAATGACATGGAGACCTAGCTCATTTCCTGAGAAGAAATTTAAACCCCTTCATGGCAGCAAGCTCTTGACACTCTGACCTCTAAATCCAGAAACATCCAAGCTGGGCCCCCAGTGGCAGTCCCACCAGCTGAGTTCAGAGGAGAAATTATTGTGGGCACAGCAGCTGAACTAAGACTGTGAAATTTGACAATTTTATTGCCTTAAATTATCAGAGACAGCTGAGCAGCAAACATGGCAGAGACTGAAATGACACTGCAGCCTTGCTGCTTGTGGAGACAGTGTCCTGATGAAGTGACTTAATCAGTAATCACAAAGTATAAGAAATTGGGAACTCTTTTTCCTACTCCCATTAATAGTATCAACTAAGCTTGTGCTTTTTTAAAGAGCATATTGATTTTTGTTCATGCAGGGAAACTGTAGCTTGTTAGGAATAGCACTTTTTTTTTGTTTAGTTTGAGAGTTCGGTGTTTTTTGTTTGGATTTGAGAGGTTTTTATGTTTGGGTTTTTTTGATTCATCCTAGCACTGCAGGTGCCAGTACCAGTGCATTATCTGCCTTTCCTTTGACTTTGATGCTTATACAGGGAGCTCATATAAAAAGATCCAGACTTATCAGGCAGGATTTCTGGCACACATACCATGTAGTGGTCTGTCAGTTGTACCCTGACATTTCAGAGAGAGCTTTTACATTGTTCAGATGAACAGTCTGACCACATTTATCTTCAGGAAATAAACATGACCTAATAACTCCCACCATCAAACCTTCTTTCACACTGACTCAAACTGCTTGTGAGTCCCTTACTACAATGATGCATTTTTGTCTGATCTCACAATTTATAATAAAGTATTGTGTTTATGAACAATCAGTCATTGTATTGTTCAGAAATTTGTTATTTTAGTGTTTGCATTTGATCCTTGGTTATGAGACATAACCTCTGTAAGATTGACAATGCTAACTAACATCTGCTGTGCACTGTTAACCCTGCAGAGGGCTTACAGCAGGGATCACCATGGCAGCTGCCAAACAGTTGCATTTTGATCCAGTATCTCAGTGAGGCACCTTTCTTGTGCCACATTGGTGCCACCAGAGATGGGAGGTCAGGGAGGGATGAATAGTCTCCAGGTGCTCAGATAGGCAGCTGCTTCTACAGAGAGATCTTTGGGATCTGATAAATATGCAATGTTGGTGAGGCAGGATCATTGCAAAGACAAATATAGATAACAAGGTAGTGGTTTTAGGGGGTTTTTTTCTTTGTGAAGATTGGAGAACAAGAGCAGATGCATGGGTGCATTTGGCTGCAGCAGCCCTACAGAGCCAAAAAAGACTGCACAACTCACCATCAGAAATGTTTGCTTAAAGCAGACACTTCTAGTGATGGGGAAAATAATCTTTGTTGATTACCTGCCTAATACTCCTCAGTTTGAAGTCAACACAGGACTACATTGCTTTTCTGAGTGAGCCTGCCCATAACAATAATTTCTCTCTCGCATTTTGTATTAATTTTACCCTCTTCTCATAATTGAAATGTGGGAAAAAGGTTTCCCTTAAAACAAAGATTAGAATTACAAAATTAAGCAGTTCTAAACATTTTTGCTATAGCAAACACCAGTAATAAGGAGGCCTGAACACCACCCTTAGTCTTCACTGCTTTGATAATACCAGCAAATAAAAAAGGCTGGGCATTATTATATAGATGTAAGGTTTCCTAGACTGATACAGTTTGTATCATATAGCTAAACCCTTAGCACAAGCTAAAAAACACATGAGAACCTGTATTTGGGTAAATTATATTTCTGTTTACTTTGTTATTTTTTTCTCCCCTAGTTTATATATATATATACATTTTACCAAAATATTTTTAAAATTTAAACTGTTTTTTCAATTTCACTGGATTTTTTGAATGACAAAAAATTAAAGTACAAAAGTTTGATTAAAATATAGAGCAAATGGAAATGTTCAGAAGGAAACATTTTTCTCTCTACAATTTCCTGGGTTACTTTCTGAAATTAAATGTTATAATAATACTGTGTCAACATGCATAAAAAACTCATAAAATTTCAAATTAAAAGTGAACATTTTTTACCTATTCTGTTAATGTTATTTACCTACATTGCCTCTGCTATGTGTCCTAGCATTATCAATGCAGATAGAAAGCACCATACGACAAGTAAATTTCATTTCTTACAGAATTTTCACACGGTCCTTCATTCCCAAGAGATTTACTTTGCTATTTAATCTAACATTTACATGTTAAATCAATATCTGTATTGGTATATAACAGGGAAACACAGTACCAATTATTGGCAAATTAGATCCAGACAGAAAGCACTGGTTTCTAATAAAGGTATTGCCTGTGGCTCTATGTATATGTACAATATATACAATCAATTGTGTGTTCTGGCAGATCCTGGCAGTTTCAACCTGAGCTTTTCATCAGTATTTGTAATAGCACAGGAATATTCTATGGGCTATATTATTTCACATGATTTCTGTGTGAAGAGCTGCTCAATAGTGCAGCAGCCTTTCTTTGCCTGAGTAACAATGGCAGTACTGATTACCTTTAATAACATTATTATGCTGTGTGCACAAATCAAGCACGAAGAGCAATCAGGTGGAGAATTAGATTGTTTTAAAAAACCCTGATCTTTATTCCTGCTACATGTCTGCTGAACCTTGAAAACAGTAATGAGACGGCCTTTAAATTGCTACTGCTTTGATAAGAGATGAGAGGTGCAGCCAAATAACATTTCTTCCAGTTTGGTAGCTATAGCATGCAGGCACTGCTCTGCCTAGAGGTTACTTACAGTGGAAGTTATGAAAGAAGGACTTGAACTGCATATGTGGTTGTACATATGTAAATATATAAATATTTTTTGGCAGATTTTATGTAGAAATATAGAGACATTAAACCTCAATCTGTCAAAAAATCTCTTGAAAGGAAATGAAAAGCAAAAAATACATTAGTGGCTGAACTGGTTCTGCAGAGTCAAGATAATGCTAGATAAAAACAATACAAAACAAAAAGTGAATTTGGTTTTGTTTGTGTGCAGCCCTCTCCTAACATAATCAGTTGCTTGTAAAGTAGTTTTTCACATATCAATACAGAATGGCTGCCAAGGCTTTTCTTGACAGACAGCCCAGCTTTTTTCTTCAGACACCCCAAAATGTCTGGATAATACCACCTAAACTCAAATTGTGGACCATGAGCAGATTCTCCTCTTTCCAAGGTATAAAGACTTTATTAGATGATATCTCAAATATTCAAACAGACAACTCTCAACAACCTGAAGCCTTCAATATATATGACTTACAGCAGCCACATATTTTTTTATTTTGCCTTGTACTGCCAAAGGACTGACTGGACATGGACTGAAAGCAAATTTAAAGACTCAGGGCAAGGACAGCCCTTGAGAAAATTCTAAGTGGCTGCTTTAGTTTTTCAAGAGAGATTCAGTAGTCATGGGAATTTGAACCATTTAATACAGTTTGAATAAGCAAGCCATTTGGCAGCTCCCTGCAAACAACTCATCTTTGTGAAAAAGAAGAGTTAAGAGTAAAAAGACTGGTCCTTATTGGTCTGGACAGAATTGTCTTCTGATCCATTTCTTGTTTGGTATTATTTGTGAAGTGCCTGGTTAATGGAACTGTCAAATATATCCTTGTGTCTCCTTTCATTTTACTCCCTCTGCCTTATTCAACGCTTCTAGGGGTTTTTTTGTGTTCTTTCTTACTTATGTCCCATCTCTTACAAATCTTTTCCAGGCAAGGTAACTTAGCCTTAGGCAACACACTTGAGCTAATGACACAAAAAAGCATTTGGTCTAGAAAGCTAATTAGAGAAAAATTTTGTTGACTGCTGTTGAATCCAAGAAAGGCATAACCTAGTGCTAATTACAGGAAAATTCTATGTTCCAATGGGTAAATTGGATGAAAATTAACCAGAATTTTCCACAAGAGTATCTTTAGGAAGTTATTTTATTTTCTAATTAATGTGGTCCAATTGTCATACCTAGAAAATACAAATCCACCATCATCAACGCATCATGCATGGCTGAGGGATGGAGTTTTCCTGCTATGTGCAATTTCTAGCATCCAAGGATTTACCAGTTCGGTTGCCACAACAGGGCATGTAGCTGCCAAGTTTTTATATGTACAGGGTTCCTCACCTGTCCTTGCAATCACAGAGATTGGGTGCACAGGCAGAGATGGGAAGAACGCCTAAATCTTACTGGCTTCAAACTTTGCCTCCTCCTCAGCCTGTCCAGTTCAGCAAATGATCCCAGATGTCCTAGTGGCTTTGGTAACTTGCAGAGACACCAGGTGCTGGGTATGTGAGATCAGAGGAGATGACTCAGAAGAAACTAATTGCATAAGTCTTCTGGATCTGCTGCCAGTTGGCAGAGTGTAGCAGCTTCACTAAGTTTCACTGTACTGCTCACTTCTAGATTGGGAAGAGGGGACTGAGGGCAGCTTCTTTCTCCACTCAACATGAATTATAAAAAAAAAAAAAATAGAGGTGTTTCCACCCACCTCACTGCTGATGCCTGTCAAGAAGCAGAGATTCCTCTGCAAACTAATGCTATTCAAAGAGTTTTTAGGTTCGCCACTTCAACTTACATCTAAGGATCTGGGGAGGAGATCACCTTTTCTGGCTAGAAAAGCACTAGACTACAGCATAGGAGAGCCTCTCAAGTGGCTGAAAGACAAAAAGCCAAAAGGTGAAGCATTATTATGAATTCAAACAGTAATGCTAGAGCTTCTTTTTTCCTCGAGCAAGCACAGATTTTTCATTTCATAGTTAGATTAAAGGGCTGACTATTTTGCCACAACTCTTTAAACAAACACTGAAAGCTAAGCAGCACCTGACCTTTCCCCTACAAAAAACAGCAGAGAATTTTTTTTTTTTTTTTTTAATTAGATCATCCTCTGCCAATACAAACGAAGACAAGATGCGTTCACGTAGGATGTTTTTAGACTGGTAGGATATAGATCCCCTGAAGAAGTCCTTTGCCATCAGTTTGAATGAGGACAGAAATGGGACATGCCCACATTCTGGGCAACTTTCTCTCCATTCTTAAAGCCTGAACACTGACTCCAGTTTCACTGAAGCATCTCTGTAATAGTTTTATTCAGAAAGTCAGCCATCAAAATATCAATTCAAAAAAGGTTCCATGAGGAGATTGATTCCTGTTAATAATTTCTTGCTTTGATTGAACATAGCTCTGACAAGTCTCAGTTCCCTCTTTTCTTCTCATAAATGTAAATTCGCAAAGTATCAGGATACAAACTATGCTGAATTGAACCACCTTCATCTCTCTGCCTCTTGACTTAGCCCCTGAAGTCCTGATGTCTGAGGAAGGAATAACCAGCAATTTTCTTTTTTTTTTTTAAAGGGAAGCTTTTCTAGTCCCTGATGTGATATTCTTCCTTTTCATTAAAAACAAAACCTATATAGTTATGTTTATAATTTATATTATAAACCAATATAGCAGCTATGAAATACCAAGGACAGGACACTGCACATGCAGGTGTTCTACACTTTAGTACTGAATTTTCTCCTATTGCTTAGCAATCTAGTATTTGTGGTTTCTGCTTGCCTATCACTGGACTGCTGTAAAAGCTCTGTATGTTTGTAAATAAACCTCAACTATCTTCAGAAAATAAAGTACAGAGAGGAAGGAAGTGATCTGACCCAAGTTATTCAAGTCAATGGTAAAAAGTCACAGAAGAAATTAAGAACATTGACTCCTATTTTTCTACTTTTCTTCATCTTTCAGGCAAAAAACAATAAGCTGTTCCTGTCTGCCAAGCTCCTACCAAAGAGATGGATTTATCTGGGCCATTTCATACACAGTAGGCAGGAGTCTCGACTACTTTAAGTGCCCCCAAATCTTTGGCACCCTTCTCACTGCTTCCCTCAGTGCCAAACTACAAAAACCTGCTTGTGACTGAAAGCTCAGGAATCTCAGTGTCATCTCACTTCTGCTTAACTTAGCAGTCACATCAGGATCTGAAGACTCTGCCTTCCAAACCAGTGCCTGCATCTATTTGATTATGGAAATGTACGCAAAGGTCCAGCTAGAAAAAAATCCTAGCCTGCCTGAAATACTAATGGCATAACCCATCTACCCAGGGATGAAAGCGTTTAAGTATAGGCTGCTTAGTAGACATTCAATAGTTTCTACCCTCAGTGGTGAAGCAAAGGTCAAGGCTTCATATTTGATGCACATGCTTCCAACCATCTCACCTTGTCTCACAGGATGCAGTTGCAGAGAGGCAGAGGAATACAGGGAGCATGCAGCAAAGAGTGCATAAGAGAAACTAAAGGAGGATCTGAGAGGTGTCAAAACCTCTCTTCAAAGGACTGTCAGTCTGGAAAAAAAGTGGTCTGGGAGGGGTTTAATATGTAATTCACTAGTGATATATAAAGAAGATATATTAAGACCAAGTGTTCCTTGTCTCTTCCACCACAAGAACTAATGGCAATCAGACAGGGATCCTAAGCAAAGAAAGATGTGGTTTACTACAAGTAGCAGATCTGTTAAACTCCTGAACAAAAGAAGCCAAACTGGATGCTAGACATTTATGTGTGCCAAACAGGGAAGTGTTAAAAAAAAAAAAATCATTAGGGATTAGGAAATGCACTAAAAAATAGGAGTCATGTTCTAGAAGAAGTCAAAAGTCTGGAAAGTAACAGGAATAAGAAGTACTAAATGTTCACTCTGTTCTTGCTCATTTTTAACCACCTTATACTCCTACAGCTGGAAACCTGAGTAGTAAAAAGTACTGAGTAGATGAACTTTTTGTTTAACCAGTATGGCACTATTTTGTTTCATTCTTACACCATCTTTTTTCCTACTCATGCCTGCCACAAACTGCTCACAAATATTTAGTTTTACTGTAATAGGATGGACTTTGTTGGTCTAGTCTGAAACAAGAATAATTAGAAAAGCATTAATTCTGTTATGGTGCAGACACTGCAACCTCACACCATTAACCTGAATGTTTGTGTCTGAATTATTTCCTCACCCACACTGACCACAGGACTCCAGAACCTGCACCACTGCTCAGTCACGTGGACAAACACATCACTTATGCTTGACCTCAATGTAGCACCATTCAGTTATTCCCATTAACTAGTTCTCTTCCATAGGAAAAGAAATCAAGAGAACCAGTATAGACTGCTGGTGTAAAGGCAACAATGGTGAAGGATTTCACTCCCCTACATACACCTAATTCCTGGCTAACATGCTTTAATGAGATTGTTACAAGCAGGGGTGTGTAATTCATTTTTCATAGTCTCCCTTACCTCTCAGCCTCTCAACTGAGTTTGACAACCAGGAGAGAGACAATTAGCAGCCATGGTGAGGTGAATACATATTTTATAAGTTAGCTGGCAGAGCAGAGACCCTCTATTTTCTTTAATGTATTTAGACAATGAGCTGTGGTGAACTTGAACCGCTGACCCTGGTGCAATGAACTAGCGTGTGGTATTGCCACCCTCTTGAGCCCTACTGCCTCAGAAGACTAATTTTTTAAATTTGACTTAAAGCAGTTCTTCAAGTGGGAAAAACCTAGCAATCATAACACTTGTAGAGAGAAATCACACATCCAAGGCATTTGATTGTTTTTATTTAAAGATAGCTACAAAAGTGCTGTTAAACTACTGGGAACAAATCTCAACAACAAGGCAAGTTACATAGTTTTAACAGCACATTAACATCAGTAGTTCAAATAACAACTTGCATTTTAGTTTTATAATGTATGGAAACATACAATATCTACACATATCTCAGTAGCATGATGATTTTCTCCTTACAGAACTGTGATGGTAACACCAACAGTTGACAAGACAGTTGCATTTCTAGTTTTACCTGGATGTAAGGATGAAAAATGCAGCTGAAAGAGCTTATAAACACAAGCTCTTATACACTGAGGTGACAGAGTATGAAACCTTGAAGTAATAGACTATTTTCTTTCACTAATAGGACTGACTATATGTTATTCAGCCTATTTCATCTTTTGTTCTAAAGAAATCATTTTATCCTGTTGGAGCAAGAGTACAAACTATAGACTATACTTAGACTGTACTCAATCTAAGTTCAAGTGCATATTAATAAGATAAAAAAAGTTACTTGTTAAACACTGTTTGATCTGTTAGAATAGAATATAATCTAACAGCACAACTCAAGGCTCTATTGAAAACTACTGATCCCTCAATAGTTCAAGTAAGGAAGTCTAGATCCTTGGCCCAAATGTATTTGCCCATGTCTGTAAATACCTCTTCAATGAACTCTAGGAGGTAAAATTAGAAGCATTGTGTCACTATTTTGGGGTCACTTCAACTAACTGGAACCTTCAGATTTCTTTGAAAACAGCTTTGAAATTAATTTTATATATGTGACTGAATCCAACTGACAGGCACAAATAGGTCTAATCTTTGAGAAAGTACATAATTTAAAAGAAGTTCTACACAGCTGTGCTGTTTCTTCTTTTCTTCCACTGCTTCCCCATATCCAGTTCCCTTAGATTTTTTTTATCTTTCATGTCTCCTTAGTGACAGTTCCAGTAAAGCATTCATTTGTTCAGGAAACTTCACTGAAATGAATCCACTAATATCAGGACAGTTTCAGGCAGCAGACAACTTTTCCACAGAAAAGTGCTGAAAAGTGATGAAGAGTCATCAGCTGACTCATGCATTCCTGCTCAGCAGGGAAGCTCATATCACAAACAGGACAGCTTTATTTATTTTATAACATGGCAAGCTCCCTGTCCAAAGGCACCAGCAATGTGAGTAGATAAACATGTGAGTAAAACTGTGCATAGCAATTCCTAAAATTATTATTGAAGGATTTGGTTATGCTTCAGCTCCTTTTGGGAGCCTGGTTCTCACCAAAATTAGTGGGTGGGATCTAAGAATATTACAGGAATAAGCTTAACCTTCCCCCTAGGGACAGCCTGGGTAACTTAAAGTAAATTCAATCTCTAAAATCTAGTAGAGGTCAAAAACAGAGTTCAGCAGAACAATGTGCAAAATCTGCCTGGGGGATCAGAATAGCTGACCTAACAATATTCATCTTTCATGCTGTTTTATTTACAGCTGGTACTGTTTTACCCTTCATGTACCAACACCTGAGTAACGTTGCTTCCTTGCAAAGGCAGCAACTATTTCTGGCTAGTGAGCCTGTTCCAAGTTGTCATGAAAGAGCTCTGAATGGCAGGTAAAATACTTTCCTGGATGTTTCTGATTAGCCCTGGAAGCCTGCTCCAATGCCTAAGCACTAAACAAAACAAAAAAACAAAACAAAACAAAAGTAAAGATAGGAAGGGAAGGATGTGAAAAGAAGATACTAATGACAAATAACCTGCTTTCAAAGCAATCCAAGTGGCCAAAAGCCTGAGAACAAATGTCCCAAGAGGTCCTGTTTCAATATTTTTCACGGTGATGTGCATATGCTGTAGAGAGAATATTTACAAACTCAACTTTGTGTTACAGTTATGGAATTATAAGCAACTGAATCCCATCCAAAGTTCATGACTTTAGTAGGAGTTTGGCATGTGAACATGAGTAAGCATTTGTATAAATGCCGTAATAAATTTAAACTGTTTCATGAATGATAGCCTCAGGTTTATAGCACATAAGGGATATATCTATAGCAAAAAACCCTCCAAAATCCAACTGACTTTTCCAAGCCACATACAGTTATACAATTCATTATCCATCAGTGGGAACAGTCCCTTCCATACTGCTGCCCCATGCTAATTACCTTTTTCACATATGAGGGGCCCATGTTTTTATCAGCCCCTTCAGCATCTGATGGATCACTCCCCATGTACACCCCTGCACAGGCAACATGCAGAGGCTGCAAGAGCACACAAAATTGTGGCTAAAAGTCACTCCCTGATAGATGAACTCTGTGCCTGCAAACTTGCCCGAGCACACTGAATTTATTACTGTGCACACAGCTAGACAGGGTTTCTCCTGAGGCAAATGAGGAGTAACTTAACCTGCCTGACCTTGCACAGGAGAAGTTGTGGAGAGCTCCTATTAAATGAACTAAGGAAGCAGTAACAGAAAACCTGGGAGATTCAGGAAAGAATGGCCTTCTAAACTGATATATCTGTTAAAATTATTTGGCTGCTTAAAGGCAGATGGGTCAGCATGCTGAAGCTGACTGTGTGCAAGACCTCTGCTCCTCCAATATGAAAATTCCAACTAATGCCAGCAAAACACCATAATCCTTACCCAGTACTCTGCTTAAGATCCCAAAGGGTATACTTGCATATCTGTTCTTTGCTATGAAATAGAATTAAATGCTAACAAAAATACAGAGCTTTGATGTCAAAGAACCTGTATTTCCCTCTCATTGGTGTGTGGTCCCCAAAGGAATGGCTTCTCGTCCTGCTCTTGTCTAATTAAATCTATGAAAACTATCTTTAATTTCATTCCTGATTGGACACTTTTTAGGAATGAAAATGTACTCACATATACTGACCTAAAAAGTTGTAGACTAATTTTGGGCTATTTGTCCTATCTCTGAAGGACTAAACATGTTATATACAATTCCCTTAAGTATTTCAGAAACAAGACTAATTAAACAGATAAATCTATCCATGCTTTAGTCAAACCTGACAATCATCCAGATAAGTTTCTCCAAGAATACCATCAGCCAATGCTAAGACCTTTAGCAGAACACCACATCACTAAGTCTGTATTTCCTTCTTTGATTTAAAACTGCCTTTCTGATCTCACCTTGAAATCTCTTCTTTATTTCTTCTCCTTTAAAATCTTCAGAATAAAAGTAAAGGCTACCCCAGGGGCTTCAAGGGTTTTATTTTTCATTCACTCCTCATCTTTGTTTTCCTGACACAGCTGACAGCAGATTTGGGCTATCACCTGTATAATTCTGGATTATTCTCAAATGCACAAAAAAAAGAACACCCAGCAAAGGAGGGAGGTGAAAATGGCAATCTATTCAGTCACAATGCAACTGAGGCTTCAGAACTGAACACTTCTATATTTTGTTTCAATTTAGAAAAACGTGAATGAAAGAATATAAAGACCAAAGGCAACCATCAAGTTATATAAAAATCAGAGCACAAGCCACAAGTCAAGAGTCAATGAGGAATAAGACTAGAGTCCAATACCTTAAAAAGTATAATAGACTAAGGATGGTGGTTTAGTGCACCAGTTTTATCTTTTCTTTGGAACTGAAATAGCCAAAGTAAGAGTATCCAGCATACAATAAATGCATAGACACTTATCCTAGTTGAAAGACAATGAAAAATAAATTTTAGCTTTATTCAGCTCCTGTCCTTAAACACTTTACCAGTTGCTAGGAAGGAGCGATTACCATGGCAGCCAGTAGCTCTACAGGCTAGTGGCATTTGAAGTAAGACAAAATATTTTATTTGTTTTGGGTGGTTTGTTTTTCCTTGTTTACCAAGTGGAACAAAATGTACTTGCTTTGGAAAAAAAGTTTATCCATTGGGTCTTGTATTTACAAGGACACTTCCCCTCTGCCTTCCAAAATGCTACAAAGTGTCTTGTTTATCTGATTGACATAATGATGTCAGTTTAGAATATAGATACTGAGCCCTGCTGTCACAAAATTAAATGAGAGGGAGGAAAAAACCAGCACAGTCTTCTATCAAAATGAAAAACTAACATTTTTAAACTTTTAATTTGCTTATTTAACTTTGGGAGTCAAATTTGATTTGATTTTATTACAATTAGTCCCCTAGACATAAGACTGAGGTCTGCTCCTTACCTGTTTTAAAATCACAATGCTAACTTAAAATCTGTGAGATCTTAAAAAAATCAAAACGCATTTACTTTAGACTTCTGCTTTCTGCTCCTTGAGCCAATACACAATTCCTGACTTCAAATTTTCCTCTCCTATAGCTTGGACAGCAACTACATTTCATTTATTTATTTGTTTCTGTAAGGTGAGAAATCACATTTAATCACACGCCTCCAGATGTCTGATCTTTAGGAAAACAGAGGTGTGGCAACATGGTGTCCCTTTAGGTGCCCAGACTTGGCTGTTGCTGGAAACAAGTTGTATAGGTGAAAAACTCACTAGAAAAAAGGTTGTAGCACAGTTTCTAGAGTATTTCCCATCATATTTATTACCCTTGTTGAGTATAAATCAAAAAAAAAGGTTTATTTCCTGATCTCTTTCATTTAGCTCAAGAAGAATAGCAAAATACATAATATGACAGCAATATGTCTGGCTGAAAAAAATATGACCACATTTCATCTCCTATTTGGACAGCTTTGCCTCTACCAGTCACTATGTGGAATGCTCTATTTTCTTTGCTGTAGGATCATTACATTGTTTCCAGCACTGATAAACTGCTCATGAACTGCATAGCTGCAAGGTCATGGTCCACAAACTAAGATGCACTTCTTCCCTCTGAAACTGTGAAAGGTTCTTTTTCCCTTCCTTAATCAGGTAAGCATCAGCTGGACAGGGTCCTTAAAGGTGAGAAAATCAGCGCTAACCAGGAGGATGGGACAAGATCACTTCATGGGTCTTCACCATCTGTGTTCCTGACAGCTGACCCAGCAGATGAGATCCATGCCACTGCACATACCCATCAGTAGTTGGATACTAATGCTTCATGGCAGACACTGTCTCCATATAATTAGAATACAGGCTTATGTGAGCTAGGAAACCACCAGTAGACTAATTAATTGTGGCAGTTAGCACATGCTTCTCCATTTCCTGGTAATTAACTGGCAGTGAATATTTTAAATTTTTTTTCAAAAATTCACTTTTTAATTAAAAAAATGAGTTTGTAGAAATTCAGCAATCCATACCAACTAAGACAGAAGAAATCTTCCAGAAGTAGAGGATGCCTTCATATAGTCTGGTAAGCTTACTTGTATTACGTTCAAATGCAGGCAAATTGCTACTAGTTCCCTTACAGATATAACATAGAATTTACAGATATTTTGTGGATCTCAGGCCAGAAGAAAATTGCAGAAAGTTTGGATTTGAAAAAATTTGTGGTTTAAGGTATGTTAGATTACTAGAATTTCCTTAGAGGAGGAACAGTTGTCCACTAATTATCATACTGAACATTTCACATGGATGGGCTGTAGACACATGAAGGAGAATGGATGACTGACCTCATAAATGGTTCCAAGCACCACTGACTTCTTATTCTTCTGAACAATCTTTTATACCATTCATCCTACATGCATTACACCTGTGTGACTCCTTCACCCTTCTGCGATTGGTTCATACCCCTCAGCATTCAAGGTCTCTACCTTCAACACTGCTCACCTGTCTTGCACAGCTGTAGCCTATTAGGGATGAGGCTCGTCCACAGCCCATTCCCAATCACCACAAACTGTGTGCCTACAGAGACACTGAGATCTACATTTTAGGAGGCCATTCAACTCAGAAATTCAGCATAAAGAAACTTGCAAATAACTATACTTTGATAAAGGAAAATATAATCACATGAAGGATGATTGGAAACTGTTAGAGCTGGCCACCAGGAAATCAGCTTCTAAACCACTTTGACTCTCAAATGTTTTCTCTCTCACAGGAAAAAAGACTCTTGAGGTAGAAGGAAATAAGACATTCACTGATGACAATAAGTCTGCTCCTGTGTGAATAACAGTGAGATTTTTTTCCCACTGTTGAAATTTACCCCTGTTCACCAGCTGCCTTTTTAAAAATTACAAGTCGTACTCCTGCTTGCCAGCATCTGACATAACAAAACAGCTTCCTGGTTTCTGTGGGTACTTGGACACTAGAGAGGTAGCTAGAAGCTACCTTCCCCCTTCTTCAATTCTCCAGAGTACAGACCTCAGAGGGACACTGTTCTGAGAGATTTGCATGCTCTTCTGGTGCAGCTTTAGTGAAAAAAATTCCCAGAGAGTTTAACTCAAGAATTTGAAAGCTTAAGATTTGTTTTCAAGATGCAGCAAAAAAAGACCACAGCTGAAATTGAAATTACTTGTCTTGTGTGGTTTTTGTGGCATATTTACCAAACCTCCCAGAAGAATGCTGGCTGCTGACCCTGGCTTCAAAATGCATCCACAAAGACATGTTCAATGCACAGGCAGAAGAGATACCCACAGGCAGAGCTGTAAAATCCTCCATCACCAGGGTTTACTTACACTGTGGGAAACTATGGTTGATACTGTATTTTCTTATTACTGTGTAGGCTATTTTGAGCAATGGCCTCAGAGAAACAGTAAAGGCAGCCTGCTTCTTTGTATCTTCTTAACTCTAAAGTTTGCTATGGACAAGGGGTTTCCCCACATAAGCAAAGATCTTTGAAACACACAAATAAAATCCCTCTGAGAGCATTAAGGACTGTCTGCCTTAGGACTTGCATTCCAACACCGGACATCATAGAGTTCCCAGAGCTCTTTCTTCTCTTTCCTCTATTCCTGCTATTTCCTGAGCAGCTCATCTTTGGAGGGGAATGGATGGGCACAGGCTTGCTCCAGCCCTGCTAATCACTCACACAGACATGTTGAGCACAGCTGCTTTCCCCTGTCTTGGACAGGGGACATGTTAGACCTAGAAACACTTCTTAAGTCATGAGTGTCTTGCTTCGTTGCCACATTTATATTGCCAGCCTACCATTCATTCTCCAGAGTGAGAAAAACTTTGTACTGTGATGAGTTCTCACTACATCACAGAAAATTATCATTTCACCTCCACTTGCCTGAGGGGGACAAACTGAAGGGTCTAAAATAAGAATTTTGTTTCCCACTTTGTATTTGCAAGCCCATTAAAGAGCAAAATCATTTTCCAGAAAGGATTCAGAGATTTTATTGACATAGTCTATGAAGAGCATTCTCTCCACTTCCATTTATATGTGTGTGGTGAAAGGATTGCATTTAGTTTGTAAATAACATCTAAAAGTAAAGCATTCAGTTCTGGAGCTTGCCTGTCTTCTTGGAATGTATCTCCCTATGGCTTAGAGACACAAGGAAACTACGGAGACAAATGCATGTCCCTGCCCTCCATTTCTTTGCTGCGATGACACCACTGAGTGAGGTTAAAGTCACTTCTCAAGCCATGGAAAAAACATCCCCAACTGCCAGGTTGATGTAATATGGTCAGATGGAGCTGTCCAGGTGAGCATGTCAGTGATTTTACTATGAAGAAAGATTTTAAAAAGATGAGAAGCAGTCAAGAACACGAGGAAGGCAAGTCCTGTGGCTGAGGTTTGAATGGCCTTTGATTAGGCTTCCTTCCCTGCATTTGAGGAGCCGAGTGGTTTTGGAAGAATGTAACTGTTAGCGTTGCAGTGGCTTCCTTTTCAGCCCTCGGTGGTTTGCTATTGTGGAAGTAAATTGACATATTTGCATGTGAAAGCTCTCTATTACCATCTCCAGGTTCAGGTTGGATTGAGAACTAGCAGGGCTGGAAGGAAAAGAATAGATTGCCCTTCAACAGCAAAAGTCCTCTTTCCTCACCCTCAGAAACAGTTTTAAAAAAAAACAACACACACCCCCCACAAAAAAAAAAAAAAAAAACAAAAAAAAACAACAAAACACCTGTCCCAAACACTACCTTTCCAAGTGACAAGAACACCAAAAAAAAAGCTTTCCTTTACCAACCCTCTCAATGCTTACTCCCAGGGTAACCAAGTTCCTGTTCTGCAAATAGACAGGACTTTGTATTTTGCTCATTGGTCAAGCTAGTCTGGGCAAAAAACTTTTTCTTCATCACACACATTCACTGTTTCAAATTGCAAGGATCTATGTACAGGAGCACATATTGACCTCATATGTCCTCTATAACTACTCACCTGAACATCCCCTTAACCTTAACATCAAGTATTAGTTTGAAGCAAAGACCACTTTCCCTTTCTTCCCACTCCACACAACAGCTCAGCCCTATGTCAGAGACAACTTCCACAAAGATAATAGGAAAAATGAGGCCCTTATTGATCAAATACATCATCTTGTCTCCATGAAAGCTATCAAAACCTGTTCTGAATACCTAGACAACAAACAGATTATGCCCTCATCTCTTCACTTGCCCCTCCCCAAACTGGGAATTCCTGCATTTAAAACTTCTGCCTTCCTGAGTCAACAGTAAGAATTTCTGGCCAACGTAATGAAAAGACATTACATGCACACTTGAAAACATATCCTGAAACTTAGTAGCCACAAAGAGCTGGGACACGCTCTCAAGAAGGCAACCAGATTTTCTAATCTAACTGGACAAAACAGCAAATCTTTACAAACAGATCACAAATTTAATACCACCAAGATAACATCAAATTTAAAAATTTAGAAATCTCTAAACTGGGGCAAAGAAAAAGTGAAAACTACTCACCATATTACAATGAATTTCCACTGGATTTTCTGACGTTCTTAAGATCAGAAGGAGCTTCGCACTATGGACAGATTACTGGAGCTCCTGAAGATCCCTCTCATCAGTCACCCATGGAGTACTAAAAGAAATGAAATCTCACTGCCTGCTTCCATATATTACCTTCCTAATTAGTCATTTTACACCTTTCAGGTGCAAAGGTGATAGCAGGCATCCACTTTCCAAGTGTATTGCAATCATGCGCCATAGCAACCCCTCTAAAAGCTCCTGGCATAAAGATAATGTGAACAAATACAGGCCAAGGTTCCAAGGTTACTGTCACAAACACAACAGATTGCTGATGGAAACAGATAACCCTTATAATGACTTTGTGTTCTGTTATTTCAAAAATTTATTCATTAAAATATGGTGTTTATTGCTCCAGATCCTGTATCATCCTTTATTATCTAAGTCAAGCTGTGTATCCTCAGTTAAGAGTACTGTCTTCCACATTTTATTCCTCCTGGTAGTCAGCCATGGTAAGCTATATATGCAAACAATATTTACTGGGGCTTGGGGATTTATTTTGCTTTTGCCAGGATTGCTGTTCTTTGCACAGCATGATTCTGCCTCAAGTACTTAGCACCTGCTCAATTGCAGCCAGAGAGCAGCTCAGGCTGTCCATTCTCAAGGCTTGTGACTAGTGCTGCTCTTCTGGGGTACTTGAACCAAAAACTGGAAAGACAGCATGCTATTCCTTTCTTTCACTGGGAAGAAAGGAATCTTGGACAAACTTACTTGGAATATTCAGGTGAAAAATGTTAAAACAAAGTGAGAAAAGAGAGGGCTTGGAATTTTCTTTCATGAGAGGTCATTCAGAATCTTGTTTGAAGTAGCTTTTCTTTCTCCCTATCATCAAAACTACACAAGGCTTTGCTAATGCTTTTTAATAAATAAGACTGGTCTAAATTATGAATTTTTTCCTTGTAGGATGGTAAAGTCATCAAGCAAGACATGATCTGTGCTTTTTCTCTCAAATTATTAAGGTTATCAATGTGAGAAGCTGGCCTAGCCATTTATACAGCACCTATTTTTCAAGTGATTCAAGCACTAAAGACAATCTTCACTCTATCCAATAGAGTTTGGTTAAAACCAAACTAAACAAAACACATTCACTATTTGGAGAACCTTTCCTGATGAGGAGAAAGCTGTTTCTGAAAGCAAACACAACTCACCTTACATCCCAGTTCTGTATACATCCATCAGTACACTAAAACAAACCTTGGACAACTTCATCTCTACTGGCTACTGGTCATATTTGCTTTCAGTTCCAGATAAATGGTATTGGGTAAAGCACGATTTATAATATATGAAGCAGCCTGCCCAGGAAATTAATGTCTCCAAACACATCAATGAGCATTCTATCAAAAGCTGAACAGGCTGTCTGAGTTTTCTTCACAAAACAAAGTTAAAATTTGAATGCATTTGAGGCTCACTTTTTGTGCCAAAATGAAGTATCCAGACACCTTGCAGAGGTACTGAACTTCAGGCTATATGGCAGCTGTTTGAAGACACTGACCCTCTAGTAGAGGGCTAAATTTTTCTTCATTAAGACAGGGACCTTCAGTGTACCAAAAGTTAAATGCACCCTCTCTGGTGATTGTCACAAATATTAGTCCCATTCAAATGCTTAGACATCAAGCCAGCTAAAATGAAGACAGATTTGTATTAAATATACCAGAGACCTCTTGAAGTTATCTTAATGAAATAGTTGGAACTGACCAAAGGTTTTCAGATCTGACCTTAAGCCGAACCTTTATACCAGTCTGAACGCAAGCCTTTTAGAAATACTTGGAATAAACATCCTTTCAGGCTAAAACTTCAGGCTTTCATATTCCTTTTTCTTTCAATTAGTCTGAAATCAGTCTTTCACATACTATTGGTGCCTTTCATAGAAGGAATGGTATAACCCTGTGCAAAGGGGACTTATAAAAATCTTGTGGTATATACTTTGGCCAACACCTCTAAGACACTGGAGACAGCTCTGAAGGTTTAGGTTCATCTTCTAATAAGCACAAGTCAAAGTAAAAATTAAAAAAAAACTCACAAAAAACATAAAACAAAACCCACAAAAAATTGTCAACCAAATCTAGCCCATGGAGATGGGAAATAACGGTAGGTGGTATTGATCCTATACTAAGACAACAGTGAGATGCTAATTGTCAAAGGCCTGTAAGGTTAGACCTGCCAAGAAGGTGACAGAGCCAGTAAAGGTTTTTGCCATTTTTAATTCTTCAGTATTAAGTATCTGTCTCCAGACATATAGAACAGATTAAAAATCAACACTAAATGAATTGGTAGACATGTCTATTCTTATTTAGCTAGGCAAGGAAAGGTGAGAGAGCAGCATATTCTGTTATGTGCAGCAAAGATGCTGTTATTGATTAGCACTCCTGTTGAACATGAGAGTGAAGCAGAGCCCCACAGACTGAGCTCAATGAGAAGAACAAGCTTGTGAGGAGCTGTGAGGTTCAGCTGCTCCTCACCAAACCCTCTTTGCAGCACAGTAGTCTGACTGAGCAACTCCAACTCTAACCAAGCTGGAGAATCCAGAATTACATGCAGGGTAAATTGTGTGCAACCAAACTTCAAAACAGAAGTTCATTTCTACAACATAATACAGACAACATGTCTGATGCAATGGCACACCCACATCATGACAGGGAAGAAGGCAAGAAGTATCTGTGCTTTGGGGAATGATTTTATAGGCTAAATGACTCTGCAGGCCTTTGCCCTGTTGTTATTGTTAACTGTTTTATCTCTGGTTTTAGAGTGTAACAAATACTAACAAAGTAAGTGCAGTACAAACTTAGCACAGAACCTTGAACCATCATATTTAATTCTTCCTCTTGGAAGAACCTTCTCAGGGTTAAGAGATTGCTTTAGTCTCCTTGTATATTCATTTGCTTTTCTGATTAAAGTGTCTGTGGCAAATCAGGGTAAATGTCAACATGGTGTTCTCTCTTAGTCACTGTACCACTAGAAATGTTATACTCTACAGCTGACAAAAAGAAAGGATATTGTGCTAACACAGTGTTTGGCAGCAGTGATTTACAGTGCAGGTCTCAGGCTCAAATCCTGCCATATGGTAGGTTTGTTACAGATTATACTTTCTAGACATTGTAGTTTCAATTCACTCCACCAAAAAGCCCTCAGATGGCGATGATGCTTCCTGCAAATCTTGTTTAGATCGGAAACTCTGCTCCAAAGAAACCATATGCTGAGTTGGTTTTTGCCTCTTGCTTACGCATGCACTCAATGTTCATTTTTAGGAGTCAGTAGACATCAAGCACTGGGAACCTAAACAGAAACAGGTTCAAGGCAGACCACACATACCACATTTACCCACACATCCTATTCTCTTGGGAAGTTTAAGAATGGAAGTTATAGATCCAAAAAGCTAGACAGAATTTTGCTAACATACAGATTACACATTATATCAAATATTAGGAGCAGGTGAGGTTTAACACAGTTGGGAAAAGGACCCAATGAGAGTGTGGACCATGAAGGGCCATAAGAAGCAAAGGGAGAAGTGAGGATGGAGCCTAAGAAAACTGATAAGGACCTAGGGAGGTTTTACTACCTGAATATAAAATGACAGATTGGCTTGGCAGATTTAGAAAAACTTTCCCTTTATAGTGACATGTAAATAGCACACTGGGAGAACAGAAGGCCGTCATTCCTCTCTAAACCTGAACAGTGTCATTTGCACCTTGGTCACACAGGCAGACAGCTTGAACCTCAGCATGTGCCTGAACAGTAAAGCAGGAAGAAAAGAGGAACACTGAGCGGTGAAAGGACTTTTTGCTGGGTGCATGACCCATCAGTAGCATAAAAAGTATTTGGGCTCTGTGGAGTTCTCATCTCTAAGTGGTAGTGCTGCTTTGTGATTTTTTTTTTTTTTAATTTTTTTAGTTTAATGTTTAGGTGTTTGAAATGCCTCAAGTGTCCTAAGGTTTGAAGTAATCCTGAGGTAGTCAGATCACTTTATCAATTTGGAGTATATTCTTACTTCTTCCTCAGGAGCTTTCTTATCATTGTGCTCCAAATCCATCCTTTGAGGAGTCTCCAGAGAGCCATGTGGTTAGGGATGGGACAGAACAGGGTTAATCCTTTATTCTCAGCAAGCTTGTAGTTTAGTAATGGAAAATGTAAAGATAAAAGCAGCTGCCATCAGCATGTTTTCTTTCATATCAGCACTTTGATGTTGAATTCATTGTGGTTCAGAGAGAGCTGGGCCTGGTTGCTTTTCAAGGATGTAATGAGCAGTGTCTAATATGCTCATTATGGTAACTGTTATCAGACACATTTCTGTATCTGAGCATATCATGACACCACAGCCGGTTTTAAGTCTGTGTGCACATGAGGCAGACAGCTGCCAAGCAAATATCCTTGAAGTGTGCATCTTTCCAGAGGGTAAAATGGACATACATTGATCCCTTCTCCACTCCAACAGCTTCTACAGTCTCACAAGTCTGCTGCTCCATGCCTCCCTCTCCCCACGAGACGCTCATTAAGGTGTACACGTGCAGTGGCTTCAGGCCAGCCTTCTGCTCTGCACTCATTAGCTCATTCTAGAGCACTGTGATTGCACAGGTACACAGCAGATGCCATTATTTGAGCTGGCATTTACCAGCAATTAAAACACAATAACTATAGAGCTTGTCAAGACATTTTCTCTTTGTGGGATTGCTTGGTTTGTTTCCATATTATAAGTGAAAACAGCTGCAATTCCCTGTTGACAAATATTGACACCTCACCCAATGCAACAGTTTCTTTACATCTTGAGGGTTTTTGAACTTCCCATTCTCTGTCCATTTGCAATATATTTCATACTATCTTGGAAATGTTTTTTTCTTGTCAGAAATGAGTCATTTGCCACTTATCTGCCCCACGCTTATCCTAAATAGTACGAGTACAGAGCAGCTAAGTAATGCTGTTGTAAAACCAGCCTTCTAGGGTTTCCTTTTCTGACAAAGTGAGTTTGTCTGGGTTGGCTTATCTTTTTGACACCCCATCACAGATGTTGTGTATATCACATGTATCTTACCCCACACCCCTGCTGAACGACCATCAGAGCTGAGAGAAGTTTATTTTATTCTTAATCAGAGTACACTTTGAGGCTGATATTTTTCTTTTCCATAGTCTAAAGTAATTTCCCACTGCCCCAGTTCTCAGTGAGAAATTTTGGTTTTAGGAGAAGTCAGACATCTTGTGCTGCTAGGTACAGAAAATACAGTGCTCCTCCAGGAAAGCTTTAGCACCTGAAACTCACCCTACAATTCACACTGCCCTGAATTCAGCCTACTCTCATCCCACAAGGACAAGACTTAGACAATGCATTCTATGTTTTTCTTTATCTGTTTCAGCCAATAAGATTGCTGAATGTGAATTGCTTAATTGCTGCATTTGTTATCTAAGTGCATCTAAGAAAGAATGAATGACAATCAAGTCGGACTTTAAAGCCGAGAGTCTCATTCAGCAGTTCTGGAAATGAAACTGGAAATGAAAGCAGGAACCTTCTTCAGCTCCGTTGGACTCTCTGGCTGGGCCAGGAACAGAGACAGGGCTAAGAAAAATATGTTTTAAAAAATATGTAAAAAAATTAAGAGGACTCCTCACTTATTTTAATTAAAGCACTAAAGAGGCCCCTAGGTCCAGCTGGATCCACTGAATTGTCACCTTCAGTTTCTCAGCATAACATCAGTGCTGCAACATTTATGGAGGTGTATTTGCTTAAGAGTTGTCCTCGTTAAAATTCAATTATATTGAAACTATATAATCCCTCATTGTAATAACCTGATAAAAAGCCCTTAACTGCACTGCCACGTGCCCATTTAGCAAGAAAATTAGCTCAGCATAGCACATAGTCCTAATTTAGCAATTAAGGTGCAGTTTGTATCAGGCTATTTCAATAAGATTGTGAGGCAATTTACAAGGTAGTTTTGCTCATTGCCAACTATTAAAGGCATGTCAATAGTGAACAGAATCCCCAGTGCACATCTGCATAGAAAATTATGTCTTTGTGCATTTCTAAGAGTAAAAAAGTTGTTATGGACAGGCTCTCCTGTTTGTAGTATCTTTGCCTAATCGGTGTATTGTATTTGCTTTCTGTGCTAAAAGGTGAAGTAGATATATGTTGCAAGAATATATTACAAGATGAACAGTGTTCCTACAGCACCAGGGAATTGTCCTTGGTTTTGAACTAGATTTTTTGAAAGCTTAGATGTGATTTTTAGGGTCAAATTCTCCTGAGTGCACCTTAGAAACATTGACTGGAATATAAGCTTATTGACTGTTTGCTGAAGAATGAACTGTGGATTAAATGGAGTTCTGTTAGGATCTGCTTGTGGGTCTGGATGACTTTGATAGCTTTATTAATCATAAGGAGATCATAGCCTGTAGAGCTTTCCACACCTTGACTTGATGAGGGAACTAACTTTTGTCTGTACAATGAGAGTATTTGTTGAGGGGTGATACTGATGCCATGAACTGTATTTCTATAAGGTCTGAGAGAATCAACGTGATATTGTTGACCTCCCCTCTGCCACTTTTATCACAGACCAGGTAACAGAAAGCACATCTATGCAGCTTGCTTTTGGTATCCACTAGTACCAGCTGCAGTAGCTTTTAATTGCTGTGGTATATGTGAAGCAGTTGAATGTTGCTAATCAAAGCCAAAAGGTCTCCTAGAAACAAAGTTAGTGAGCTCCCAAGGTTTTCAACACACAGAAACCTACTAGTGCCCTTTGCCAGTGCAGTGGAGTAGTAAGTTTCAAAGACCATAGTTCAGCATATCTTCAGGACTCCAGCTGCAAATCGTGGAATTTTCAACTCAAGACAGATGGGCAAAAGTCCAAGGGGAAGAATGACACCCTGGTATTTAGGCTCTGGCTCCCAGAACAGTCAACATTTGCTTGGACTGGGATCTGATGTGATCCAAGACAGGCTGGTTATACAGTGTTTTTTCTCTTTGTCCTTTATTAGACTGTCCAGTACATGGCTTCTTTCCTTGGCTTTTTGTTGGGGGTTTTGTTTATTGATTTTTTAAACGTTTCATGACAAATTTCAAATGCCCTTTCATGGGAGCAAATCAACAGAAGAGAGTTCTTCCTCACTGTAGCTGTTTCTAACCCCACAATATTGCAGGGAAGGTGGCATAAGAGTGCTTGAGGATACATTTCTGAGGTTATTCAGAGTATTTTTAATTCATATTCCTTCTAGCTATCTTTCAGTTTATCTTTAAACCTTCATTTTGGTCCCTTGCTGCTCATTTTGTTATGAAGTGTTAATGGTTTTCTAGAAGTATACATCTTCTGTTTGTATGAGTGATTTTTATCTCGTACTAAGTCTCTTTTCCATGCTAATGAAGTGAATTACTAGCTTTAATTAATATAATTACTAGCTTATTTTCCTTGGTATTTTTAATAGCAGAATTGAAATTCTATTTGTTATTTATAAGACTTTACGTAGAAATATAGATAGACTAATAGTTGTTCTGTTCTCTTGTGCAATTGTCAGAATAGCACAAAGGGTTGCCAGTAATAAACTAATGCTGAACTACCCAAACTAAATAGCTAACTAAGTGAAACTTTTTTGCATATTTAACTACATGTTCCTTTTTTTTGTGCAAAAGTATTATTACATCCATAAGTATCCTTTTTTCACAGACAAGGCTTTACATGCAGAATATCATACATGTACTTTCTGTTGGGAGGCAATGCTAATATTTTTTCCCCTGGAGAAGTTGACTTGCTTGCCAGACAAGAATTTAACTGAGAAGGGACTTGGTAGTAGACCATACAGCAGTTGACTTTGGGGGTCCGTATTATTCACAGAATTTAAGCTTTCATTTTAAAACAACCAGAAAGCAAAACAAAATTTTCATCAGCCCTTGTAATATTAGAAATACTCATGTCAGACTCTCACTGCAATTTTGCTCGGTTTTGCATCTGAAACAGTCACATATAGGAAAATGCAAGTTGCATCCGCATGGTTAGTTGAGTTTTGCCAGTTTTCAATCGAGCCATTGTGCTTACAATATGAACCACTCAAAGTACAGAAAATCTGAGGTTGTCAGGTAGACAGACTTGTTTTGACACAGAAGAAATCATTTATGAATGGCTCAGTGAATTCCTGTTGCCACAGCTCTAGAGATCACAGCTGCTTAGAATCTTTGCTGAAATCCTGTGTTACGACCGTGTGACTTTTAAGCCTTTGCTCAGGATCTTGCAAGGTTTAAGTGATGTTCTCTGAAATTCGCAAGTAAAGACTTGAAAGATATAAAGCAGTCTGGAAATAGCTTGTCAGAAGTCATATAACCTACAACTTGTCTTGACTCCACAGGCTCTTCATGTATTAGAAATTCTCTATTCTTTTGCCTTCATTGTTCTAAAGGAGGTTGCTCCTGATGCATCCATTCCATGACAGGTTGGCACTGACTGATAACATGCTCTCCCAAAGAGCAGCAAAAGCAGGTTTCTTTTGAGGGTGACAGTAGAGCTTGCAAGGCAGTGCCTTCTCTGGCAAGGACACAGCCCCATAGTATCTGAAGAAGAACAGAGCAGGTGTGGTCATGGTGGCCTCACACAGGCAACCAGGCCACGAGGACAGTCAAAGAAGTTATGATTCCTGTGGGTACACTCAGTCTCTGCTTCCAGCCTGTGTAAAGAGCCCAGGAAGAGCACCTCCCAGCTCAGAAGTTCTCAAACTGCATCAAGTGAATTGCCTTTATGTGCTACTGTGAAACAGCTTTTCCTCTCCAGCCTCTGGGCACCACATAAACAAATAGAATGAGCAGGCAAATAACTACAGGCTGACCTATTACGAGCTGCAAGATTTACTCTCCTACAGAAGTAATCAGCATCCAAAATATGTGTGGAGCATAACCCAGTCCATACAAATTACTAGCACATCATTGACTGCAGTGTAAAATACTGCCAGTGTCCTGAGCTTGTGCAAATTGTTTCCTTAGTCATGTATATCCTACCTTCACCTACAAAATGAAGCAGGCAGAAGGGTTTAGAACCTGAACTCATGTATACTTGCAAATGGTTTTGAACACCAGGAGGGAAAGACACAACTGAAGGGAAGATTAACTGGAAGCTAGCACTTGAGAAGATACGTAGTGGAAAGTTCTGGAACCTGGGCAAGTGACAAGAAGGAGCAAGGAGTGAGAGAAGACCTACAACTTTGCTTGTTCCCTCTGGTGATGTGCATCTAAAAAGGGACAAAAAAAGAAAAAAAAAAAGAGAAAAGAAATGGTAGGCTGACAAAATGGGCAGGCCTAACTGATTACATTAAACAAACGACCTCCCCACAGTGATTTATGGGCTAATCTCTTACCAAATGTGCAACTTTTCAGTGAGTAGCCAGTACAATTACTGCAGCTCCATGTATCACTAGAGGTGCTGGCTCCTCAGCAGGACTTTCTCACACAATTTGTTATTACAACAAATGAAAGCTTTGCCTGGCCCTGCTTTCACCTGGCACAAGAATTGCTGCTCAGGGCTGAGGACCACAGGAGGTTTCTGCAGCCTAAGCAGGGATCTGCTTAATTGATAGGTTTGAGCCAAAGGAGCTGTACAGAGAGACATAAGCTGAGAACAGGACTCAAAACTCTACGAGCAGGACAAATGATAAACCCAAAAATGGAAAACTAGCATTTGCTAGGGAAGAGTCGTATGAAGAAGGAAAGTGATTTACTTGGAAACTAAACCAAGCTCACTTTCTGTGTTGTCCTCTCTTAAAATGGGACTTGAAAAATAGACAGTTCAATGTTTTTGAACTGGAAGAAATGGGTATGTGTATTTACTGTTTAACAAATTAATGAAGAATTAATCCTCTATGATGCATAAATAGTGACTCTTAAAATGTTTAAGATACTATAAGTACAGTAGCACAAGTAGTACAGGATCTATACAGAATTCAGTCTGATATTTTAAAGCATAAGGGAACCACTGCAGCAGCAGCAAAACAGTTAGCTCTCGTCTATTCTTTCTACTACATATGCCTAAAGAATTGGCCGTAATTTAAAAGACCATAACATCTGGTTTGCATTCCCTGAGTTGGAGAGGAGCTGCTTTCACAGATTACAGGCTGGTAGTTACAAATTTGCCATTCATTACAGTTCCTGAAGATATATTCTCAATCACATGACTTTGGAGAAGAAGTTCATTGTCTTTCTAGGATGCTCTGAGACCAAAAAATGCCATCAGAAAATCAAGACCTAAATCTGTATACAGGGAGGGTTTGGATCATAGTTTTATTTTACGGAGATAAACACGAGGCTTAACAAAGAGCAGAGCTCCTTCTTTACAGTTTCTTTCAGCTTTCATTAGTGTCTAAATCTGCCAATCTGGAATAGGTTCCTTTGTCAGAGAAATATAGCCAAAAAGATGGTTTAACTTTGTGATGCATGTGAAGTAGCTCAGAGCTGCAGTACTTATGAAGGAATCAATACAAGGGCATGGATAGCAGGATGAGTGGGAAGTCTTTCACACTTTGCAGGTTTCCCCTGGGAAGTGTGCTGCTGCTGCCAAGGAAATGATTGTTCTTAAAATGGTGTTCGCTGCAAGCATGAAAAACTATGCTGAATTTATCCTGCTTATTCTTACACTTCCATACAGCTTCATGGCTCCCTATGATCTGTAGAGCAGATCAAAAGGCCACCAAGTGCATAATGGACTGTCAGCAAAATCATGGGCTTGAGAGTGGTTTTCATTGTGCATGAGTGGAAGGAGAAACTTTGATGTCAGCAGGATGAGCTTTTTGTCTTCCATGGAAACTAGCAGGTTACATGGACTGTATTTAGAAATAAGAGCATTGGCAGGATACAGAAGCAGTGCTTATCTGAAAGCCTGTCCAACAGGACTTGCTGTGGATATCTTTTCTGCCTAGTAAGGGAGGGGGCAAATGTCCATTTTTATTGCAATTGTCCCCCAGTCACTGACTTTTCCTGGTTTAAAGGAGTGAGATCCTCCTTTGGAGGTATGGAAGTAACATTTTTTTGCTGTTAATTTTTGTAAAGCAAAATGGAAAACTCCAGGTTCCTTTTTTAGCCTGTATATTTCCAGGTTTGAAAGGATTTCGAGGAGTATCTTGTGGCTTTAAACCAGGAGTAGAGGAAAATGGGAGCAAATCTGTTCTGAGGCTGTAATGGTAAAAAAAGAAGGGAAGGTGGCAGGAAGGGAATATAGACATAACTGCCTATGACTTTTAAGTGTTAAGCCATTGTCCATGTGTGATTTCATTTTCCATGCATGTCAGTTCACATCTGTGTCCTAGTTCTAATTCTGCCCGTGAGACAATGGGACATTGCCAGCATTTCAACCTTTCTGTAAGGTGGTTTTCAATGACTGCCTCAGCAACTGTCCACTCCAGCTCAGAACAACTTTAAGGAAGCAGAAAGATTTGACATTTGAAAGCAAAGCTATGCTGTTTGTTCCTGAGGATGTGAGTCATGCTAGTCTCTCAATGCCTAATGTAAGGTGTTTCCAAGCCTTAGTCCACTCTCCATGCTTGTGCAACATTCAGTGTTGTCCACTTGGATGCACAGAAGCCATCTCGGGCAGAATATAGCCTTGTCATTTCTGAGACCTACAAATGCAGATATCTGCAAGTATCTTCACAAGTCCATAAAAATAAAGTGATTAATTAAAGGAATAGTTCAACATTTTTCATAACAAAAGAAATAGGTTTACCCAATAAAATACCCAAACATGTTTTACTACAAACAAAAGAATGAACTGATCACAAAATGAATTTGCAGAAGATTGTGTTGTAAGATGTTGTAGGAATCAAAGAAAGGTATCTTCAAAAGCAGTCAAACACCTTTATTCCACTAGGTCATTCAGGGTGTATTAACCCTCATGGTCTAGATACAGCCCTCAACTCAGCAAGTCTTAAAGTTAATTGGCATCCTGGTGGGTTTTTTCCAGGAAGTAAGCCATTCCAACACTATTCTGATCTGCATCAGCTGCTAGAGTTGGGATAGGGACTTAAAAAAGGTGTTGATCTGACCCAGTACAGTTGTACATGCATGCTGTAGTTCCTAGATTCAGTGCTAAAAAGTCCTTACCCTCACCAGTTCTGAAAATGCCAAATATTTGCTCTGTAAAAAAATGTCTGCTCTGTAAAGAGTTTTAGTGTGGTTTGGCCATATTTTGGGCTGGTGTAAGGACTTCTGGTCCTAAGAGTAACAGGAATTATTAATTGTTTGCTCCAAAGCATTTGCAAGTGGGGTTGTGTTGTTTATCCTCCACTGCAATAGGAAAAGTTATGTTTTCACCTCTGGCATTTCAAATACAAATCCCTGAAAAGAATCCATGTCCTCAAGTAAAACACCCAAACAATTAAACATGTGGTCCTATAATCTTCAGTAGAAGATGACCTATCCATACCACTAAAGCGCAAGGGAAAAGCCATCATTTATACTGAGAAGTGTGTAGTGTTGTGGTGGACAACGCTACACCAAGAGTAAATGAATTCTTTCTTATCATTTAAATAATACTGGTTTCTAGATTTCTAGACAGATCTACTTTGTGGGCATGGCACGTATGCACTACTTTCAGGTCATATCACTTTAATATCAACACACAGTTGACCTCTGGACTGTCACCTCCACAGACTTGGAAGACCACGGTCCGTAGAGGTGACAAATAGTCCCATCTCAGCGAAAGTTAAAAATGTCTTTTTTTTTAAAAATCAAGAAGATTACTTCTTTCTTGCACAGAGACAGACTGTGACGCAGAATTAAATGAGCATTAAAGTGTGGAACTAATTTCTGATTTTCAAGACGGGACCAAGTAAGAACAAAGTATATTCACAGTGAAGAAGACACTTCAGAATACCTCATGTTGTCCTTCAGAATACCTCATGTTTTCATGTTGACATGTTTCATGCCATTGTACCTACAGGACCACCAGCATCTCCCATTAAACAGCTCAGATTACATGATCTGACTTTGGTCACAGTCAGATCTCACTCCAGCTCCAACTTCAAAACCCCTACCTGGAGATGAGATTATTCTTCCACTGGCTATAACAACAACAAAATGTGGATATGGTCTAGATTAAACCATCCTCAGACACATGTGGCAGGAAAGATTTCAGCAGTGCTGCACATCTGATTTTGAAAAGGAATAAGATTTGGACCATTTGGAGCAGAGGAGAGCACAGTCCACAATCATGATTTGGGCAGTTTCCATAACACTTTCCACCCTATTTCTTTGTCAAAGAGGTTCAATGCTCTTTCTTCAGACAATAAAACCATCCTTGCTTATAACTGAGAGGTCAGCTTTGGTGTGATTCAGGCTGTGAGGCATGCTTCCAACACTCCTAATTCATGTTCAGTTTGTCTTACCTAAATGTTTTTATTTAAGAGTAAAGAAATTAAGTCGGGAACCTGCAATGACCATCCCCGGATTTTTTGTAGTTTCTCTGTGAAAATGCTGTGAGCTTGACCTTCCAAAGCAAGAATACTTTCTAAATGGAGCAGTTGTAGCCCATTTCCATCTATATCCATATGAAGTGGATAGAGAGACAGAAAACAAGCTCACTGCAGCTGTGTTGACTCAGATTACTTGGCCTCCAGGAAATTGACTACACTATCTTTTTGTTTTTTGAAAATGTTTTTTGACAGCTTCCCTGATCATCCACTGAGGAATTATGTACCAGAGCAGTCATTCCCACATTTCACTGGGGAGGTCATTGTTACAGCTACTGCTGCTGATTTGATATTGTCCAGATTTTACGTTTCCCTTCCTTGTGAAGCTGGTGCATCTGTGCAGACACACTGCGATCCTATAAGACTAGGGACCCTTTATTTTGGTAGATATTGCCACACTGCCTGTATTGTCTATATCAGGAAAAACAGTAGTCTCACATACTGGTCCTACCCAAGAGCATCAACATGTCTGCCCACTGTCTGTACACACTGTACTTTTCCCTCTGAAATCCCTGAAATTCTGGGCTCAGAGGTGCCTGCATATCTGCCTGATGACTGCATAGCAGCAACAGAGAATTCAAGCTGACTTATTAGTAGCAAAATATGAACCCTTAGAAAAAAATGGATGGATCGTCACAGTGCACCTTCCCTGTGATAGAATATTATTGATCTTGTTGTCACACTGGAAACAGAAACTGAAGAATTCATTCATGCTTATATACCACAAGAAATGGAAGCGTTAAGCAGAGAAGCCTGGTTTTCTAATTCTGGCTTTTTACACCTGTCATTTCTTCCCTCCCTTTCCTGTTCTAGTCAGAATTTTCCTTCCCTGCTGTGATAGGTCCCAAAGAATTCTAGACACTGAGGGGAGAATCTGCTAACTCACAGTGCACACAGGCCCATGCCAAGCACTTTGCTAAAAGCCAGAAGAAAAAAGCCTGTACAGGTTTTATTTAATACAACAAGCCCAAGAAAAGCCATACTATCAGAACACTACATCCTTCTTTCCTGGCATGGCAAACACACTTCCCATGAGGAGAATCCCACACAAATTTTAAATTCAGCCAGAAAAGTCCCTGTGTGATCAGAGACACGTGGACATCATACATGCAGAGTGTGCAATGGGCATAGTTAATCTCTCCTTTCTTGAGCAAGTAAAAAGGCTATTAAGAAACACAGCACGAGTTTCTGTCTGAAAATCTATTTCATGCATACATAAAACAGAACAATTCCATCTCCCTTTAGGGTTTTTCTGGAAAAGGGCCAGTGATTTCTCATAATTAAATACAATTGCTTCAGTTGTATGGACACTATCAATAAACAGGCATGTTTCTCCTGCAAAACATATTGATATTTAAAATGCAGCAAACACACTGCATTTTTAAAAATATGGGACATTGCTATCACTGTTATTAGGGAACTTTCTTCTTTTATTTTGAGCTTTATCAGAAGTGAATTTTTGTAGGTTTCTTCTGAGATCTTCTTATAAAATGTGTTTTGTGAAAATAACAGTGATAGTAAGCATTTTCTTTGAAAATATTATCACCAACGTTATTAAAGACCTGTGATTTGCTTTCATGCATTCAGTTTCATCACAAAACCAGTGTCTCACCATTTATACAGCACTGGTGCAGAACTCTGCACAGACATGGCTTTGTTTTAATGCCATGCAATGCAAATTTCCTCTGAAGCAATTTCACAGTGAAAGTTAACATCTCATATAAATGCAACATTAACTAGCCGTATACATTTCTAATACTGGTAGAATCTTGTGGTTTGACAGTTGATCAGACTTACCCTCCTACAGCTAAATTTATTCATGGTTGCTATGTCAGTCCTATCCCTACCTCTGAAAAATTTCTTCCTCTTTATTTTTCTTTTTTAATCAAGGAGTTTGCTGATTCCATCAATCCCTATAATCAGATGAGTTAAGTTTTAGCTATACCACACATCTGAATATGTGGATTTCTAGCACTGTACAGGCTTCCACACTCTCTGAAGCTTGTATTTAAAAATGAGTCCACAAGCTTTTTCTCAGAAAGCAACATATAATTGGGATGTGTCATGTTGATGTGGAGAAGTCTATATCAGGATATTCAGCGATTCTCTTCAATTTATGAAAAACATCCTTTCAAAGACTCTTTTTCTTTTGTGTTACTCATGTTGCCTTTGTACTTAACTTTGTACTTAACTTAGTTTTCAGTCTTACATGTTTGCAGTTTGTACACAGAATGATACAGCACTGAATTGAACTCTAAACAATTTCAAGTTTACATAGCTACAAAAACTGCATAAGCCAAGAGGCCATTGCATTTACCAAAAGGGTGTATTTCATAAGAACAAGCAAGTTCTACTGCAGAAATATTCTCCCCATGTTTTAGCGTCAGCTGCTTGCAATATGATGGAAAGCAGATGTCTTGCTACCAAGAAAACATTTCCTTCTCAAATTAAGTGGTAAAATATTTGGAGTGCACTTCAAAGAACTTGAGGAAAAGATTTTAAAAGATCTGTGTGTAGAAGAAAATATCTTGTGAATTTTTGAGATGGGAAAAGATAAAATAATTGTTCCAAAGCCCAAAACACTGCTTTACAATAATTTTTTTAAGATTGTGAGGTTTCTTTTGCCATGTTTTATTTTCAAAATGCATCATTCATTTAAGCAGCTGAAATTGTTTTATTCAGAACCCTTTTTAGTGCAGGCACCTCATTCTCCTCTTCCCCTTCCAAAATAGACACAGAACAAAACAACTCAGAAAGTTAGTTTGTTAATTATATTGATTGTATCTTAGAACTGATAGAACGTCCATAATATTTTCAGGATTTTATGGCTTTTGATTTTTAATTCTGGCTCTCTGTCACCTCCCAGACTGAGAAGAATTTTACTGTGAGCAGAGTACAGAAGTGTAAGATTTCCCAAACTAGCTGAATTTAGATTGAAATTACTTCTGGACTCTATTTAGTCAGTTTGTGTGCCTGGCTGTCAAGAGGCTTAATAAAGCTCTGCACATAAAAAGCAAGATAAGAAAAAATGAACACAATTCAGCAAAGTCCTGCAGCTAAACAAAGAACACAAGCAGGTCTCCTTTCTATTCATTAAAAATCTTATCTTTAATCAACCTCGGTCTATGGCCCTCTTACGCCTCTCTAGATGGCTCCACTTACTTCTGTGTGCTTTATTTTGTGGTTTGTTATTTTGAGATTCTGTGTGCCATATCTCTGCCCTAACACCAGACATCTGAGTTTTGCAAAAAGAGACTTAAATTACAGCAATATCATGTGTATTTACAGTACTTTACAGTAATTACAGTAATGTTCAGCATCTGCAATACAGATGGCTGCACTGAAGACAGTTTTCCCTCAGTCTCCTCAGTCACTGGACACAAGTGACAGTGAAGATTAATTACAACATCTAGCTCAGCTATAGATGTGCATGTTGCAAATGTTAACATTTGTCCAGATTAATCCTATCCCTAGGGTTTGACTGAAAAATCTGTCTTTGATTCCGTTCTTGTTAAACATAATTTCCATGTCTATTTCCTTCCCCCTTGCTGTCAATGGAAGCAACTTTCTGTTCCCACTCTCTTTTCCCTACTCTCACCTTTTGTGGACAGGCAGAGACATCATATTCTGTAGAACCTGGACACGTCCTGGAACACAGGTAAATAACACATTTTCATGAGCAACCTTTTTTACAGACAAAAGCACCTCACATCTTCCTTGCAGGACACTGAAGTACACAGCCACTGAAGGGTTTGCCACTTATGCTGCACATGAGCTCTGTCCTGAGCTGAAGTTAAAACCAAATAACTTTTTCTTTTCCCTTGTGGAATGCATCATATTCAGAAGCTGAGATCCAAAAATCCAGATGAAATATTTCATTGACATTTGATTTAATGTTTTACTTTCTCAAATGTAATTGTTTTGCAAAATAGCTAATATGATAGCAAAAATCCCACTATTTACTTTTTTACTAGAAACAAGTCTCCTATTGTCCCAGAAATGCATGTGTGCTACAAGGATTGTTGTCTGTCCAATTGGAAATGATGGGATGGAGATTTTTAAAGCTATCTGCAGGATATTTAGACCTTCAAAAACTCCATTTAAATTATTACTGTCAGGCAGTTTTTTCATTGCAGGATTAATTCTTTGAATAATATTAAGTCCCCTCCAAGGTCTTCACTGAGCTTCTTCAGGACAGGTGGAATATTTAAATTATAGGACCAATCTATATAATTAGTGCTCCAGGGATGAATGGGCAAAATTTGGGTCTGCATAGGAATAAATGCATTAACAATGTGAAACACTGTCTCAGAGGGAAAAAATTATCTTAGTTTCCAAGATCATACACCACCTGTTGGAATTCCCCTGCTGGGATGAGCAGAATCCCAAAGTCTGCTGCTTCTACTGCCCTTTCTGATTTGCTTTGCTATATGCAAACACTTCCTCCCACATGAGAAGGAGATCTTTTTCCTTTTTCCTCCTTTTTCTTTTTTTTCTTTTTTTTTTTTTTTTTTTTTAGTCATAGTTACAGATTAAAGCTATTCTCTTGCTTTTGGAAAAAATAAATCCTCTTTGTTTATCCATATATGCATATATGTGCATGCATATATATAAAGATACAAATAAAAGTGCCATTCAATTTATCTAAGAATTACCTTTACAGTAGTACTGAAAGAAGAAGAAATCTATTAGGAAAAAAATACAAAATTTTTGTTTTCACTGTATGAAATTGTTACACATTAGGATTATCCAAGACTGCAATTCATGTTTGTGCAGTTGTGCATGCCTCAGTCCTAAATGTCAACCTGAATGTCTCTACCATGAAGGACAAAATGAAATGAAGGACATTTTTGTAGCTGTTAGTTCTTTATTACAACTGAGTGACTAAGAGGTGCATGCGTTAAAGTAAGGACTGCCTCCACTTCCAAATCTCATCTCTCAGGTTACAAATTTTGCAGCAGGTTTTGGCAATAAATGAACTGAGACTTCAACAACTGAGATGAAATCTAAGGATGTCATAGATATGTCTGAGAAATCCAAACAATCTGCTGACCTTGGAAGTTTTTTTAATCCAAGTACATTGTTTGGATTCTTTATGCATTAACATTACATAAAAAAACATGAATGAAAAATCTCTTGGATGCAGAATGCCCAGCTGAGTTCAGGCACATTGCATATAGATTAATAATTTGGATGTCGTTTGGAAAGTTCATATGAAGACTTCATAAACCCCTGGGCTAAAGACATTCTCCACTTTCAATAAAAAATGCTTTTTTATAAACCACAAGGATTTTGGTACTTTGCAGGCTTGTCTAGGGAGCCCAGATTACACATTCAGAGGAAAAGGCACCTGTTCAGACTCCTGTGAGGATGCCCCCAGATGCTGCTCTGCTCTGTGGTTGGGGGATGACACCCATCCAGATGAGTTAATGGGTGGTCTGCCATCTCTCTGGATCACCCTTCAAGATTGTGGGGAATCTCAGAAGTGACCCCCATTATGCTATACAGGAGAAAAGCATTTCAGGACTCCACAAGATTCATTATGGGATGCCTAGGTGAAGAACCAAAAAGTGAGGAAAGGGATGGATCTAGGCGACATGGGAACATGCATGGGAAAACAGAGGAAAAAGTGAATAAAAGGGGCTGATTGCTGATATACAGATTGCTGTTCAGTGCATTTTTATGACTGTATACAGCGCTCAGCAGAGTCTGCTTTATGTTATTGATTTCCCTTTCCGAGGATTTTTCTATTACATGTGTGTATGTGGGGATCTAAGTGCCAACAGCTGGAGTGGGATTCAGGCTCAGCGTCCCAGGTGTCAGTGGTGCAAGCAACTGGAGGAAATACAAAAGTGTAAGGAAGCACAAATGCATGAGTGAATATGTAAGCTTTAGTAAATATTGAGCCAGGATTGCTAGTGAAATGACCTGGGATCAGATGTGCTTCTTTCTGTGGGGGAAGCCATGCAAGGAACTGGCCACCAGAGGGGCCAGGGGAGTCCTGGTCAGCCATCGGTGACCTTTCTGTATGTACACGTGTATTTGTGTATGTCTGTTTCTGTGACAACGGGGCTTTGCCAGCAGCTGCAGAGGGGCTCTGGACCTCCGGGGCTCCTATGTCCAGGTGCTGGGATCCAGGGAGGCTGGGATCCAGGGGGCAGGTACTACCTAAGGCCAGCTGCTGGATAGACACACATGGTACAAAATATTCACATATATACATACATATATCTCCTGCTCACAGACCTTCCTCCTGATCAGCCAGACAGGGGACAAGATGAAATTGTTGAGGTTATTTATGCTTGTGTCAGAGCTGATTAGCTTATACGTGCTGATCTGTGTGTCCAGTTGTCTATATGTGTTCTGTATGTGTATTTCTGTGTGTGTGCCTACTAGGAATCCACGCAGAGCTGGGGAGTGTGGAGCTGTGACAGCCTCATTTCCATCAGGTCACTGGATTTCACATGTAAAAACACAGAGACAATAATTTACGTTGTTTTACTTTAGAAATGGTACTTGATGTAAGAAATTTACATTTCTCTCAGAGTTTCTTTTGAATCATTACCACTCCTGCTGAAGGTTTTGCCAGCCCAGCTTCTGGATTGAAGAGTCTGCCACACTCAGTAATAATAATATCAACATAGTGCTTACATTGCAATCTCTGTCTGAAAAGCTCTTTGAAAATATCTGCTAATTAATTCAATTAATTAATACAATTAGTCTGTAAAAACACTACACACTCTTCAAGCCATCCACTTGTAAAGCATTTCCCTTCTAACTTTTAAGAACTAAAAATATAACTGCATTCAATTCCCTTAATAGCTGTCATTCTTACTCTGTGCCAATTAAGAGCTTACATATTCCACCCAACAACTAGAAATAGGAAGACAGTGTGAGAGGAGGGAAGATTGTTTTAGGGTATTAAAGGGAATGCAATTAAATATTTGTTCAGGAGTAATTGTGCATAAAGTGCATGAGAATTAAGTTTCATATCATTAGTACATCTTAATTAGTGTCTTTTCATGATCAATGTTTAACTCGCAATTGTTTTGCTTTATTTTAAATTAAGTACTTCTTTGTAGCCCTTTACTTAAATCCATTGCCCATAACTTTTTTCTCTTGGTACTAGAACTGATATTTTTCATTTTTTAAATGTCTGCAGGTGTCCACTACAATTTCCCAGGCATAACATCTCAACCCATTCCTCATAATAAGTGAAATTATTTTTAGTATTTCTTGCCTTAATTTTTAGAATATTTTTATATAGCTATATTAAAAAATACATGGGCAAAGTAGACTTGTGTACTTAGCTGGAAGCAGCAGTCTTCTCTAACTTTTGGAGATGAAAGGTTAATTACATCAGGGGAAAGGCAATACGGTATTAAATAATAGAACAGGAAGATGTGAATTAAGCCAGAGCATCTTTTGATCTGTATGATAGAGCACAGTCATAAGAGCTGCATCAGAGCTACCTTGGCTGCTGGAGGTCATCTGGTCAAACATTGCTGAATTATGAAGGAACAGGCAATTTTATGGATAATAAAAACACTAATAGAGTTTTGCATAAGCATATTGCTTCCAAGAAAGATGACTAACTCATTATCTTCAGAAACATAAAGTTTTTGGCAGCTCCTAAAAACCAGATTTCCATCTGTAACTGAAGTTGCAATTCAAGATAGAAAAGTCTATGTCTTGGTCACAGAGATGGTAATAAATTGCCACTGAAAAAACTGTAGGAGGACAAGTAATTAAAAAAAATCTAAATAACAAACCAAATCAAAAGCCAAGAAAACCCTGCAGGTCAGTGTACTCAATATGAGATTTCTCACACGTTTCTCTTTCCACATGCAACTTTCCATATGTTAACCATACGTATCCATGTCCCTACATTCAATATGTCACATCTCCATTTCTATTTTTCATCATTTTAGTATGGAAAATTTGTAATCTTGTAATCTTGGTTCTTTACTGAAAAATGGGATGACAGACAACCGTTAGCAATTATCTAAGAATAACTGTATTATTTTCTTATCAATGTGTACTTTTGCAAATTCATTTTGAGAGGATAAGGACAGCTTTTCTGGATCAGACCACTATTGCACCTAGATAAATACTCTGAGACAGCAAGGGAACCTGAGCTTTTAATTTAATCCATTCTCTTTGCATTTCCCTGTATCCACACTTGCTTTACTAGGAATAATAGAAATCACAGCCCTGTTAATCCCCTCTAGTATCTTGTTTATGAATATGGGATCTATGAATCTGTCTAGTTTCTTATGCAGCATTTTGATGCTATCTGCCTCTTGAGCTTCCTGTGCCAAAACTGCTGCAGTAATTTCAGTTATCATTAAACCTAGCTAAAGAAAATAACACCTCCATGATCCAGTTGATGTTTCTTCATCACCACTTCATGTTTAAGGAGCGCATGTCAATTGTCAGAAACACTTTAGAAAGAGTAACAAATTAATGTGATTTACAGTAGGTCAGCACCCTTTTGCCTGAAAATATTGATTGAAATAATAGTAAAGCTGAGCTCAGATCTTGGAAGTCTTTGTCCCTAGCCACTATGTTGAGCTACTCTTACTGGGCCGTATTTGAATGGCAGTGCAATCACAGAGGAGGTGAGAAGTAGGAGGGGTTGGGTTAACTGGTGGCTTCAGGTAGAAGATGAAACAGCCCTCTCTGCATGACACGCCCTCGGGGTAACAGATCTTCTGCTGTAAACAAGGTGTCAGTGAGCATAGAGGAAAAGATTGAGAAGTGGATGTGTTAGTCAGTTATAACGGGACTGCAAGACATCATCACAGCATGAGCATGGGCGTCACAGATACAGTCTTTGGAGTATATCCAATGAAGCTGAAATTAAAGGCCAGTCTGAAAAGAGCTACTAGGACAAATTGAGACTGACAAGATGAGCTTAGCTCCTTTAGTTTCTCTAAACATGAGGGTGAATTGAATGACCTGCCATAGCATCTTCTAGCCGCTCTTTGAGAGTCTGAGAAATGCTGAAAATACACAAAGTAAATATTCATGAAGAAGTGAAGCTATTTCTGTTAAAGCAGAACTTTCAACTTTAAACTGTTAACTTTTTAAGCTAAAGCACAAAAAATTGATGTAAATTGGGTAAGCCAAAAATTAGGTTTCCAGCAAAATTCTGGAACAGTCTTTCTATAGCAAGAATAGGTACAAAACTAATAATTTTAAAAAGCAGTAAAATCATGTTACTGAAAGGGTCGATAATGAAATTACCAGTAATTATTGAAGGTCGGACTTGGTGATCTGGGAATTCTTCTATTCTGAGGATTTTCTGACAGTTGTTCTACCGTGCTTATCTTCAAGGGATAACATCCAGGGTTACTCACACCTGGAATAGAAACTAATACTGTTTAGTAAGACAGCATGAGCCTTCTGTGCAGTCCTGATTGAGACGATAATGTGGAGGCAAAAGCAGTGATAATCTCACCCCATTCTCCCTCTAGGTTCATTGCCCTGTTGCACTCTCCTTTGATTGCTTCAGTACTAAATCTGATACCTGTGGACATTCATTCCAAAACTATTGTGACAGATGCCTGCTTCTGTACAAACCTCTTTGAGAAATACTCGAGTTTCTAGCAGAAACCTTTTCCTTCGAGAACTGTAAGAACTTTAAAAGTTACTCACTTTATAAGAACTGATATTTCAATATTAACTAAAGAAAAAATTGAACATAAAAAAATAGGTATTTCTTTGGCCATTTTCTTTTGATTTACTTAGGACTTGAAAACATGAAGACATGACAGAGCAAGAAAAACCAAGTTAGGAAGATACTCAGAAATTAAATGACCAACCTTGATCTTAACCAAGATATCAAAGAATAAAGTTCTGGAAATCTTGTACATGATGTATTATATGCTGCCAGTGCTGTTAATACATGTGTCTTTTCACACTCTGACAATATCTTCATGCTGACATGTTAATATTTTAATAGTTCCCTAAAAATTTTCTCTCAGCCACATTTTCAATTCAACAAGAATAAAAGGTAAGTTTACATATATATATATATATATATATATATGATCAGCAGCCAGACTTTTCAGATATTCTATTGAAAGAAATCATACTCTATTAATGTGTTTCAGGGAATTTCATACCCTACAAAATGCACAAGGTCCAGTAATTTGTAATGTAACACTTAATATTAAAATCTCAGAAAAGTACGCATTGTGCTGTATTGTGTTTTCACTTCATGAAAATATGATTCAGCTAGGGAACCTTAGACTGCTGAAAATTTGTCTTTAAATCAATCTGGTTATAAGTAATTTACAAGGCTCAGTTCCACTTTCAGAGTCAGCTGGAACCTTAGCACCAACTGCAGTGAGACAACAATCTATTAGCAAGTCAATATTAAAAAGCAAGTAACCAAAGCACTATTTTTAACATGCAATACTTGATTTAAAGAATGGAGAACAGGATGTGAAAGAAATGATAACAAGATGTGTGTGCAAAAGTGTAAGTGAGACAGAGATATAATTACCAATGGGAAAAAGCCGTAGGTTTCTGAAGGTGACATTAATGAGAGGAATGCAAAGAGAAGCTTCATATTTTGCCAGTGGAAAAATAGATTGATTTTCTAATGGTGGATGTTGAAACTCCATCATCACCAAGTGGATTTAAGATGAAACACCTCCACACAGAGGATAATCTCACAGTTGTGTCAGGCTGGGGGATGGTATAGATTCTCTATTCAATACTTCAGCTCCCGCATTCTGCCATTCCGTCTATCAGATACGTTCACTTCCCTCTTTTGTGAGACATATAATCATTCCATTGTACTGTGCACTGCTAATCTCTTGCTGCAATTTCTGAAATCTGTGAAATCACTTTTTATGCAGTTTATATTTCAAATCTCTTCAGGCTAGATTTGTGGCTCTGTATAAGTCTTTTTCCCTTGTATGAAATGTATCAAAAAACAAGATGCAGTCACAAAATGTTCCCTTTACTGGATGACTGTACATGTTCATTTGATTTTTGTCTTTCTGAAGACAAACGTATCATCACATTCTCCCAGGAATTTGCAGTGAGAAACTTGAAATACTTTCTTTGCATTTTTATGAAAGTTGTGATAACATTCCTAAGACTGAAACATGGCTCTGCCTTATAAAACAGATGAAATACAATGTTCCTCATGCTTAGCAAGATGTATTAGTAGGCATGAATAAATGATCTCAACAACTTGCACTAGAGGAGTCACGCAGCAGCTTGTCCCATTGTTGTATCCATCCCCTAAACTGCAGCCTACCAAAGGGAGGATTTTATATAAGCCTATTACTTCTGAAGTTTGATGATTTTACATAAAAGACCCCTTCAAACAAACAAACAAACAAGAAATTTTAAAAAAAATAGCACTATGACACTATCTTTACTTCCTCTTAGACACATACCCAGAGCAAAACAGAAAAAAAACACCTTCTGGACATGTATTGTTAACTTTTATGAAGATGCACACAGGTGATGGCATTAGCTACCACAGACTTCTTTGAGGTATTGTGTGCACATTTCTCAAATAATTTAGACTCTTCCCCAAAACGCCTTGAAGAAAAGTCAGTCCTACTTAGGAGAGAGGCTAAGACACTTTTGCATTGTATTCTCACTGATTGTCCTGAGAAGCAATTGAATTTTGAGTGTCTGGGCTTGCACAACTTTCCTAATAAGAGAATTACTACATATCTGAAGTAGATCTCAGACAGCCTAACTATAGCTCCATCTGAGCCAAAATCTCCTCCTCCTCAGGCTTCACAAAGCTCTTGAGTATAGCTGTGTCATAGATTCCATTACAGAGATGGACAGAAAGTGGATTTATCCCCACTTGTGATTTCTGTAGACTTAAAGGAATGGATGATGAAGACAAGGCAAATGTGGACTTTGAAAAGTTTTATCTTTCCTACAATATACTTATCATATACTACATGTTGTGGTATTTTAAGGGGTTTCTATTACATATCAGTTTCTAAATGTCTCATTTTACATTGTTATTTCCTTGATAATTTCTGCATGGTGATCTTCCCCTTTTGAGGGATTCAGACCCTACCAGTATTAACAATTACTTAATGTTTATTTCAGATGCTTAGGTTATAACACAAAAAGAATAAACTACTAATAAAACAAAAGCCATCACTGTTTTATTTCTTCTGTTTCTGGATCTCAACTGATTAGAAAGCCTAATGTACTATGTCTACATAGAGGACATCTACTAGATGAGTATAAGGTGCAAAAATCTTACAACTCACCTGGTATATTGAATTGCCTGCAGTGTTCTATTTTCAAATTTAATCAGTCCTGACTATTTGCTCCAAGAGGAAAATGCACTTACTTATCCCAGGCACTGTAAAGGAAATTCTGAGCCTTTAATGGGACCTGTGCTATTCAGTCATATAATTTTTGCCTTACAAAATTTTCCTTAAAAACTTTAAACAAATCAACCTAGGAAAGTTTCAAAATGGTAATTTCAAAGATTCCATTACAAATATGAGATATTGTAGAAAATTACAGCCATATTTTAAATTCCTCAATGATTTGTCACAGGAAACCTAGAAGATCAGCTTTAATTTAACTGACATATTTGATATGTTAGCAATGGATTTTTGCAAAAGGTACAAACTGATTTATTGTTTTAATCTGTGTACAGTGAGTGCTTTATGGAAATTGTACAAATTGTGGACTACTCCTTAATGCATCTCTAGCAATGATAAATTTAAAAAAAAAAAATCAAACACATAAAACCGTATTCTCTTTCATCTTTTTAGATGAAAATTAGCATGAGAATGAAAACAAAAACACTGAGTGTTGGTGATATGATGAAAAGCAATCTTAAATCATCAAAAATTGCATTAACAGGCAGAAGCTATTTGGGTTTTGTTGCTCCTTTTGCTTTCTTATTATTCTTAGTATTGTTTTTCAGAAAGTTCAATGTGTTCTGTCAGAGCAACAAGTGCAAAACAGTTGACTAATCCAGAAATATCTTAATGAATCAAAATGAAAGTATTGAATTACCTAATTAAGAAAATTACCTAATTACCTAAGTAAGAAAAAGTGTTTCCTGTTGTGAAGAAGTTCAAGTTTTGCCAAAGAAACATTCTGGAGAAGCACAGGTATCCATGTGCAAGATTTGTGACCAGAAAGCCATTTTTTTCAGCAGGTCTTAGTGTTTTTTTCAATGTACAGTCAATAGTTACTCTCCAGATAGAAATATTGTTGTGGAATTTTTTAGTGTATTTTGGGATTATTATCAATCAACAATACCAATTATGCACTGAAGTTCCTAGAGCAAGTAGCTCTTACCAGGACCAGTAAGTCCAAAGGCAACAAAATACATCCTAAATCCATAAATATATAAAGTTTCATCCCAGGAGAGTTACAATTGCTTTAAATACCGGAATGAAAGTGGTGTGTCTCTCTTTCCACCTCTCCTTCAGTTCTATCACAGAATCATATAATAGCCAAGGGGTATTCCATACCGTAGAATGCCATGCCCAGTAATGAGGGCAATTACTAAGCAGGGGGTGAAGGTGGTTTGGGTATGGGCTGGGTATCGGTCACTGGATGGTGAGCAATTTCACTCTTCATCACTTGGTTCTCTTGGGTTTTGTTACTCTCTCTCTTTCATTATTGTTATTGCTGTTGTTACTGTTATTGCTATTGTTATTGTTGTTATAATTTGTTATTGTTATTGCCATTATTATTAATAATAATAATAATTTCAATTATTAAGTCATTCTCATCTCAGCCCATGAGGTCTATCTTTTCTCTCCGATTCTCCTCCCCAGTATGGGGGTAAGGGGAGTGAGTGAGTGATTGCCTGGTACTCAGTAGACAGCTGGGGTTAAACCGTGACAAGCAGTAAAATCCCCAGGCACAAAACAAACCTAAAAGTTTTCAGTCCCAGTACACATGAAGAGGAGCATGAGGCACCTAAGTAGCTACAATAATATTTTAAGGTGAAACTAGATTTAAATAACCTGGATTGTTCTTCTATGTAGTGGAAATATTTTCACTGTATCTGCATTCATCACTGTCTGAATGAGGCACAGGAAAGAAAAAATAAATCTGTAGGATATAAGTAATGTAAAATAAAAGTGGAGTATTTTATACCAGGTTCCATGATCAGCAGTGTGGACTTCTTTTGCAGTTGTTTATGATGTACATGACCAATCACTTCTTTGATGGTTGCAGGTGATTTCAGAGTACATCATCTTTGACAGCCCCTGTCAGTGGAATATGGTTTGCTTTCTTCCCTCTACAACAGATGTCTGAGATCAAGGAATCCACAAATCAAGGTTAGCTCACTGTAACCCTAAGCAAGAACTGTTAACTCTATGATGCCCTCACTACTGTTTATTCCTGAATGAAAAAGGGATTCAGAGGCAGAAAATAGTTAAAGTAAAAAGCCTGATGGCTTTATCCTATGCCACATCTGATTTTCCTTTTCCCTTGAGAAGCCTGCTGCAGGCAACGCAGCACAGGTTGGGTGTAATTGTTCCTGCTGTCTGCCATAAAATACATTATGCCATTTCTCCAACTAAATAATGGAAGCAGAAGCATGATTGATAAAGAGATAAGCCAGGTTAATTGGCTTTATTTCAACAAACATCAATTAATTAAATTAAACACCAGAGGGAGGGCATCTGTTCACTCTAGTTCAGCCTGGAGATCTTCCTCTCTCTGCTGATCATGAAAAGCCATAGGGCTCCATGGAATTACTCCACAAAGGGCAACCTCATAATGAAATTATTCCAAAATTGTCACATGGTCTGTATTCTTAACCTTTTTGTAACTCAGTCAGCTAAAAGAAGAATTCAACACAGCTAGCCCTTCATGATTCCTCAGCTCTCTCAGCAGGAATCAAAAAATAAAAATCCCCTGGAAAGGAAACTGTAATCAATCTATCTCCTGTAATTTGGCTTGCAGGGTTTTTGTTAATTTTCTTTTTAATTATGGTTTACAGTCACGGAATACATTTGTTCATTCCATCCCCTACCTGCCACAGCAAACCAAGATTGGTCATTTTTGATGAAAGATTATTTTTTATCATAACGTGTCAGTCAAAACAAAACTCTCCTGCTTTTTGTTGCAGGAACTTAAGCTTTCTCAGAGAAAAAGGAGTAGATTTCCTCCCTTGCTTCTCTTATTTTCTTTTTTGTTTATTATTTGTTTCTATAAGTGTTTGTGTTGTTGCAAGAAACATAGAAGAAATGAGATTGCAAAATGGATGGAAGCATCACTGATGAATTTTTTGTAGCAGTATGAAGATTTTCCCATGTCACAAAAGACACACAGACACACATATATGGTTGTATCCAACTCTGTAAATCCTTAAATCAATCTCTGTTAGAGATTTAAGATCATAGAAAATACAGAAGCCAGTCAAAAAATCTTCTACTTCCCCAAATTAGGATGAAATTACAAGTTCAACCCCAGACAGATGCTGACCTATTCTGTACCTAATTCAATGTTTACAACCTCTCCTCCAAGATCGTGACTCTGTTGGCTCTTATTCCCTTCTGGATCTTCATACAGTCCACATCTCCCTTAAAACATTATGGATAAATGTGAACACAGTGTAGTCCAGGCTAGAACTGAAGACATTGGAAGGATTACTTTGAACATTTTGTACATGACATTTATGATTATACATCCTTATATTGAATGTGCTACTTTCACCTCAGTAAACTATGCTGGATTACTTTTAGTTTTTCATTCCCCTTGCCTCAATGCAAGTTTTTCCTCAGTCCATCTCTGTGTAGCTGGGAGTTCTTACTGAAGCATATGGAAGCATCACCATACCTCTTTCTTGGTCTTATTAAGCAGCACCTTAGGTATTTTAACTCATCAATGCAAATTACCACAATTTTTTCTTAATTTTTAATTAATCTTTCAGTGCGTTTGACTCTAGACAGAAGTCAAATACAAGGGATGTAACAGCTTTGTCTTTTTCATAGTCCTATCATCTCACAGAAACACTGGATATTATCAGATGTATAAAACCACAGGAGATACCACTTGATAGTGTTTTTCAGTTTGCCTGTGATCCATTAATTATTATTCCCACTTATGCAACTATTTTCTTTGACCTTGTTTATTGTTTATTGGTGATTATTGAAGACAGTGTCAGTAACCTGCAGATATGCTGTATCTACTTTTCTATAAAAGCCCTGTTTTCCACCACACAAGGTAGTTTTATATGGCTTCCTCATGACAAAGACTTGCTGGATATTGCTTAACCCTTATAGGTTTGCCAATATATTGATGTTTCAGTATTTCTCCAGACATTAAAAATTAAACATCCCAGTCACTCTTTCCCAGCCTTTTTAAAGAAGGATCTATCTTTGCCCATTTCCAATCTTCTGGAACTTCAGTCACTCTCCACAAACATTCATGAGGATTTGCTTGGAGACTGCTGTATGTACAATTCCAGTGTATGTAAGCTGCCCTTGCTCTCCAAAGCTTCTTTCAGTATTAATTTGTAGAGGGAGCTAAGAAGAGGAGATTTCTACATGGAAAGTGGCTTCATGGAATACAATTTGATTCACAGTTCTATGTAAATCATTAAGGTATTTCCATCAGCTTCTGTGACTTCTGCTCAGGTCTTATATGTGTCTCAATTCTTTACTTCATATGCTATACAGAATCTTTATATTTTAATACACAAAATCAGAGAAAATCATAGCCTATGATCTCTACTCATATACATTCAATGTTCTAGGTACAAATTATTAGCATAAATATTCAATCAAAATCTTGTTAACTGTACTTTGGCCAATCCTGGTGTGATTTTTGCAATTATGTGTCCAAAACAATTTTCCAGTCATCGAACTCCCGACACTGCTCACAGTTGCAGCAATATGAGATCTCTGGGACCCTCCAGCCCAAATTTTAGTATGCTTTTAGAGTTTGTACTGCAGAATACTTGTGTCTAGATGTGAAATTCTGGGTCGCCTAGGTTAGTGCCTGCCATTCTTTCCACAGACATTTAGCTGATATTATGAGGTTTGCGTTTCACTATGGTCTGCAAAATTCTCAAAATACGTCCAGGTCAGGTATCAGAGTTACACGTAGCATGTCTCCTCTCTTGTCAGGAGACTGAACCTGGCTTGTTTTTACAGCACAGATCCCATGACATTGCCTTAGGAGCAAGGTGGTGCTGAAAACAGATTTTTGTGTCTGCTGTCTGTGACCTGGCAGCAGTACAAATGGGAATACTTGAATCTGGACTAACTAACTAACTGTATTAGATTCATACTTGAATCTAATGACTAACACAAATTCCATCTTTGATCTAGACCTCAGCTATGCCTAAGAGTGATCAGCTGCCAATCAACTAGGTTTTTTGGTTCAAGCTTCACCAAGCACAGAGTGCAGTCTGCAGCCAGAGAGAACAGAAAATGAAGAGTGTATTTATTTAAAATGCCATGGCATTTTACTTAGTGTCAGTTCAGTAGCAGTTAATCTTGTCAAGGCAAAAGAAGCACAACAGCCACCTGTTTTATCACTGATTCCCTAAGTTTTCATAAGATTCAAGTGTTTTGAAATCCTGACTGAAATTTACTCTATATTTGATAGATTTGAGGAAAATATATGAAAGGAATTTCCCCAGTCCCTAAGAAAGGCTGTCATGACACCTGAAAATTATTTTTGACCCGCAAATATTTTACGGACTTTTCATCATGTCCATGTGTCCTTGGAGCTTCACCTCTAGGCTGACCCAGCACGAGAGATGCAGAAAGCAGATGAGCATGCAAAACAGAAAAAACACGGTGGATTTAATCTCTCTCTCTCTCTCTCTCTCATTGTTGTAGACAGTCTCTGGCCTCACAGAGAGACAAATAAGTACAGTTACATATACATTATTAAATGTTATTGTATTGTTACCTATCAGTATAATTAAATATCTAGGAAAAAACTATAACAATTCAAAGCACGGTATAAGCAGCAATGACATTAGCCTTTAATAATCATCTTTTCCCTTCACACTGTAGTAATGACCATTTTAATTAGTAATGAAATGTTTAAATATGAAAAGCATGAGCTGTGCCATGGTATTACACATGGGCACCTTTCAAGGACTAGCTGGCTGCGCACCTTGAATAATGTGTTCAGGGAACTTTATTACTACTGCTGGTTGCAGCCTCTGGGCACTGCAGGGTTTTCTGCAGCCAGAAGGACTAAATTAAGCAACTGCTGTTTTGGTAAATTGAATGATCTAAAACAAACAGAGCCGGATTGTGCTGCAATCTTGGGAAATGCTATGACCTTGACAGCCCTTCTCCCAGTTAAGCTGTATTCCTCTCTTCTGTGGAGATCAAAATCTCTCTTAATCCTGAAAATCACATATCTCAAAGCACAGCTGATCCTCTTGGCAGTCCCTTTAAAAGTATGGGCAGATGAGGGCAGCTTCAGTGTTCCAAGGGGTATCTCCAGTTTAGGATAATCCAGGTGGATGCTCTTCATGTACACCAGAGTGTACCTTGTGCTGTACTGGACAGGTAAGCTCTAGAATTCTTTTCTCACCTGTCCCACCCAAATTTATAGTCTTCTCATCTGTCCCTTTGCAAAGGCTGCAAGTCAAGATATTTTTCATCATAATAGTTCTTTTCTGAAGGACTGGACTAATTTTGCAAGTTTTAATTATTCCCAAGGCTATAGAAATCATCCTCTAACAGAGGTTGTTCTCAGAGGTTTGGTGTAATACGTGTAGCACAAAATTGATTTCCTGATATTTAGGAGGTATTACAGTCCCATTTTAGACTATAAAAGTATTCATTTGTTGTCACAACAGACAAAGATTTGACCCAGGATCAAAGGAAAAACTTCTGCTTTTGAGAAATGAACAGCTGGATCCCAGACTTGTTAACACATAGAGTCTGAAATGACACTAAATGCCTGCTGTCAGCAACATGAATTGTTCCAGACAACTTTGACATGTTTCACAGAACACCTGAGGTTGGAAGGGATTTCTTGAGCTTATCTTGTCTGGCCCCCCTGCTCAAGCAGGATCACCTACCTTAGACCTCCCAGCATCACATCCAGGAGACCAATTACCCCTGGGTGACCCCAAGTCACTCCCTTGTCATAGGGAGAATGATTCCAATTTTCTACTAACATGATTGGAAACAAACTTTGGATTAGAAACAGATCATGTAAAATCTTCCCTCCCCGTCCCTCCCCCCCCCAAACACACATACTTTCTGAGACCTGTTTTCCCCCTTGGAGGAATCCTGAGCTGTGCACAGAGCACAGAGAATTTAGAGGCCTAGTAGTGTTTCTGTGTGTTGCACTCTCATAGAATTGCAACAAATATCACTGCCTAATGCCCACTGAAAATCAACACTAAAAACTCTTACCCCTCATTTCAGACACAAATGACAGGCTTTCAGAATGATTAGCTGGAAATGGCCTTTTCTATCAGATACAAGCCCAGAGGAAGGAGTGTGCCAGAAAAAGAAGATGCTTATATGGGCTTCTTTGTAATGCAAATGTAGGAACAAGCTTTTTATCTTCAGACAAGTGCAAATGCTTCACAAAGATTTTATTTAAAGCTTGTGTTCTCATGCATTACAAAAGTGAAGCAAAGAGACATGCCAGCATTAATGAACTTCTAGGGGCTGTATTATTAGTTCTGAAGAATAAAGAGAGAAAGAAAGAAAGAGCACACAATTTAATGTCAGACTTATTAACAAAGAGACAAATGTTATTCATGCGAGGAATATGGTAGAATTGAGTCACATCTCTATTTACTCTGGAGACTTCATATAAACACAAAACTAGTTCTGTCTCTATCAACGTTTAAATCACCCTAGTGAATCCCTAAGATCTTTTTTTTTTTTTTTGCTATTTTCCTCACATTTCCATACCACAAAGCCCTGATAGCTGTGGTGACAGAAAGATGCAGTTCAAGTGAATGCGTCTACTACAAGGCACTGGATCTGTTGTGTGCTTGCCTGGCATTTAACAGTGATGTTGTAAATACATAATATCATGACTTCCTTTCATTCACTTTCATTTCTGCTCAGAAACACATGCAGAGTGGGCTCCGTAGAATGGGCAGAGCTTCACAGGAAAGCCAGGAAAGATGAAAATAAGCAAAAACACAAAACAAAACGAAAAGACCAAAGACAAAACAGACCCCAGAAAAACAGAGAATTACATTAATATAATCTTTATTCCATTACACTATCAGCTACATCTCCAGGAAGACAACAAATGCCATATCCCACTACTGGCATTTTTCCTTCACTTCTCCACCTCTGCTGTCACAGGCACCCTAATTCCTTCTAGGCAGTAGTTTCCAAATAGGTGAGAAAGGAGAGGGCTGACACATCTAAGGGTATCCAGATGAGGTGGTGTAGTAACACCATTTCCCAGCTAATCTATGAAACCCAAGTTAGATAAATCACTGAGATAGATTGTCTTGGAAAATACAGAGCCTCAAGCAGTTTAGCTGGCCAGCACTGGGCTCAGAGAAAGGATCAATTAACTTCCCTTTTCCATTTTATTTTCAGCAAGGCAGAAACTGCCTGAAATTCAAGCTGGAATTGATTGGCTACTGAGCAAGAGAGTAGGAAAACTTATGATCCCACATCTGCTATAATCCACAGCACCTTGGTAATTAGCTGGTTTACATACTATTCCAAGTCTCACTTTCCAAGAGCACCCAGCAAGGCAGGAGATTTTTCCCTAATGCCCAGCATCAAAGGTTGTGGCACAGCAGGAAGCTCACTTGACCGCATGGCTATTTGGCCATCCTTGGGAAGAAAAAGATAGGAACAGCTCATTTAAGATGTTGACATGGGAACCTGCACTATAGTATATAAAATTGATTTTCAAATAATGCTATGTCTTGTTGAGGGAACCACTTTAGCCTAAATTAAGGCACCTCTTTAAAAAACTTTGATTCATACATACTACTATTAAGTAACTCTAAAAAAAAAAAAAAAAAAAAAAAAAGCCAGGAAGGAGAAAGGCCACTTTATTGTAGAAAGAACTGTTGAAAATATTTCTACAGCCAGAGAACCAACTGATTAGAGGTCTTCAAAGGTACTCATAATGCTGTATACTTAGGCAAAAAAAAAAAAAAAAAAAAAATCCCATTTTACTTAAAGAAGTAGATGAATTCCTAGAAGGTAAGAATTCAAGAGTTTCTCGAGAAAGCTGTTCCTTTAACAAAGCTTATATTCATATTTAGATTCACCCTCTCAAACATTCACACATTGAGAAAAAATTTCCAATTCAGCTGACCGATAGACATGTCCATCTTCAACATCTTGCCTTGTGTGCTCAAAACCAGAACATAATTCTGGTTATGATACTGTGACTGGTCATAAATCTAGATATTACTCCCAGATGAGAAGAAAGAAACAATGGTATTTCCCTTCCACCATGGACACTGTACATGAAACTCTGCTTCTCTATGAAAGTCCATGACTCATGCAGCTCTCATGATGAGTGTCCTCGTTCCATCCAGGACAAAGCCAATTCTTTGCAGTGAACCATGCCAAGGCAGAGCCTGGAGTTGTGTGAGCATAGCTAGGAAGTTATTCTAGACCACGTACATCACTGTCAGGGCTGGGTAAAGGACTCTCTGGCATCCAAGGAAAAGGGTGCAGCTTACAGTCCAAAAAAGCATGGTGGAAGGAAGAAGGAAACCATCTGTGTTTGTTCACTGTCACCCAGGGTCTGTGGTGAGCATTTTTGCATGAGAATACATCCCCTCTTTTGTATATTTTTGCCATTAATATTATTGGTGTTACTGTTGGTTTTGTTATCTCATTGCTCTCTCCAGTAAATGGTTCTTATCTCAACCTGTGATCTCTGCTTTTTGTGCCTTGCATCAGTGGCCTTTTAATGGGAGTACTAAATTGGGGAATACCATTCCTAAACCGTGAAAATGTATGATTCACAGCAGATGGAACACTCAGACAATCCTGCTCTAGGTCTTCAGGAGCTGATAAAGTTCACAGAGATGGGATTTTCAATGCTCATACTCCTGACCTCTTTGATCCCAGTCTGCCTGTCCTTTACACTTGCCCTCAGCTTTCAGCAGTTGTAGGACAGAGAACCTTCTGTGCCTGGCTGTGCCTCCACATTTGACAACTTGTTAATGGTGGTACTTCATCTTGCCTTCAGAATTTGCTGACTCCTCTCTGGACTAAGTGAAATAACTTCTCCCTTGACAGTCTACTCTGAACAGCAAACTTCTGTGTTTTTCTTCAACCTATTGTCCTGCCTTGGAAGCTGACTCTGTTTTAGAAGCAAGTGCACCTATTGAATGGCTGTGAAATGACAAATAAGAGGCTGAAATAAAAAACAGAGATTGCATAGTAAAGAAGAAAACAGTTTCTTAAAAGGCTGGGGAATGCAAAGGAAGCATTCGTCACCTTTCAACCTGTAAAGAGACACTAACTACAAATGAAAAAAGCAGGATTTAGAACTCTTGCTAAATTTGTCTTCTGAATAATTCATGAAAGCCAGAGTTGGGTCCTTTTGAACATCTCCACTAATCACCAAGGATAATTTAGTTATTGGAACACAAGTAAAAACAATCCACACAAACTTAAAAATTTAAAGATCTTCAGAAGAAATTAAGTATCTGCAGGCAACACATGGCTTCCAAGTAATTGGAGTAACCTTTGCCCTCCGTCAGACTCCATCCAAGGTCAGAAAAATCCCACCTGTCTTGCAAAAAACAAGGGTATTAACTATCCAGGCTCATTGCCATTCACTGAAGCTCACTTCCACAGCAGGAAGTGCCCTCCAGGAGAGTGGAGTTACATGGCCCTGGGGCAGCTGACTGAACAGAGATAAAGAACTTACTGGGACATTTGGCTGGAAATGAAGCCTATTCTGTCCTACTCATCCATTAATTTGGACAATGCATCCTATCCATTCACCAGTTCCTGCTTATTTCAACACATGCTTTTCAACAGCACATGACAAAAGATTTTTCCCTAAATAGAAGCCTTATTTCCTTCTTTTGCTTTGTCTAATATTTATGAATGCTTACTTTCAACTTGCCTAGCATCCATTGCTCTTATGGCTTCTGTAAAGCCATGCTTGTGGCATATCAGATCATTAGTACATCTAGACTTTGTTACAAGGGCTTCTTCTACAAAGACTGCCTGACAAAGGCATGTCTCTTGATATGAGAGTCCCTGCAACTCCTTTCTGGGGTTGTTGAGAGGTAGAAGCCTGGGGATCAGACCCAAGGAATTGCTCTCCCCAGTTTCCTATCGTGGAAGATGCTGGCAGCATGTCACAACAGGAGGTTGTTCTGAGCCCGCCCTTCCTTGTCTCTTTTCTTTCTGTTCTGCATTCTGATGTCCATATATTATGTGTGGGCAGTCAGTATATAGAAGTGGGGAGGCTTCACAGTGGAATCTGTAGTCCCATTTTCTCAGGGGATTGACCCCCAGTGACATAGTGAGGCTAGAAGTGTTCAAATGGCTGCACTGGGGTTTGGGGAATGGATACTGTTTTTCATGTCTAGATCTGAAATGACCAGTTATGACAATGCACTGGAATATGAAGACAATCATCTCTAATCTTTTGGAAAAACTTTTGCACCCAAGATACCTCTGAGAAAGCTCATAGAAACAGAGAAAAAAAATGTTGAAAAAGGCTACGTAGAAGTGTATGTGGTATTTAAGGCAAGAATAAGCATTAGCTGATGACATGCTGGCTAAGTACACAGAGCAGGAGTTCAGAACCTGGAGACCTGGAGCCCTTCCAGTCATGTCTTTTCTAAGAATATAGACTTCAAGGTCAGAACCTCAATACAGTGTGTGCCTTCTGCCCCACAGATGCAAAGAACTAACTGTAAAACTTTATTATCATGTTTGAAATCACTTAGGCATCAGAGTATCCTTAAAAATCTGTAACTTAAATCAGGGGCCTAAACATAATTTTTAAATCCCACTCCTGAAATTCCCATTATATTATCATGGAAGAGAACACTGTTAATGCTGCAAACTAAAACTCTTGGGGAAAAAGTGCAAAATTGTATGTATATATTTATTACCTAAATCAAGCCCCTGATCAGGATGGGTTAGGAGGAAGGCAGAGCTAGGTGGAAAAGAAATCTGGGAGTGATATTCATTTGTTCATCATTTGCTCAGGGAGCCAGTACATTTCCTTCTCTTTAACCATACACTTCTACATGCATTAAACCACCCTGAAGAGGTTAAGATTTTCTTGCGTATGAAGATGTAATGTGCAATTAAGCAAGAAGTGAGAGTTTTAGTTTTACTGCAGTTATTTCTTTTTCATCCATTAAAACTGTGAACAATAATTAATTCAGTTAAGTTGAGAGGCAAACAGCAAGATTCTGCAATCTGTGGAATTGGATCTTGGGTATTTGTCCAGAGAACTGGGAATTACTTTATTGTCTCTGTCAAGAACAATTCCTCAACTATGTATCTCTCCGAAAGGCTTACAACTAAGAATGAAGTGTGCTCTCCATAGAACATTTGCTCTTATGGCACTCTTCCCTCCTCTGTTTTTGTACAAACTCAACACTAGTAACCTGGATTTCACACCTAAAATCCTCTGAAATGTTGTCATGCCTAAGAATAATCTCCTTACTGTTCCTTCCTGAAGCTTATAGTGCACTATTTATTTGACTTCGACTGAACAACACAGTCAAAACAACTGGATCTACAGCATGTAAACCTAAAGCTTGTATATCTGTATTGATCTATTGAGAGATAGATAGAAAGAAAAAGGCAGGGAGGAAGGCAGGGAGGCAGGCAGGGAGGCAGGCAGGCAGGCAGGCAGGCAGGCAGGCAGGCAGGCAGGCAGGAAGGCAGGAAGGAAGGAAGGCAGGAAGGCAGGAAGGCAGGAAGGAAGGAAGGAAGGAAGGCAGGAAGGAAGGAAGGCAGGAAGGAAGGAAGGAAGGAAGGAAGGCAGGAAGGAAGGAAGGCAGGAAGGAAGGAAGG